>JAODXP020000021.1:2428974-2553974 GCA_027497455.2 Sardinella longiceps
GCTGCCGCCGCCTCCACCTCCTCCTCCTCTACTGCTGCTGTTGCTTCGCATCTTCAATATTTGATGTCAAAACACTCCTCCCTTCAAAGACGGCCAGCTCATAAAAATGTAACCCCACCATCTCCCAAATGCCCACGAGGGAGACACTTTATTTACTGGATGCTTTGCCCTTACACTCCTTCTGCACGACTCCTCTGAAATATTGAACAGGCATCTGAGGTGAGGGTGGGAGGGTGGGGTGGGGGGTCGGGATCTATGTGTGTGTGCGTGAGTGTTTGTGTGCGTGAGTGTTTGTGTGTGTGTGTGTGTGTGTGTGTGTGTGTATGTGTATGTGCGTGAGTTTGTGTGTGTGTGTCTAGGTGTGTAAGTGTGTGTGTGTGTGTTTGTGTGTAGGAGTGCTTGTGTGTGTGTTTGTGTCTGTGTCTAGGTGTGCATGTGTGTGTGCGTGCGCAAGTGTGAAAATCAATGGCACTTTCTGCTCCAAGTCTCTTGACTAGGCAGGTGTTTCTGCTGCACATGGAGACATATCCCTCAGGACCAAAGAGGCACGCTTCGCTGTCTCATAAAGGATACCGGTACATTGCCACAGTCTAAGTTCCTTTCAGCAAGTCTCCTATTGCAAGTAAAGTTTAGACTTGTTTCGTATTTCCTTCCTTTCTTTACATATCACATTCAGGTCAAATCACTAAGCCCCTGCTACATTCAACCTTATTTACATACAAATACACCATCCTACTGTCTGACATACCACATGTAAGACTAGTGCAGATAATATGAAGTGCAAATCCATATAATGCATTCCTTTGTGCAATAGCACTTCTGGAGACTCAAGTGAGGTTTCCCATTGTTTGCTGAAGTGCTTATGTGACCCGTTGTTGGTCAGATAACAACATGTCAATGCGTGTGCTGGCCTGAAATACCTCATAGCAATGCCAAAGACTACTTCTTACTTTTAGTGCTCTAATGGTGGACAATTCTTAAAATGTGTGTTTAATTAAAACATTTACCCGAAGTCTTAACCTCCCTGTGTTAATTTGAGTTTCATGGATTCACTTTACATTCACCATGATTTTATTTAGTCACTGTTATGTTTAAGGATATTTGGGGTTAATAACCTTCATGTAACTTTAAAAAATACTAGGTTCAAGAAAATCACACAAAACATAGTTCCATAGGCCTTTTGTTATTTGAACTCAGGTAACCCAATGTGATTTATTAAAGATAATTTACCCCTCTGTAAATATATTTAAGCAAAGAGTCTGTAAACAGAAAAGGGGCCGCAAACTTCACCGAAACTCTATATCTCTGAGGTACGTGTTAAAACCCCTTCAAAGTCTCTACCTGGGGAGTCATATGTAATACAATACCTGCGCTGTCTGATACACTAAGTATGCTGTCATGACACACCTTGTTAAAATGCGAGAGTACAACCCTTTTGTGATACAGACAAGCATGGAGTGAACTGCATCCCTTGTGGTGAAGGGGAGAAAAAAAACACAGACAGCTCTTTCAGGCATATTAAAGAGTTTGCAGCCAAGTGAAATACGTGCCCTTTCAAGCTATGAAGCTCCAACCATGCCTGTTATATTAGTTGGGGGGTAAAGAAAAATTACACAGTTGAATTTGAAACTGTCTGTAATAAATACATCATGAAAATAATAAAGTTACCTTGTGTGAAGGTGGTGACTGTGACGTTGCCTTTTCCCAGGTTGATAAGGTAGCCGTGCTCCGGGCCCACTGTCATCCGAAAGGTGACGGTCACTTGTAGACTGTCTCTGTCCTCTGCCTTCAGGGCTTTGCTTGTGATGAGGAAACCCAGATGGCCAGTGGACAGAATTCTAAGGGTTGTTCCTCCTTTGTTCACCACAATCTGAGGGACGCCGTTGTCCACTGAGAGAATGGAGATTTTCATGGTCTGGGGTTTGCGCGTCTCGAAGACAGTGTCAGGGAAAACGTAAAAGTCTGTGTGTGTGCCATCGGTCACGGTGAAGGAGAAGGAATCTTCGGCTGTCTCTGTGCCGTCGTGCTTGTAGCTGATCATGTTCTCGTTCAGGTCTTGCTTGGTGAAGGAGGTGATGGGGTGGCTGTTGTTGAAGAGCAGCTTGCCGTGGACGGGCACCTGGGTGATGGTGAACTTCAGCAGTCGGTCCGCCGTGTCTCGGTCCTCTACTGTCAGCTCAAACGGCGTGATGAGCTTGTTCTCCCCCTCGCTGACCACCAGCCCGTGTACGGTCACCACCGGCTTCTTGTTGTCCACGTCCGTGATGGACACCCGGAAGGTGCGGAACACCGGGTTGTAGCCATCGGTCACCTCAAACTCAAAGCTATCCATCTTCACCTCGTCATCAGCTGTGTGGATGTAGTACACTTTGTTCCCGGCGAGCTGCAGTTGTGTGAACGAACTGATGGGCATGCCAGGTGTGTCAGTGCACTCCAGGTGCCCCCTCATAGGTGCCCGGGTGATGGTGAAGACCAGGTGCTCGTCTGGGCTGTTCAGGTCATGGGTGCTCAGAAGGTCAGTGGTCAAGGTCACCCTTCCCCCCTCTTTCAGGGAAACTCCTTTACTGACAACGTCAGGGAAGACCATGTCTATACTGCCCACTGTGACATAAAAGTATCTGTCTATCAAGGGATTGATGCCATCGGTGACATCAAATTTGATCAGGTCGCGAATGCCTTCCTGGCCATTGTGTATGTAAATAATGAGGTCTTGGTCTACTTCATCTTGAGTGAAATTCATCCCTATGGTAACGTTCTCTAAGTAGCCAAATTGTGTCCGCCTTTGTAAAAATCCCTGATTAGGCCCGTAGCGAATGATGTACGTCAGCGTGCTGTCCTCTGAGTCTAAGTCAGTGGCTTTTAAAACTCTGTTAGTGATGACTTTGACATCTCCAATCTCTATCTCAAGGCCATCGTTGATGGCCATCCTTGGGGTTTCATCGTCAACAGGAATAATCATGATTAAGACCTCTTTCTCCACTGTGAATTTGCCATCCGTGAGAATAACACTGAAACTATCCTCGGTGGTCTCTGAATCATCGTGCTCGTAGACAATACTAGAGGCCTCTCGGATCTGGTCAAGTGTGAAGTTAGTGACTGGAACAGTGCCAGAGGTCAACTGGTTTAGGATAACGCCGTGCTTTGGAGGTTTGGTGATTATAAATGTCAGTTCATCAGAAGGCACGTCTGCATCCGCTGCGTTCAAAATCGGCGTGTCTATGACAATGTTCATGCCCTCCATCACAACAAACTCCCTCATGTACATCTCAGGCTTCTCATCATTGGAGGGAATGATCCGGATCGGGAAGAAATGCTTCTCGGAATAATTAATGCCATCCGAACATCTGAAGGTGAATCTGTCCTCTACGGGTTCCACGCCCTTGTGAATACTCTGCACATAATAGATGTGGTTCTGCCTGATGTCCTTCATGGTAAATGCACTGATGGCTGTGCCAGATCTCGACTTCTCTGAGCCCGGGGCTGGGGATATGTTCTCGATGTAGCCTGACGATGGCTGAACAATGATTGTGCACAAGAGGTCGTCGTTGGGTGTGTCTATGTCATCTGCGCTAATGTGCAGGATCTCAATGACATTTTTCTCTCCTTCCACTACACTGAACAAGGGCCCTACAAACACCTCAGGAGCCTGGCTATCAAGGGGCAGTATGGTGACCTGAACTCTGACCCCCGTGACCTTGTTGCCCCCGACAGTCCACTCATCTGACATGTCAGTGAGGGTCAGATTAAAGAAGTCCTCCTTGGTGGTGAGGCCAATCTCGCCCCCTGTGTGGGCATATACCACAAAGCCACTGATGATGTCAGCTTGGGTGAACCTCCCAGCAGGCACCCCATTCACGAGAATCTCCCCGAACACGGGCGGGTCCTCCACAATGAAGGTCAGCCGGAGGTCATCCGTGTCCTCGTCTTTTCCCTGAATGACACTGGTCGTAATTTCCGTGGCCCCATTCTCTAAAACATCAATGTGAGAGCCTATGGTGCCAGCCGGTAGACTAATGGTGGGCTTCTCATCATCAACAGGCTTCACAGTGACCCTGACAGTAATTGTAACAACATGGACTCCATCACTCACATCTATTTGGAAATAATCACTAGTTGACTCATCTCCATTGTTAACATATGAGATTTTGCCCTCTGAAATGTCCCTCAAATTAAACGCGTCACCTTTGGTCAGGTCAGTGAATGTATATTGCACTGCCCCGTGAAGTGGAGGCTGAATGACTGTGAATAAAATCTGACTGCTGTCAGTGTCTTGGTCCTCAGTGTCCAATTCGTCTCTGGTAATGACATGCGTGCTCCCCTCTAACACAGTGAAACCAGAGTTAGTGATCTGGGGTGGTTTGTTGTCGACAGGCTGAAGATATATGTCAAAGGATCCGGTGACGCTATTTCCAGCCGTGTCTTCGACGGTATACGAGAACTGCACCACATGAGCAATTATTCCCAACTCCACGTCAGGTGGCTTGTAGGCTATTTTGTGATGATTGATTTGCGCCTGGTTGAATTCGGTGACCTGAACGTCTGGACTTTCAGTCAAAACGATTGACCCGAACACCACGGGGTTGTTTGCATCCGTGTCAGTGGGTGGCTTTGTGATTGTGTATTTCAGGTCGCGATCCTCTGAGTCGAGGTCGGTGTAGCGCAGGAACTTCTTGCGGAAGTATGTGAGCTGATACTCGTGCACGGTCATCTGAAGAGTAGTGCCTGGGTAAAGCTCAGGGGGGATGTCATCAATCGGAAGGATCTTAATGACAAATGAGCTTTCCCCTGATTGATTGGGGGGGTCGTTGTCATCCTGGACAGTGAACTGAAATTGGTCCATGACAGCCCCTGTAATGTGAGGCCCTATGTGCCTATAGAACAACTTGCCGTCAGTAATATCCTGCTGAAGCCACTCTGTCACTGTCTTCTCATACATCTCATCCTCAGCATTAAACCTCCATGTAGAGGGGTCCTCGGGGGCCTCTGACTGCCGCAGCAGCACCTCTCCTATGGAGGAGAAAGGGGGCTGAATGATAAACTTTATAGTGGAATCCTCCGAGTCTATATCAGCCGCGCTGAGTGTCAGTGGCGAGATTGGAATCATTTGATTTTTGAACAGCACCAGCCCCGTGTTGGCATTAATGATTGGCGGTTCGTCGTCCATTGGCACTACGGTGATGGGGAAAAGGAATTCGACTTCGTGTTTGCCATCTGTCATTCTAAAAATTATGTTGTCGCTGTAGGTGTCACTGCCGTCATGCTGGTAGATGACCACCCCGTTATCCAGGTCAGCTGGCGAGAAAAACTTCCTCCGAGAGCCCAGAATTGTCAGATGCCCGTGCCTAAGGCCGTCAATCACACTGACCCTCACACTGTCCAGGTTGTCTTCGTCACTTATCTCTAAATTGTGTGAGCTGGACAGAGGCCTGGACTGTCCCTCATACAACAGCTGCCCAGTATTACGGGTCACGACAGGAGCCAGAGTGTTCATTGGCTTGACTACAATCATAAAGGCAAAAGGGTCAGACACAGCTCCCTCAGTGTCCACAACCTCAAACTCGATTTGGAAAATTCGCTCACTGTCTGAATCCACAGAGGGGGGCTTGTAGGCTATTTTCAGCTCTTTCAAATCCCTCTGATAAAAAGAAGTGATTGGCAAATTCCTATCGTCTGTGCTCACTATGTAGCCCTCTTCAAAAGATAATGGGGACGTGATATTAAATATTAAATCATCTGGATTGGATTCAATGTCCTCCGCGGCCAGCATATCAGGAGTAATAGCAGTCATCACAAACTGGTCCACTTCCATCATCATCATAGCCACAAAACTCGGCTTAGGGGCAGTGTTCTCCTCGCCCTCTTTTATCCGCACCATAATTTGGAAAAACTCTTGATTCAATATATTGCCCTCTTTGTCTTGCAGTTCTACAAACATAGGAATATAATCTCTATTGGGGGAGCGATGGGCAAACGTGTGTTGATAACGAATGTTAAGTCTCAGAAATTCATCGCAATCCAACATCTTTCCCAGTTTTCCCTCGTCAATAAGTTTTCCATATCTGGGCAACGCGCTTCCACTGGCGAGGGATGCGACTTTGCACTGATACGCATTTCTGTCATAAGTAAATTCCAATATTTTCTTATCAATGGGGTTACTAGTTCCAAGAAGCCTTTCAACAGTGAGGGGCATATTTCTGGTCAACACTTCCAACTGCGTAAATATTACCTCAACCTCCATCATAAATGGTATGATGACTGTATCAGTTTGGGTGTCATAGCGGAGTTGGAGCCTCACCCTGTCCTTTGCCGGGCTTCTGGAGCCGAAGTGTGAGTACTTCACATCGTTGGGACCGAATTCGCACGAAAACTTTTTGGGGGAGAGCAGCCCCGGTCTCTGTGACAAGGGATCATTATCCAACACGGTTATGGTGCATTTGTCTCCGGGCTGAACTTGGGTAACCAGATCGTTGATGGGATCAACAAAAATGGATCTCCCGAAAGGCACGCGTATTCCATTGTTTGCAACCAATATAGCATCCTCTGATAGGTCCGTTCTCAAACCGTATGATAATCCCAAACTGTCAAAGACCTGTGCCGATGCATAACCTGTCAAAGTCAATGCACTCACAAGTAAATGGATGAGAACAGCGACTGTAGGAATCCCGTGCCGCTGCAGGGAAATATTCAAAGCCATTTGTGCAGAGAACCCACAGCGAGGATTCACTGCACCTGTAACACAAAATATAAAAACAAAGAACTTTACGCAATAAAAGTTACAAACGAATAAAAGGAGTGTGGGAAATTCTGAGACGCGTATCCGTGTTGGGGTACACCATTCTCTCCAAGCTGCTGTACTGGGTTAAACTTCATACATTTGGAAAGCAGGAGTGAGGAAATCACGCCCTCTGAGCTCCGTGATTGGATGATATTTACGGTGGAATGCGTATGTTAAGACTTAAATGGACCTGGGTCATGTCACTCCGAGTAAAAGCGAGCGACAGCAGCCACAGTTTGGTCCAGTCTGACTATATTTGTGTCGGGCAAGGTGAGGCGAGTGCATACAGTACGCTCACACGCTTACAATTAAATTTCTGTCTTCTCACAACTATTTTTGGTGACATTTGTTTGTACCGTCGTCATATTTAATTATTTTGGTTCAGAACCGCCACTTCTTGTGAATGAACCTCTGTAAATGGTTTCCAAACCCAAATGCGCAAATCTTCTCTTTTCCTCATGATATACACGTTACCTTTAAACGAAAAGTCTGATAGGACATCGACAACATAAGTGACAAGTGATTGGAGAACCGCGCCGTGGCAGGTGCAGAGGTTGAGTCATATCTTAGCTCCCTCTGGTGGCTAGAGAAGTGAGGGAAATTCATTTGTAGTTAAATTCGGTTCCTCCAGCAACCTGAAAGACATGTCTAAAAGCACTTCATCAGAGGAACAGTTCATTAACAATACCGGCATTGGCAGTGAGAGAAAGTGTTTGACAGAAAAGAGAAGGGCAGCGCGCGCTGGGAAAGCGCTTTCGCAAGTTCAGTGTTTTTTAAAGACTTTTCAAATGTAGGTAGCCTTGATCAAAATTTTGTCCAATTCACTATTCATTCTGAAAGAATTTTCAACCTTTTCTGTCTTCAAGTAGGCCTATTTGTGATTGAAATTTCAGGTATTCAGGCAGGATCTATGACACACACAGAGAAAATGACACTCTCGTGTGATGTGAATTCTCACTGCATTTCAGAAATGACTGTAACTCGCAAAAATCAATTTGTATGCAAACAATGATGCTAGTTCAGTAAAGCAAAATATTTTGTGACAGCTAGAAATGACTTCTCTTCAAAGACATTTCATTCCTCTTTGTCAACAGACACTAAATGGTGAATCAATTACTTACTGGCAAACAAGGCAAAGGTCAAACCAATTCAATCTTTTTTGTGTGCAGTCCTATGAGTAGTTCATTCATGTATAACATTCATTCAAGTTAGAGAGGCAACCACAAAATTGTATGTTGTTTGTAATTGTTGTTTGAATCACCTCTATTTAATGCCCTTTCTGAAGCGTAATTTCCAGAGCTGCTGGCATGACGTGTCTTATTTTGTCCTCTGTACAGCTACATCTATAGATACTGCTCATCTCCAAAAGAAATACTTCATTCCCAGCATTTGTCCTTAGTAGCAGGCGAGGGGCAGCCGTAATCTAGACTACTGTGTGGGGGGAGGGGTGTTGCTGGTTTGATTCTAGGCCAGTCACAGTGGACCACAACCACAGTTTCTTGTGCAAGGCACCTAACCCCTCACTGCTCCTTGTGCGCTGCTGCAGTGTGTTCACTGTGTGCTGTATCTTTCACTAGTTTCAATTGACTTAAATGCAAAGACCGTATTTCTGTCACGGGAAAAGAGTTTACTGTAAACATATAGTGAACACACATAGTGAAAACACTTTGTTGTGTTCACCCCGTGAAGGCAGCATTTGCTGCAGAGCTGTCCTTCACCCTAAAGACCCCTCATATTTTTTCCCACTGGGCCACCTATCCTTCAGTTACCTCTCTGGTTCCCTATCCAGTGATCCTTGGCTGCAGAAAGACCACAGAGATGAATAGCAGTTTAACTTAGTAGTGACACTTCACTTGTGTCATATCTTCATTACTGTATAATAGATTTAATATTACATATAATTATATTATTATTACATATAATAATACTGACATAATTCCAAGCCTTTTATATGTACCGTATGCACATAGATGAATAGATAGAGAAGCAGCCAAAGACGACAGCCAGGGCCGCATCATGTTGTTATAAGCTAGTTTGCAACAAAAATCCTGCATGATTCAATTCTACCTCTCGTCATGTTGTTGCACATATTTGGTAATTTATGTACTGCCATTATTTTTTGCTAGACACACTTTGCCAAATGCATAATGCATACTTTTAAAAAGTCACATCACTCTGGTTGTTAAACATTTGGAATTAACAGGAAAAATATCCAAGGGCTCCACCCAACTCTTTTAAATAGCTTACACCACTTTGCAGAATTCAACTGTGAATAATGCAAATGCAATTAGGTCTATATTGATTTAGTTTTTTTTTCACCCCTTTATCCCTCTCTTAAAAACCACTGGTGAGAGAGGGTGGTTTAAATGAGCTCATTAGCTCTGTACGTGCGGAGAGGCACTTCAAACACACCACTCAACAGTGGCCATTAGTATAGATGAATGTGAAATAGACATGCGGCCAAAGCTTGATTCATTATCCATGGTAATTGGGAGGTTACCTGTTTTACTCCAGTCATCTAGTGTTTTTGTGCATCAGTGTTGTTGCTGTCATAATGTGTGATGGTCTCTCTCGGGCTACTGTGGTGAAGATTTGGAAAGCGAGATGGCAGAAGGTTGACATACTAGGCTCTCATTAGCTTGAAATAGAATTGTGAGCAACATGTCATCCAAACAGAACAGAACATACCAAGTGAATCATCTTAATTTGACATTCTGTTCTCCATGCCCCTGCCTCATCCATAATGAATTACGGACGATGTCCATATGGACAAGAGCTGTTGATCTGATTTGACAGCAGTTTGTATAGAACACAATTATGGTTACATTGTAAGTCATGCTCACCTCTATCACATATGCTTATGCTTTGCAGGTTCTGGAACTGGTGTTCGCCTTTTGACTTCAAGACAGCACACGTTCAGGGTTTGGATAAGCTGCAAGGCAAAGGCGTCCCATTTGTTAAAATTCTGCTCCTTCTCTTGGTGTGTCCATAGTATTGGCCACTCTTCACTCCTTGGGCACCATGAGCCCAGTGGATTAAAGGAAAAGCCTATTAGAATGCCCATTCAAGTGTATTAAAAAAAGTGTCAGAAAACAACACAAAATGTTGTTTAGGTAGCACATTGAATGGTGTGTGTGTGTGTGTGTGTGTGTGTGTGTGTGTGTGTGTGTGTGTGTGTGTGTGTGTGTGTGTGTGTGTGTGTGTGTGTTTTGTTTTGTTTTGTTTTTGTTTTTGTTTAGTTTTTTTCATTCTGTGATAAACCCCATTTTGGAGATTATCTCCCAGAAGAGCCCGTATTTGTACTTGGGAAAGGCTTTAGTTCAGTGGATGATAGACAGGGGAGTGCAAAGCTCAATCACTCTAAGGATCCTTCAGATTCTGCAACAGTAGACAAGGACATCATAACTCAAGCACTTGAGAAGAGCCATTTCCCTGGGTGTTGGTCTGTGCATTATATGAGTTAGGACTTTAGTTTCCTCTGTTATCATATCATGTTTCATGCAGGACTTTTTTGTTTGAAAAGCACTTACAATTTGTAAGGGCTGAATAATAGTGAAAACACAGCACAAAATACACAAAAATGAAAGAGGATAAAAAACAAGAGTATCTTTCGCATAGACATGGCCACATATGGCCACACAGGTATATTGTGTATGGCACAGTCTGTATAAATTTTGTGCTTGTTGGCACACATGAGCTGAAACATCACTCTTCAGCTGCAGATTAAACCCAGTGGACATCATATTCTTAGCCTGGTGGTATGTAGACATTGACCCACCAGCCACAAATCCTGGGCCCCCTGTATGAGGTAGACTTTGTTTGGCATCACATCAAACCCTCTCAATTGCTATGTGCTCTAGTGGAGCCCGGCTCTATATGATTACCAACCCCATCTGGTTCCTAATGTTTCTGTCAAGCATTTTTCCCCAGGTACTTTCCACGTACAGTATGTATCTCATATATAAGCTTCACTATAATATCAGAAAACATAAACCAAACAAGTACTTTGGGTCAGACTGTAATTTTCGAATGTTTGTGCCTTGTTATTTTGTGGGTTTAGACATTCATTGCAAATGTGTGATGTTTCCATGTTTATCTAGAGTGGCCATTTATTTTGTTGGCCAGTCATCATGGATACACAAAACAAAAATGGTGTAACAAACAGGCATTAGAGGTTGTTTTGCAATGCAGAACAAAAAGGTTGCAATGAAAACAAACAACACTACATAAACCTGCATTACTATACAGACATCTCCAAGTCAAGAATGACAGACATTGTTTTCCCCAAAAAACAGTTCAATCTCTTAAAAAAAAAAATCTCCACATCCGTTGTTGCTAGCCCATAATGAGTTAGCTGGAGTCAGGAAGTGTCTGCATTGGGACAATGACTTCCTTGTCTCCACCTCATAGGAGGGCCAGACCAGACTGTGAGCACTGTGAGTCTTCGCCCATGACATCAGTCAGTGTCTCTCAGGCCCTGACTGATGGTTTGTAGGTGCACACATTGGAATTCCATCACCTGGGGGATGTGGTGACCTTTGACCTCAGAGCATTTTTGTTTTCCATATCCGGAGTCTCTCACTCCATCTAAGTCAACAGTTTCTATTAGTTGAGGAGTTTCGAAGTCAGTAAATTTATTGAGCACAAAAAATAGCATTCAAGAGGTACTTCTGTGTTTGGTGAAGGAACCGTCACTGTGACTTCAATGTATAGCAACTTGAACTTCCAGGAAGACAAGACCCAGTATATATTCCATATATCCAGACCAGACATTAGAGTTTGTGGTGAGATGGGAGAAGGATGTTCACTGGATCACTGTGACATGACAACTAGACAAATCTTGATATGCTGTACTATGGAAAACATAATGTCAAAATGACAAAACTACCAGACAATTCAGCATTTTTTCCCCGCTATGGTGCAAGTGATAGCAGGGAAAACAGGCAAAAAAAATCTGAAACTGTCTTCATAACAAGAGGTTTTGTGTGTGTGTGTGTGTGTGTGTGTGTGTGTGTGTGCATTTGTGTGTGTGTGGTGGTGGTGCGTCGCTGAGGGACACCAAGAGCCACTGCAGCTGCTGTCACTGTATCTCTCCATGCAACAATTGTTCAGGAGCTTATCATCTCTATTTTTGTTTTGCAGTTATTTGCTGATGACAATGGGAGCTGAAGTCCCGAGAGATCCCATTAGGGCTATTTTAGCTAATGACTTCACCGGTCAGGCTAGCGCTTTGATTGCACACGTGCTTGGTGCTCTCCTCTGGGAATCATTTTTCGAGGAGTTGTCATAACAATCACCCTGACGGAGGACTTCGGCTCAAACAAACACTTTCACACCCAGCATCCATCCAGTCCCCGCTGGTGATTTTCTGACGCCTGTTAAAAGTAAGTCAAAACAGCCACCCGATAATAGAAACTTTTACAACAGCTGGCATGGAATCGGCTGTAAATTGTGCAATTGCAAACACTGATGGAATATGACATCTAGGGTTCCGGTGCATGTCATTAGCCAGTGACAAATGAGAAAATAATAATATTTTAAAAAAAGACATCCTTCTGTTCTGGGAGAGATTCTGATTTATTCAGGACAGATAGCTTCGGGCCAGTACTCATGTTGACAGGGACCTGAACATTGCATTGGAAAGCCTTGTCAGATGATGGAAAACACAGCCAAACTCTGGCACATCTCTTTAATTACGATACTAAATAGCTTAGGCCTGTAAGTCGCAAGCCGTGGTTCTCGTGTTACACAGTGGATGTAGTCAGTGTAGCGCACCAGAAAAAAGGATCTCAAATCTTGAAGAAATGACATGGCTGCATTCTTACCGGGATGATACAGTTTATCTCTGCATTACTGTGAATCCTCCCCAGCTTAACCTCATTTACTCTCTACCGCATGCCAAAGTCCTTGCAGGCTTGGCTACAACACATCCCTGCCTGCAACAGCCTCAACACCCACTTACGGGGGAGAAAAGGGGAGAATTATTAGTTACCTTCGACACATTCCTCACTGAAAGCTTTTTGCTGTGACATAAAGACTCCTAATATCGTCATAAATTTACTAGTTATGCCCAGATATAAAAAAAAACCTCACTCTCGCTTGAGAAAGGAAGTGAGAGTTGTTAATTTAATGTATATATTTTTTTATTTTATGAAAGTTATTAAAAAGGTACCAGGGGAGGCACCAAACTGCGCTGTGGTCAGCTAGGGGTCAAAGGTGGCCCCCCGCTAATCCTGTTCCTGCCAGCACTGTGAGCCCTGCAGGGCCTGCCCTGCGCTGATGAGTTTTAAAGCCCAGGCACTTAACCTGTGCGCCCGCCCCATGGGTCGGCACTAATTAACACTGCGTCATGGAGAGAGAGAGAGAGAGAGAGAGAGAGAGAGAGAGAGAGAGAGAGAGAGAGAGAGAGAGAGAGAGAGAGAACCACACAGAGAAGAGAAAGGGGAAGGCAGGAGGTGGAGGAGTGAAAGGCTATTTTCCCTGACATTTACAGCCATGAGTCTGAGTCCAGAGGCATAATAGAGTACTTTTAAGGTACTGCTTCATTTACATTCTAAGGGTCTCATTACTTACCATTCTTTAAGTGTGCTCTATTTCTATTTCTGTATCATGCTACTGATTTTCTGGGCTTGTTGTTTAGCAGGTTTTAAAAATAGATTTTTTTTTTTTTCATGTTCGAACTTGTTGGGCGGTTGCCATAGAGACCAGGTTCAAGCTAAAGGTTTGTTTGCAGGTGTGAATGTTGGCCCTGCCAGTAGATACGCTGGGCAAGATTATGGAAAGCAATTGGAGAGTGAGTGAGAGAGAGAGAGAGAGAGAGAGAGAGAGAGAGAGAGAGAGAGAGAGAGAGAGAGAACTCAGTTTGCAGTGGTGCCAGCTATGAATAAACATTTCACCAGGCGTCAGCTGCTGCTGTGATCTTTCACAGATTGACACTTTTAGGCCACACATTTTTTACAATTTGACTTTTTTCCACATCTCTCTCTCTCTCTCTCTCTCTCTCTCTCTCTCTCTCTCTCTCTCTCTCTCTCCAGAGAAAAACATTTTATAAGATACGGGTGGGAACATGAGAGGCGCTTGTTGAATATTTTCTTTGCTTGCATTTTGAACAAATTTTCTCTCCACAAGCCAACCACCCAGACGCCAGTCGTCTCCACTGGATCAGACATCGTGTGATGATTTTGCAAATGTTCTGAGCGCTGCCACTCTCCAAACAGGAATAATTACAAATCCACACTTGTCCTTGCTTCCATTCCAATCTGCTTTATTTGACAGTTCATGAGCAACAGATTAATGCAATTCCATAACACCCCTTTGCTCCAGTGCCCATCGGTGTTGAAGGCTCTACCCACACACAGAAACAGATTGAAAACACACACACACACACACACACACACACACACGCAAACACACACAAACACACACACACACACACACACACACACACACACACACACACACACACACACACACACACACACACACACTCACGGACAGACCACAGGCAATCCAGAGGTGAGTCAAAACTCCCATGGAGAGGCACTGTTTTGGGTACACCAAAAATATTTTTGCTGTGTCCCCACTTAGCTGTAATTGAGTGTTCCGATAATCTTCCGATGAGACGACCAGGCGGGCACAACAACACCCCCACCCCTCCCCACCTGCCCACCGCCGTTCCACCTGCTGAAGCGGAGCTCCTTCCACTAGACTTAACTGTTGGAATGAGATGCTTTCGGTGACCTCCAGATAGTCCTCTTCCCCTACTGTTATGTGTGAATGTGAAGAACTTGATGGATACTGGTAGAAATTTTATAGCCTAGCGGCTCTTCCATTCAATGCTGTGATAATATTAGAAACACACAGTTTATAAAAATCAGCTCTTTCTATTCACCTTTATTTTCCAAGCAACATTTCCCCATTTAGTCTCAATCACACACACACACACACACACACACACACACACACACACACACACAAATAAGATTTCCTGTTTGTCTTGCCCAATGTCCTCCTGGTGAGAGATCTTTGGACTACAGCTCTACAGGGCTGTTTTCACCTTCACAGGTGTGGTAGTATGAGGCGAGGAGGGTGAATGCAAACAGACGTCCTGACACCTCTGTCCTGCCAGCACACACTTTACACACACACACACACACACACACACACACACACACACACACACACACACACACACACACACGCACAAACCACACACACACACACACACACTGACACAGAGAGAGATAGATAGATAGATAGAGAGAGAGAGAGAGAGAGAGAGAGAGAGAGAGAGAGACAGAATTAAACAGACACAATATATATATTTTTTCCACACACAGAAATACACACAATAAACACACTCTCGACTCACAATAGCCTTCACAAAACATTTCATGAACTTAATTTCCATCTTTCAACAGCTAGTATGTCAGGGGGTCTTCATGATCACACCAGTATATGTAGCTAACAGTATAAGGAGATGCCATATAGAATAGCATAGTATAGCATATAAATTAGCATTGTATGTTGCTACACAGAATGGGAATAAACACAGTGATGCTTCTATGTTTGTTTACCCTTTGTGACCCCCCAAGATGTAATTGCATGTGTACTTAAGTTCAGTAAATTCTCTCAACCTACACACTGTGGGTAATCTCACATTATTCATAGTTTGGAGACTTCTCTGTCCCTTGTTAACTTGTTTTTTTTTTTGTTTCTGTGTGGTACCTAATTAAGATAATTCTGTCCTTTGTATTCAGACTGACGCAGAGTAAACAAATTCTCAAGTTTACACCAATCTCTGATTATATATACTTTCCTGCAACTCGTAAATGGCTACAGAGTCATGGTGTTTGGGTAAGACCAGAATCACATTTCTTATTCTTTCTTTTCTTTTATCCCTACAGTGTTAAACAAGCAGCTAATACTTAGAGACTCCCTGCTGTTATCGGCTTGTTTCCAGTAAATTCCAGAGCCCTTTGCCTTAGACAGAGAGAAGCACATCCAGAAGGACTACACCTGCCAATTCTTTGAGCTCTGAACAACAGTCAAAATCAGGGCCTCTAAAATTAGCAGTCAGTGCACACGGCTCAAGTAATTATTATTTTTTTCTCGCTTTAGAATAGGGATTCGGTAATGGTTATTTACCCAATCAGGGAGCATCAAAGCCCGTGTGAAACGGAGAGTCGCTGTAGGGTGACTTGCAGAGAGCAGACCCCATTAAGAAGTAATGCTTACCGTGGAGAGGCTGAAACACTTTCTAATGATTACTGGAAGCCTTAGAGATTAGGCCTTTTTGTAATTATTAGAAAACATTTAAGTAGGCCTATGTTTGCTGATTGAATGTTAGGCTGTGTCATTTGTCAAGAGCACCTTCTTACTTACAGATGTAAACAATCTTTGGCTAAACTCAAGTTGTGGTCACTTCACATAATATCCAGTAGCCTATGAGTAGATATTTTTTTTCTTTTTCAAGGCCGATATTCAGAGAACTGCCACAAACCTTCAAGATACAACACATGCATTCCCTTTAAACAATGTGATGACAAATGACCATTAGGGTGATAGGAGCGCTCTACTCGCTATATTTCTATGTCTTTGGGTGCTGGTTTAGGTTAGGTTTAGGTAATGACATATAACTATAACTTTACAATGAAACACTGACCTAATATCTATGTTTTCCTTTCAGACTGTGCCTTGGATCATTTTTGGCAACTGTCTTAGCATAGGCTACTATGTGCAGGCAGGCTACTTTTAATGGGAAAGTTAACTCTAAGGTGAAGTGATGAGCTGCCATAGAAAGATCTGTATCAATGTAATGAACTCTACAAATTGCATGCTTAAACTATTTAATAAGTAAGTATTAAAAGTATTTGAAATGCTTAAAAGTTGTTCTCTCCTCTTAAAACTTCATACAAAGGTTTTCTGACAAATTAAGTTATAAGTTGATGACTGCTTCAACCATTTACAGTTTCAGGGTCAACTGGGTATAGAATGGGTGATGTCTATATTTACATCAATCAAGCAGCAGATGGCAGCATTGTGTTATGTTTCAGCAATAGAAAATTGTATTGTGTGACAAGATAAGTCAGACATGTTTTAAAAAAGATTCTGCAACTTAAAGACCCAGATAGCATCGGATTTTATTTAGTTTTTCAAACATCTAGGCCATACCTGGGCAAATTAAGGCCCGTTGAGCTGTTCCATCCGGCCCATGAAGCCTTCCCAAAATAAAATAATTTCTCATTTAGACTAGATGACTTAAAATATAGGACTGATTTATCAAATTTGTTGTAGTCATGAAATACAAATCCCACCCTTTTAAACCTGCATGTTAACATGTCCTCTGAAGAAAGTGGGGTTACTGGTTTGAGACTTGCCAATTTACCAGCATCAACCGGTTGACTGTTAACACCCGGGCGTTAGTCAAAATCTAAAACCCAATATGGCCTTTTAGCCAAAACAATTGCCCACCCCTGATCTAGGCTATAATACTACACATTTTTACATTTTGGAGATATAAGATGTTTAATGTATTTCTGTGTGACCAGTAGATGAATTTGTGTGTCAAGATTTGAGAAAAAAGCACAGAGCTTTAAAAAGGTGTGAACAGTAGAGAACTCTATTCTATCTATTATACACAGGAAATGTGGTATTGTGGTTTGAAAGCTAAGATCGTTTGAGTTTCCTTTCCCACAGTGCCCTCAAAGTTCTTGCTGAAATTAAACTGTGAAAGAGGTTTTTGACATTTATAATTTATACAACATCAACTATTATCTTTTTACAATTTTTAATTAGGCTAGGCCTACTTACTTAATCAATCGATTAATTAATTATTATTTTTTTTTAACTTCTAACTTTTCGTACTTACAATTTATTAGGTCCCCTCACCCGAGTTTGGCTTTGTGGTAATTCTACAAATAACATGGTAATGTACCCCCCCGGAAATGACCGTTGTACATCTGCATTCGACCTCTTTATCTCAGTCAGCATATGAACATAGGCTAAGTTTAGATTTTATTGTTATGCATGCAAAACATGTTTTTAGCTATGCAAGATGGATTGCAATTTTTGGAGCTCTTATACTTATATCTGGTAAGAACAAAACTCGTTTAACTCTTAATTATTGACCATTTGAGCTCCATGTCCTGTATGTGTCATAGGCTATATGTCACACTTGGGGGGTTTGAACACATATGAACACTTGGAGTTCAAAGAAATTTCTTTAGATTAGTATAGAAACTTTCTTTACCATTGTCTAAATTTAAGATCTACAGTAGCCAATTAGCAATGAAATATTTATTGGTTTATTTATTTAGAAATGGCCTATATCATTTGGTCTCCTATTATCATTTGGTCTCCTTTTCCATGGAGAATCTGACGAAGACAATAACTGTTGAAACGTAATCCTGCCATGGAGTAAAAAAAGCCAAAAAAGGGATTTTAAGTGTGCGGACTTCAATCCAAAATTAATCAGCCTTTGTCTTGCACCTTTTTGGGATGTTCACGATCTTCAACCTTCAACTCCTATTGCCCTGAAGCAAAAAAGCTTGGCTGCTTCATTAATTTATCACACGAAAATGCCCACATTGCACAATTTGATATTTTCAATATGTCTTATATCCATTTTTTATTTATTTTTATTTTTTTACAATCAGCAATAATTGTCATACCCTTTTGACTTTTCATGTCAAAATACTATGAAGCACAGCTTAAATGAACTCTTTGCGCACAGCTTTAGAATCTTACCTTGAAATGATAATCATTTGACAAAAGGAATAAAAGATATACTGTGTGGATTGATTGTGGATCAAATTGTGTGGATTTGATGTTTTGGTCCAGAATGATATGTGTTGCCTGCTCATCTGTGTTAAAAGTCTTAAATCTAAAATTCTGGTCTGATTTAATCAATTTGCATGGGGCCAATAGGGAGAGTAAACCTCACTAATCGTTACAGTAGACTTGTCACTCTATAATGGTGCAAGCGAATCTGCATACAGAGCAGTAAAAGTTGTTACACTTTATTTTCCTTTTTGGTCTTTAAGGTTCCTCTGCATGGAATAGCTGCTGTAATGAGTGGATTGATGGAACAGTAATCATCTCCCCCTTGAACTCAGATGTGATTCTCCCTTGCAGTTTTAAGACAAATAGGGGCCCTGTGGTCTGGAGCAAAGACAAGGACAAAATTGTCTTCATTAACAGCTCTTCCAAAGTATCTTACCTGGATCACAAGATGGGCAGACTGCAAACATTCCCAGGTTTGTCTGAGAAAGGAAACTTCTCTATCCGCATCAGTCAACTCCAAACTCAAGATATGGGCTTGTACTGCTGTACGCTTGGAGACTTGTGCAGGAGAGTAAGGATCATCAAGCAGGAGAAGGAAAGTAGGCCTACTTCAAAGCCCCATGAGGAGAGTAAGTGAATTTGTAACCTATATTAATCAGTACACATACACAACACAACATTGGTAAAATGGTAAACTTCAGTATGAGGTTTCCAATCAAGGAAGAATACAACTTTTTTAAATCTACAGTATTTTTTATCTTTTTTAACTTATTAATTTCATCCTTTTCTTTGCAGAAAAAGGAATTGTGAATGTAGTCATTGGAGTCACTGCGGTGATTATATTCATCATTGTTCTTATCTTTGCAATCCTCTACGTGCTGAAAGGAAATTGAGTTATGTACATGTTCACAGGCATTCATCTGATCATGTTTTACTAGCATAATGGTGAATAAATACAGTTTCAATGTTTGTTTCAAGAATTGCTACCAGTGATATCCCAAAGGCAAACTGTTACTGTAAATTGCTATAACTTTCCCCAACTTACTTCATACATTCTAGGTCTTCCTCCAGACCAACTGATGTATAAGTGATCAAACAGCTTGCTAACCTACACATCCGGCCACCTCCTTTATGAGTTTCTAAGCCATCCCAGAACGTTGCTTTGTTCTACAGTTCTGTACTCTATGTCCTTGTGTTTTGAACTCTGCATCTTTCACCAAGCCCTCAAGACTAGTAGATTTAATCTCTGGCCTGTTCATTTTGGATTTGTCTTATTTGCCTCCTTGGTTATAGTAGTTTTGATTTGAGTTTCCCCCTTTTCACTTTTGACATTAAAAAATGCTGTTGAAGAATTGTCGAGAAGTGCTGGACTGTTGTTTCTGGGTCCAGATCAACTGATTCCAATGTTACAAATTTGAATGAATGAAATGAGCATGTAACTTCACTTGCTTGTTCAGGTGACAATATGCTTAGAATTTTAATAGGCTATTGCTACGGATATAGCCGGATATAAATAATAAAGGCAACTGCAGCAAATCCGTCCATTCTTCATTTTTTTTTTTTTTTTTTTTACTAATAAAGGCTACTCAAATAGCCTATGTTTTTTTCCTGTTTTTCTGTTTTGCTGTAACACACAGGTCTAATCTTACACAATTATGATTTGGTGCTTGTCCACCACACGAATAAACTTCCCCAACATTTCAGCAAAGCACATGATATAGAAATTAATTGAATCAGGGATTTGAGATAGCAGAGCACTTGAGAAAAATGATGGCATGTGTCATCGCTTACAGTGAGTGAGTGAAAGCGGGAGGCCACGTGAGAGAGCAGGGAAACATCTCATGTGATTCTGCCACAAATGGATCTCATTTGTCTGTGTCCACTTTAGGAGACCATTACTGTCTCCACTGTAACAGGGACTGCACTGAGGTCCCTTTGGATGATTCTTTGTCTTGTAAAGAATGTACCAGCAATAGTAATGGTAATTAATAATCTCATCATGTATTTCTGTAAAATTTTGCATGATCAGATGCATCAGTGTGTTTACCATGCATGAGAAGCATGCAATTGTGCATCATGCTTTTACAAATCAGTTAATCAGTGCATATATCGGATGAGGGATAGCTCTCTCGGATATCCTGCTGTGTGTCTTAAGCATCAATACATCACTTTAAATCTTAGTCATGCATCCACATACATCTCCCCCTTTATGTTTATTCCTGTGCTGCACATAAACACGTCTCGGAGCAGAAAATCATTTACGTTGTGCTTCTCCCATCACGGCCCCTGGTGCAGACGCGAGACAGGGGCAATTTGAGAGCTGGAGCCCTCCCTAACTGATTACACACACGCACCAGTCCACTCAATTTGGCTGCAAACACATCCTGCTGTCTGAGAGACGGCATCTGGAGCCGAGGTGAGATTGACATCCGTGGAGAGACAGAGCTGTAATCTGTATAGAATATACAGGTAGATGTTGCATATGGGAGGAATACTTACTACATTGTTTGGAGCTGTTCTGCATTTTGATTCTTTGTAATGGTAATGGTAATTAAACTCATTCCTCTCCTCAAGAGAGCTATAGGGTGGTACAGGAACATCTGTCTCTATGCAAAGCTAAACCGTCAAAAGAGCAGAGCTTTGAGAATAAAGTGTACACTAATAGCCATTATTATACACTAATGGACTCCTACACCAATGACTATTCAACAGAGCCTGAAATTGTAAGCAACTGTAAGCAAACTGTAACCAATGCAAAACTGAGGAACTGGACTTGTAGGCCACGGTATACAGCTAGCCTATAGGGGGAGGTACCAAGGATCTCTAAACTTTTAACTGCTGTTTTAGTTTTTTATGATAAATATACACGTTCAGTAATTCTATTTCTTTAATAGAAACTGGAATGCTTTATTTGTCAAGGATAAAATGGCCAAATGAATATAAATGAAACACCATGATACATGTTGACTTTGGGTACATTTCCAGTCACATACTGTACATTACGTTATTGAATCAGCTGGCAAAAATATTTTGGAACAAAATACATTGCATAACTGTGTCCTTATGGTGTAATACAGTCAGTGCTTTCTTTCATCTGAACTGTACTGGAATGATGAATCTGTCATTTTCACCAGCACAACCTGGAGTTGGAGACTGCTTGGATTGCCAAGCAACCTTTCTGAAGTCTAGTAAAAAATAAAAAATTCTGCTCTCATAGTTTTTTCAGAAGTCACTGAATATATCTGTAAATTATACATTTTTGTTTGTACTGTTGAGGAAAAAAATGCACAGGATGCTCGCAGGGTTTTCCGAACATAGCAAAACATTATTATACATGTACTGTATGCCCATTTAGAAATATAGATCTATTCATGTGTGAAAAACTATATAGCTCTTGAGAACATGAACAAGAAGCTACTGTAAATAAAATCTCTTGACTGTAATGGGTGTTTGCTGTTGCTCCCAGTTTGCAGATCATCCATGCAATATGATGCAATGGTGGGACAGTAACATGAGTCCCACTACTGTGACACTGAGTGTCTACACTCAGCAGGGAATGCTTTGTAATTCTATTCCAATGCCATACCCACAACAATGAATAGACAGACACAAACTGTATAGCCTACTTCACACTTGTATCAGCCTTACATGATGTATAAAATGTAAATCTTACTGTAACTCCTGACCTGGTTTATTTATTTGCATAACAATTCTCAGATAAATGGACAAAGATATTCAAAATATACAATTTCATCAGCTTCCAGGTACTAGTACATCTAATATTCAATCCTTTTGCTTGACTTGGTCAGTGACATTCAGTGCCAGCGTGACCTTCCTTGAATTCTCCCCACTCTACTCTTGAGCTGTGTTCTCTCACTGTAGGACTGACTAAGCCTAGGGGCATGCAGAGATGTTCCTTTATTTTTAGAAAAATGTCCCAACCATTACTGCATATCTCAAAACATTGCTGGACTGTTGAGGCTGGAGTGGCTCCAGCCGTTTTGCCACGGTCTGCTTCAGCTTGAGGTCTTATTTAATCTGTTTTTCATACTGTTTGAGGGGCACTGAGGGCAGTTGCAAGCTGTTGTGTCATTAACACATGAGACATCTATTCCTGGGAAAGAAAACATGATGCTGAGCAGGGACTATGTTTCTCGAAAGTGCTGTGTGTGTCCCGACCATTACTGCATATTACTTGCTTGAGGTCGTATTTAATACTTCAATACTTTTTTCATACTGCTTAAGGGGCACTAAGGACAGTTGCAGGTTTTTGTGTCATTAACACATGAGACAGCTGTTCTAGAGAAAGAATACATCATGCTGAGCTGGGACTGTGTTTCTCGAAAGTGTTTTGTGAGTGTGGCCAACATCCGTCAATGACTTAATCACTTTAATATTGACTTGCACAACAGCCGTTCAAGGGAACGGTTCTGGGCATTGCCTCTCAAGTTTCTGTGAAGATCATTTCAGCTCTTTGAAATATTTTTTCACCAGGGTTCATTCATGAGAGCTTGTGTGAAAAAAAAAAAAAAAAAAACACAAATATGCTTTCATGTATTACCCTCTGTCACAAGGTTTGGAGTTACTGAGCTACACAGTGTCTTAACTATGCCAAAAGAAAAAAAATAAATCAAGGCACATTTCAAGGTTTCATTCATGATACTGAATAGATGTAGCCTGATAAGCCAGACTATAACATATAATGTATAGTCTGGCCACGATGGATAGATCCTATAGGCGGAATCTTTTAAATGGCCTCTGTATGCAATAGTATAGCACTATGAGCAAAGCCATAGAAAGCTCTTTGGTTCTGGCTATATATGATATGACCAATCGGTAACAACTCTGCCCAATTGTGATCGTTTTGATTGGCTAACCACCACTGATAGCTAAACATATTCACTGAGCAAATCAATTTGCTATTGCTAGGGTACTTCTAGAGTTAGGCTACAGTCTACAGAGTACAATAGATGAACACTAAAGCCAAAAATTCCTCTTTAGTATTGAACTTGAATTCCGTGAATTCAGAAACTTCATGGATAGATACGTGTAAATCACACAAATATCCAGAGACATGGCTGAATGACTCCTGCAGGAGCAATCCCAGGCCATGTTTTTTTTTATTTTTTTTTATTTCTTTCTCTACATTCTAAAGTAATTACAGCTACCTAGAGTACGATATCTAAATAGAACACACAGTGGGAACTAAGCCATTTAATCTTTTTATTTGTTGAGAGTGGCTTTTTTAAACTGCTGTATCAGACTGCTTGTGAGTGTGAGTGTGCTGACTGCAGTACCGTACCACTGAAGTCCTACCTACAGGGGCAACCATCCTCAGAGACTCTGAGTCATTCTGAGTTGCCTGGAAATTCTCTACTCTCCCATCATAAACATACACCATATTACGTATACACAGATAGCCATGAGACATATCGAACCTCTCCTCTACAGACTGGAGTTCTCCATAGACTCCTATTATCTCCCGATCTCTTACGTAAGGCAGAAGCGCTGGGTGCACAAGGACTGCACCACTGTTTGGTTTCCTGACAGAGCAGGAGCCCAGGCAAGCTGAAAATGGAAACATGTTTTCACAGCGAAACAATGCCAGCTGCTAATGTGATGAGCTGTTTTTGGTGAGTTGCTTCCACACAGCAGTCGTGCAAATGTTTGCTGTTCTGCTGTTTGTGCGGCTGACTCAAATAAGCCCCACACTCTGGACAAAGTGTTCTCTGAGCGTTCGACAGTATGTGTGGACTGATGGTTGTAGACTGTCGGAGTTGAGATTCTTAGCATAAGTCAATAAAGAGTGACTCAGGCGTTGAGCCGCTTTGATAAAACTTCTTTTCTACATTTTTCTACATTTGAATTGATTCATAGGATAAGAATATAAACCCTTTGAGTAAAAATAGCTGTTACTCGATATGGCACAAAAGTATCACAGCAGAATAAAGTTCATAGAAGTCAAAACAGAGGAAGTCTTTCACAACTCTGCCCAGAAGTTAAGTTTCTGGCTGAAACATATAAATAGTTTTTATCAGTAAAGGAACTCGAGAGAAGCTTATCATCATTATCTCATAATAGTCATAATATAAGCATCCATGATTTTTTACTAATTATGACCATATCAGTATTTCTCAGCATTTGATAAAAATCAAACTTGGGAAATTTCCCTTTCCCCTTGAGGTGATAAAATTCCAAAACTTCAAAGTGAAAACACACACAATCTGTAACTACAGTGTTGTGTGTTTTTTCCCCTCCACATTTGCCATAGCTTGCACCATGTGAGCCCCTGGAACCCCTCAGGCACTGGTGTCTCAGGGGGTTTTAACCAGGCAAGAACGACATCAGCGCCTGTCAGGTCCCCCCT
Organism: Sardinella longiceps; assembly: GCA_027497455.2. Taxonomy (NCBI): domain Eukaryota; kingdom Metazoa; phylum Chordata; class Actinopteri; order Clupeiformes; family Clupeidae; genus Sardinella; species Sardinella longiceps. The sequence continues at coordinate 2,453,901 of JAODXP020000021.1, forward strand.
GTTTGCCGTTCCATCTGCAGTGATGAGGCGTCTGACTCTGTCGATGAATGAATATGCAAATCACACGTGCCTGCTGCACCAATTAATCCGCATCTTGCACATTGGCATGGCAACAGCCTGCGCTGACTGTGACACCAAAGCACCCGCTTCAGTATGGGTCTATGGACAGGGACTGGTGTCAGAGCAACACCATTCATACACACACACACACACACACACACACACACACACACACACACACACACACACACACACACACACACACACAGCAGACTTAAAAATGCATCATCATGCTTTGTATGATGTAGTGCTGTTAAACAAGCCATGCTATTATAATTGCTAATGATTCTTGTAACAATGCACTGATTTCTACAAGGCACAGAAATACACTTTTCACATAGAGTGAACCCTGTACTCTGTCTTTTTGGTTTCCACATAATTAAGTATGGTACCAACACACAGTAATCAGAATCAAGTATAAATCCATTCTCTTTTAGACATGCTTTTTTCTTTAGCATTAAATAATACACAACTTTTTATAATCCTGTGGACTGGAGTACCTTAAACCAACCCATATTATCTAATTCATCAAATCTATAAAATGGTCTCATTTGTTGTGTTGCCCCACTCACTGAAAGAGACAAACATGGGAATGTGAAAATTCAATCACCAGTATTTTGAGATAATTACAAAAAAATGGGCAACTTCTGGATGGACTGCATGGTATGTTTTGTTAGAAATACTCTGAGGAAGCTGCATTTCTACCCTGAGAACTGCCACAGATTTTGAAGATTTTGAAATGTGATGTGCCCCCACATACAGTAGCCAAGAGAAGGATATGGAAGATGTGCCTTTCCAAAATATGTCACAATGCACAGATCCTCATTTGATTAAGACGTTAATGGAGAGGAGAACAATTACCTTGATTCGCCATTGCACCGTTAATAACACACCCCAGTGTGTCTGACAGCATAAATCTTGATGAAACCCCATTAATCTTAATGCTCTAGATTAGCTTAAATTCTTTTCTGGTGGACAAGTGTGCATGTCGGTTTTGTTTCATAGTCTTTACTCCTTAGTGGGGGCTGGGTTAGCATAAGGGCACAAATATAACAGTGATTGCTCTCTCAAAATGGATTTGAGAACTTTAACTCTGTGAGACCCCATAAAGCCGCGTGAAAGGGCTTTGACATTTAAGAAAATGGGCGCATAACCGGCATGGCAAATGTGTTTTTGAGAATGTTTCAAAAATGCCCCAGAATAGCACAAGAATGACGCAAAAAAAGAGCTGCTCAGCAAGCAGCGGAACATCGAAAAGGTATCACGAGTAGATGGTCGGACTCATACATTCAATTTGATTTGGTTTGTTTAGTAATTGTGTAACTGCATCATCCTCGTGATTTGTTTAGAGCCAATCATGCAATTGTTAGGGGAATTTCAGGACATTTGAAAGCACAAATGCAATGCCCTTGAACTTAAATTACACAACATTCTATTCTATGCCAGACTGAAATAGTTAAGAGAGTGTGTTGTTGTTTTGGAACTGCATGTTGTCACAAGTTAAATTATGTTAGAACTGGACGCAAGTAAACAAATGAGTAAATAAATGAATTAATAAAATATAAAGCCCAGTGCATTGTGGTTGCTGTTACAACAATGTAGTAGTAGTAGTAATAGTAGTAGTACAGTAGGCCTATAACTAGTTTGCATTTTACTCAAACACATTAATATAGCATGACAACTAAATCTCTGACACATACCTGATAATGATGTTGTGTGGTCTGTGATCATAGACTGGTGCTATCAAGGTTTTCACCTGGGTTCTGGCTGTGAAAATGTGTGGTATTCTGTGACAATTTTTTTTTAACAGAGAAGTTGCCCTCTGTGAAAGTCTTATCAGCATGTGGTCTTTTATACAGATATCAAAGCTATACAGCAGTGGTGTTGGAAAACTAAGAGGGCTTGTAATGTTAAAGGCCTGGATTATTCTCACCCACCCAGCTGAACGTATGCTTAGATGGATTTAGTTTATCTTTTCTTTGAAATGGTTTCATTTTGTAATGGTTAAGAGCTCAGCACACACACATTAACACACACACACACACACACACACACACACACACACACACACACACACACACACACACACCAAAAGAGAGAGAGAAGGGGAGAGAGAGAGAAACACACACACTAGGTTAGATGTTTCCCCTTTAGGTTGGCTGTCTTTAAGGAAATGAATCTGGGTTGATAGAGAGGTGACTGGATTTATCTCATACTAATACCACAACACTTCATGGCTGAACATGCATCGGCATCATGGCTGCAAAGAAAAAGAAAAGAATATGAGGAACAACCCTCAGAGCATCCATTTCTTCTTCATATAGATAAAAACATATTGTTGAAAGCATTGTTGTTTACTGTCTTCCAAACAAAACACGGCCCTGTGATGATATTTAAAAAACAAATTATTATCACATATGCATACTGTATATTATTGAGGCCATAAGTCAGGGGCAGAGTCTTTCATTCCAATTCAAATACTGTATATCTCACTGCACAACAAGACAGGGGACAAACACATTGAACAAAAACAGAATAAGTAAGCAATAAATGAAAGCAGCTGACATAACTGTGTCTACCAATGAATATCATGCAGTTTGTTGGATTCTGTCTTTGTGAGAGTCTTGATTTGGCTTGCTGTGTAACAATAGGCACCACTCCTTGTTTCCATGGTTTAATAACTCTTTGAGCCATTCACATGGAGCAATAAATTGATGAATGGCCCTTGGGGTCCATGTAGTGGCCTTTAAAACCCAGGGAAATGATGCATCCATTGGATGCATTAGACATTACTAATCACTCAGTATATGAAACTTTTCAAGCTTAAGGGTCCTTTATCTGTTCTTTAGGAAAATGGACATTTTATTTTTGTGAGTGACAGAGTATTGCTGGGGCATAATAGCTTCTAGAGAGGGCATATGCTTGTCTGAGCTACTAAGTGCCTTCTTTCAATCAAAACCTTTTGGAAGAATAAAAGGCAAATTCCAAAAGCATATTTCAAATTAATTTTCCTGCAATGATCTGCTGTGAAATGATTATAAGAAAGAATCATCAAGAGACCAACTAACCAAGAAAACCCCCGTAAAACTGTCAGTTACACAGTCATTTCTGTGACTAATCATTCATTTTCTTGTCCATCTAATCACAGTTAGCAGATGCTGCTCTGAATCTCTACAGAATTATAATCCGTAATAAGCCTTTCTATGAGGGCAATAGGCTTTGAGGAATGAAACCACAGCTTGTGATATTTCCTGCTGTAGAATCACAGCCCCCTATCTCTGCAAGAGCCAGGATGTGGGTGTCCACACCCGTCACTCTATGGTGTCCAGTGGCAGAGCCAAGCCACCCCACCCCTGCAAATGAGGAAATGATTCCTGGCGCATTGATTAGATGTCACTGAGATTTGTTTCTCTGTCTCCGTTAGAGACAAGTGTTGCTCAACAAAAAGGGGAAATGGATGATGATGATTACAGAAACCCATATTAGACAGATCTGGCAATATGTATGCACTAACTGAGTATGAACGGACTACTGAGGATTGATAATACTGTCATTTTTATAATTCTTATGAATTCTGAATAAAAGTGATTTGTTGTCCATACTGTAATGTTTTGGCCACATGTTTTCCTATAGCTCGTATTTACTAAAATGTCAAGATGCAGTAGGCTACCACACTTACTTACAAATAAATTAACAAACTAGTGAAGAATCTAATATATGAATGTAAGATATTAATGACAGAATTAATTATTCATACTGACTTCAAGGAGAAAATATTAAATAGAGATGAATCAGTGAGACAAGACAAATAGACTAAACGAGTCTTACACAGCAGAGCGATGGACCATTGTGTCAACATATGTTGCACAAAGATGTGGTAACGTGTGTTTACTTGCACTGATTCACTAACAAACAGAATCTTGGCCAAATAATGAACAGATGACTCACGGGCACCAGTGCTTGCTTCCTATAATTATGGGGGTGGGCGGCCCTGTTTTTCTCAAATAAAACTGCATCTAAGGGGAATGGAAAAGGCTGGGGTTCTCTCTGGGAGAAGGTTATTAGAAAGGGGTCTGCCATCATCACTATTCAGTTATTGCATCTTGGGAATAGAGAGCAAGGGCAAGCACAAACACAAGCACTTTAGTTAGAGGTCTGACTTGTATATTAGAGCACAGTAGGAACTGGACTACAAGCACTACCCTCAATGAATTACCATATACCGTAAAAATAAATAAATAAATAAAAACATTTACCAACATGCAGTAATGAGTCAAAAAAAGTACTTAAATAACGAGGTCTATGGTTTGACATAATAACATCATTACTCGCTCATTATTATTCACAAGCTTACGTCCGATGGACTGGAAGTAGATGGGCATGACTTATGCTCACTATGTTTGATCAGCCTGTTAGACATATGCAAGACCATAGCATGTCGAGATTCAAAATTCAAGATTCAAGAGTTTGTCAGGTAAAATTACTGTCATAAAGCATGTTTTAGAATTGCATAAATTCAAAGAGAACAAGATATCAACATATATAACATACAGTATAACTAAAAAGTCAATTTAGATCAGGATCTGCTTCAAAACGGGTCCATAGGTGGCCAACAGAGGGAGGAGATGTGATGGGCATTTGCACCTTTGCACCTGTATTCAAGCTTTGGCCTTGTCAAGGTCAGCTTGTATGGCATTAATAAGATGTGGTCTTTATAAGAGCTTGCCTTGCAACAGCCCATGCCTTGCACAGAATGTCAAGTATATGTTCCAACTATGTATCTGAGGTACTATGGTACCTTGACAACTGTTTCTAAGGCAGTCTAACATGAAATAACCCACTAAAAGGAACAGATGGATGTGAACTCTTCACATTTTCTTTACCTTTCGACCCATATAAGAGCATTAGTCTCCATGGAAAGTGTAGATAGCGCTGCCTATTTTAATACCATGAGGAGTCATTCACATAATATGCACTGAATGTCTGGGAGCGCTGTACATTATGCTAATGTGGAATTAAAGGGTACTAGGATTCTGAATGAGGCTCTGGTAATAGTCACTTCCTTATTGTTAGGAGCCTAAGTATGAGAGGATAAGAGTCACCCAGTGTTGGCAGTGTGTGTCCAAGATGGTTTTACAGCGCCATGTCTCTTCTTCCTTTGACATTTACATCTGCAGCTTTCCAGAAGTGCTCAGGTCACCTGTCTTCTGAAACTCTGGCATTAAATTTAGTCGTTAGATGTGAGCTATGCTGTTTCAGTTATCCCTCACAGTTTTGCCCTTCTTTCACTTAGGCCTATAAGCTGGGGTCTCACTATAAAACTCTAACCAGTGCAGGGATCCCGAATACCCGAATGCCCTGACCCTCTGTAAAGCAATGCGTAGAACAAGGAGTAGGTTTTTTTAACCAGATTTTTTTTCTTTTCTTTTTTATTTAACTAATACATATACATATAAAACTAATTAAAAGAAATGAAAAAAACAAACAATAAATCTGTGTTGACATGCATGCAAGGATTGTGCTTTATCCATCTTTTTATTTGGAGGCGTGTGATGGGGGGCTTTCCTCTGACAAAAAAAATGGTGTTAAGTGTGGAGAAATACTCAACTGTGGAAACCCTGAAAGACTCTTTTTCATAGCTGCTGTTAAGTTGAGTCATTTTGGCCACCTGTTGTCTTGATTGCATGGCACCTGCACACAGTCCCACATTGTTCATCCAGAGGACGAGCAGGTTGGTGCATTTCATGGCGGAATGGTCGTCTAGGCAACAAGAAGTAGAGGGATATTTTGCGTGTGTATAATGTGTGCGTTTGTGCGTCAGATAGAGAGAACAAGTGCAAAGGACAGAGAGTGTCACAAGGTTTTCTTCCAGCTCTTTTCTAGTGCAATGAACAAAGCCACTTGGCTCAGGGAAAGGTTAGGAAGATGCACCCCATCTTTGTATCTCACAAGTTTGTTTTGCCATATTGTTTGAATATTTCTTTAAATGTCACCACATCAGTATAGCTCCTCGGAGAATAGCCTGCAATAAACTTTCAGCCCATCACATTAATTCAAACAAGTTAAAAAAGTTTAAGTCACAAAATTGAAGTATAGGAATTAGCAAAATACTGTAGGCCAATTCAGTTTGTTAAAAAAAAAAAAAAAAAAAAAAAAATCACGCGACATCCACAGAGGCTCGATGCCGTCATCCAAACTAAATTAGTTTATCTCAAGTTGTTTTCAGTCTTCCCAACCTCTGCGCGTGAGCATGGTTTCGTGACGGACAGAATGCCTCATTCTAGTCTGCAGCCCGCTGCGCGGCGTTGGTGGAGACGTACCTGTTATCGACGCAGGTAGGAAAGAAATCGGATTGCAACTTGGATTTCTGTTTTTTAACATTAGCGTGGGTCGTTTGTTTTCGTGGGGAATCTTGCATATGGGCAGAAGTAATCTTATGAAAAGGCATAATGTAACGGACAGTCTATACATTCCTGTCAAGCTTACCAAATTTGGAAATATTGGAAAGAAGACGACTACTCTTGACCATAGTGAAAGTTGTTTGGCAATGTTTGGCAAAGCATTGTTTATGGGAAGAAAACAATTTCTTTATCATGTGGACATCACTAACACTCCATGGAAAGGGCGCGAAAACAATTAAATACCATCGCTCGAGCGCTAATGGCATTGCTTGATTGCTGGCGGTGCCTTGAGGAGCTCCAGTAAGCCTATTCTTTTCGCCTTCCAAAGCAGCTGTCCATCGCTTACTACCTGTTGTTTTGCATCATACGGAATAACTGTCGGATTGTTAAGTATTTTGTGCGCAGGCATGAAGACATCAAAAAAGTAACAGGTAAGTCTAATGTATGCGCAACAGCACGTCATGCAAAATGTATTGATCGGAGTCTAAGTGTTTGTCAATGTGTTACAACAGGTATCTCAATTCTGAAATATAGGTCTTAAATATTAAACTGTTTTCTTTGGATGGATTAGGTCGCCAGTGCCTTTAAGCTTTTTCCCCCGACTAATAGAGCGACTCATCCACTTAGTTTGTCATTGTTCATTGCATTACTGTATCTCCTTCACATCGGCTATAGCATAATTTGTTGGCTCTCTTATCCATTTAACGACTTGCCTGTCACTGTAACTGTTTGCTTCCTCTGTAATTGCTCACATCTATTTCTCTCAAAACTCACCTATTAATTGTGGGTGTTGCTTTGGTTGCTAGATCATGGTTGTGAAAAACATGTTAGCCATGATTTTGAAATATAATTGGTTTACATTTCATTGGTTGTATCTTTCTAACCATTTCCTCAGGCTTATCATCATTAGCTATCATTAGCTAACTATGACCACATCCACTTAGTGAAGCTTAAGTGGATGTGGTCATAGTTCTGTTTCTCTCCTTTTGAAGTTTTATTTTATTGTCATAGCATTAGTAGCGTATTAAAATAATCTGACTCCTCACTCTACCAGTCATGAGTGTGTAGACCACTTCTTGGTTGGGTTTCAGAGGGGATGGGTAGGGGTCAGTATTTCTATTGCTTTTGTGGTGGGATATACTTGATATAAAACCTTTCAGTTTGATGTATCCTATTGTATATACATATTTTTTCTTGTAAGTGTTTTGTTGTGATATAGAATATTATAATTCTTCAAATAATTGTTAAATTAAAGCTATTATTAAGCTATTATTTTGGTCATTTACACTTGATCCCCCCAAAAAATTTCAATCCCACAGTCTGTTCTACTGTTCATCTTTCTTAATGCTGAAGTTTCTACCTTAACAGATATTCTCATTTCTTCACTCTCTCTCTCTCTCTCTCTCTCTCTCTCTCTCTCTCTCTCTCTCTCTCTGTCTATGCATCAAGTTGTGTGAAATGGCCTAACAACCATGTCTCAGCTCTACTACCGTCGCACGGACAACTCGTCATACCGGGACCGCATCCCACTGCGGATTGTCCGGGCCGAGTCTGAGCTCTCGGTCCAGGAGAAGGCATATCTGAATGCGGTGGAGAAGGGTGACTATGCCAGTGTCAAGCAAGCCCTGGAGGAGGCTGAGATCTACTTCAAGATCAACATTAACTGCATCGATCCGCTGGGACGCACTGCCCTTCTCATCGCCATCGAGAACGAGAACCTGGAGATCATCGAGCTCCTGCTCAGCTACAACATCTACGTTGGTGATGCCCTTCTTCACGCCATACGCAAGGAGGTGGTGGGGGCTGTGGAGCTCCTACTTAACCACAAGAAGCCGAGCGGAGAAAAACAGGTATGCTAATTAACGGGTGAAGGCAAACTATGGAGGAGCATCTGTGCTCATCTCCAGCTTTTCCTCTTTTTGAGTTCCAACAGTGGCAGGCAGGCTTGATGATGATGCGTTGAGCTGCTGATGACAGAGGGTGAGGGAGAGGCATCCGTTTTTAAACACACTCCGAGCAGAGATTAGAGCAGATGTGTGACTCGGTGCCACAGAAAAAGCTGCGAAAGGCAAGCACGTGTGATATTTCTGTGTGAAATTTCTGTGTAAAAGACTTGAAATTGAAGGGCTTTGTGTGTGTGTGTGTGTGTGTGTGTGTGTGAGAGAGAGAGAGAGAGAGAGAGAGAGAGATAAGCTGATGACACTCTCAAACCTTTGATGCCGTTCCCTTATTCAAGCCCTGCTCACCTATTCCCCTTTCTGCCTAAAAGCCCATACCTCAAATTAATTACATTTTTCTCATACCGGCTGCAGATTTACTCACTCAGGCTATAGATTTACTATTTTTTACTGTTCTTTTAAATACCACAGCCCACACTGAGGGATTGCTCATATGTCCCCTTGGACAACCGCTTCCTCTATTTGACCCCTGTTTACCAGTTTGTCATAAACAGAGCCGTCCACGGTGGTCATTTCCTGTGACTAAACCACTACAATGTATCTTTGAAATCTGAACTTTATACATAAACTTGTCAGATGCTATATACATGCGTGGAGGTGGTGCGTGATGGACTGTCTGAAACTGTTGGGGTAATCCTCAGGAGATAAGACATGCTCTGGATTGTTAGTAAATTAGTATTTGCACAAGGGATAGTTGGGGGTGTTTTCACTCCCTGGGCCTCAAGTGGCCTGTGTATTTACATCCTGTTTATCCTGCCTGTTTGAAATGCAAATTATCAGTTGAAGGCACACGCCTGTAGATCACAAGCGAATCTAACAGAGCATTGAGGCAGGTCATTCACTTTGATATCCACTGCAGTGCAGCAATGGGAACATGGGTGAACATGCACAAAGGTTTTTTCCAAGAAGGATATTCCAAAGTGTGTGTGTGTGTGTGGGTGGGTGGGTGTGAGCGTACGCATGTATCCTGCCACTTTTTCACCTCCACCTGCTGTATCTGTCACAGCACAGGCTGTCTCTGTCTCTTTCAGTCAGTCCCATGAATGTTTCACACATTACTTGGCAGGTCATCTGGTCGTGCCACAGTTTGACAGCTAGTTTGAGATTGCCACTCTCAATCACAGTACAGTAGTATCTTGCCAGTCTGCCTAGGATGTTTTCAGTGGATAGTTCATTTCAGTTATACACAGGAGAAATGTTAAGATGCCAATGAAACATCCTTGTTCTAGAGACCATTACAGTGATAAAAACCAAAACAACTTGAATGTTCTATTTTGTTTCCAAACTACTTAGATGTTAAATGTTGAATATTAAAATGGAAGCTAATTAAACTCTCTTAAAATGGTCTATAGGTTTTCTTATAGTGGCCACATCAGCCAAGTCTATTTGTTATAACACTAGAGCTTCATCATTACAAATACACTACTCTTAGATCTATGCTAGATCTAGTATAGCCTGACTCACAGAAAAATGAGCAGTTGAACAATTAAGGGCTAAGGGGAGTTGTTAGGCACGACGTGGAGCATAACAATCCCCTTAGCCATATAAAACCAGGATAACTTAGTCTCTTGATAGCAGAGCAGTTAATTGGTGTTTGTGGAAGATTCACAGTACAGTAATTGCCTCAGAAATACCCCTTAACATGTGATGGCAACTCTACAAATTACCAGGAAGAATATTAGTCATTTAGAAGCAGAAAAAAAGTGATGCGTCAATTCACACCTGTATACTATTACAGTAGTTTGTCTTTGGAGTCAATCGTCAGTATTGACTACTGTGATAAGGGCAGGTACAGTCTCTCTTGAATCCTGTCTATATTTCATGTTAGTCTGTGAACATGCACGCCTACAGTATTATTCTAATGACGTAGGTGTATATTTATTTTGCCTTCGGGATCATCCGTATTGACCACTGGGATAGGGTGAGGTCTGCCTGTCTAGTCTGTCTGCCTTTTGTGCCCCTGTGTAGATGTTTTGCCACCTCAGTGCACCAGAGTGAATTATACAATAATTTATTCTGCCCTGAGACTGCTGAGGTGCTCGAACAAAACATGGAAGACAGCCAACAGACAGAGAACTTCAAATAAACAAGCCAGAGAAAACTCTCTTAGGTGTATGTTGTTCTTGTTTAATTTTAATTACTGTAACATTCCATACAATACTGAAAGTGACATGACTACAAGGGAGTCTTCATGTTTCCATGTTAAGAATGATCATTGTGGGACTATTTCAAATAATTGACATTATATGGATACTGTATAAATAATGAGCCTTGTCAGTAAAATGTAGTGCACATACTGTAGTCGAATGCAAGTTATTGTGTGTATGGGTGTGTCAGTATTATATATGTTAATTTCAGTGTTTTTTATAGTGTGTGTGTGTGTGTGTGTGTGTGCAGTATGTCTTTGTGTCTGTGAGTATTTGTGTGTGTACATGCAATATGGGTGTGTGCACGCACTGAATGGCTTTATACTGTATAATGTAATACTCACTACATATGGCAATCTGTCTTTTCTTTTTTTAGGCTGCTTCGAAAGCAATTATAGCACCTTATCTTTTATATTATCATCCTCACATCATTCAGCCTATTCTGTTTATGTGTTTGCCTGTCCCCTATACTTTTCTTCTGGTGTCTTTGTGTTCTCAGTCCATTATTAGAACAAGCACAGAAAGTCTGGCAATAGCAGGAAACCCAGACAGCAGCTTGGTCTCTTCATTTCACCTTTTCCGTCTAAATGCAGTAAAATACAGAATGCATTGACTCTGTCGCGCTATCTGCCTGTCACCAGACCCTGTGGCATCGCATAGGAATGTGAATATAAAACCAATGTTACTCTCTCCTGTCTCCTGCCTTGCTGCCTCCTCCCTGTCTGTCTTCTCTCCTCCTTGTGTAATCTCGTATGCACACTATGCACAGCGATGCCTGCTATACCTGTGTGCTGCCGCTTCCCCTGAATAATGCATTTAATTGAAACTTCCTGGCTCATGTAGCAACCCTGCTAGTGCACACTGGCAGAGTGTTTGCTACTGTGTTCTCTGTGTTATCATAAAAAGAAATCCAAGCAGAACTTGGGATTTTCATAAGTCTATTATCTCCGGGGTTCTATTTCTGGAACTCTGTCGTATTTGGACAGGCATTTTAAATATTTAATGTGAACCACTTTACTCCGTTTTGCAGTGTTTACAACAAATTTTGTTTCATCGCAAAGGATTCAGTTTGGGGTTATTTTAGGAACACAAGAATACACACATGCACTTGGTAAAAAGTCCATGGGTACAGTACAGTCTCCATGGTCATGTATCTGCATATCAATGATACATAGAGAACCATAAAACTATCTTATCCATCTGAACTGAACACATGTTCATCTACATTATTTGCTCAAAACAGTACCTTCATAGCAACAGCAGGGAGGCACACTGACCAACGATGGTATATATAACAAACTCTAGGTAGAGTGGATCAAGAAATTGAAGGCAATGTTAAGGCTATGCAGTTAAAATCATTACCGGTTGTTCTGATATAAAGCAGTCAGTGCTGTTGGGAGATTGTTACCATGCACAGTGTGGCAATAACCAAAGCTTTGGCACCATGCTGTGTCGTGCACCAGACACTTGGACTAGATTCAAGGTAAACAGAGTAAATCCCTTTGTTATGGCACGTGTTTGATCACTCACAAACATCTGAAGAGTCTCAGAAGTTTTACAGGCCCTCACACCTTTGCCCAAAATGGAAGGGTTTCGAGCAAGATGGCAAGAGTTCTTTCAGGGGTCTTAGCGTTGGTGTTTGAAGTCCACAACTCAGCTGTATGCCTTTGATCATGTTTGTAAGGTGGCTTACATTTGTCTCGGGTTGTGTGAATTCCCAGGTCCCTCCTGTGTTGCTGGACAAGCAGTTCTCCGACTTCACTCCGGATATAACCCCCATCATCCTGGCGGCCCACACCAACAACTATGAGATCATCAAGATGATCGTCCAGAAGGGCGTCTCCGTGCCACAGCCGCACGAGGTGCGCTGCAACTGCGTGGAGTGCGTGTCCAGCTCGGACGTGGACAGCCTACGCCACTCACGCTCCCGCCTCAATATCTACAAGGCGCTGGCGTCGCCCTCGCTCATCGCCTTGTCCAGCGAGGACCCATTTCTCACCGCCTTCCAGCTCAGCTGGGAACTGCAGGAACTCAGCAAGGTAGAGAACGAGTTCAAGGCTGAGTACGAGGAGCTGTCTCGCCAGTGCAAGAAGTTCGCCAAGGACCTGCTGGACCAGACGCGCAGCTCTCGTGAGCTAGAGCTCATCCTGAATTTCCGTGACGACATTAACATGCTGCAGGAGGACAGCCACAATGACCTGGCACGTCTCAAGTTGGCCATCAAGTACCGCCAGAAAGAGGTGAGATGTTGCATACTAATGCTACCAATACACAGAAAACCACTCCTAAGCACACAATTCAAACGATATAAAATCAACTTCTTTTATTACTTAGATCGAAATCAGATATTTTTTAAAAAATATATCTAATATTATTTTGAATATCACCTTTGAGTTTTACAGTAATGTGAGTGTTCATCCTTGTCAGTAGAGACGACACACAAATGTTTTCATTCTTCTAACGTTTTTTCCAGCTGCTTTGCTTGCTATCTTGTCTTAAAGACACACCTAGAAGCATTATATTCAATTTGGTTGGGTCATTGTTTTTGTTTTCACTTCTTAGCCTACTGTAAAACCTGTTGACAGGTTTTTGCAGTGTGCTTTGGAACTAAACAATTTCCCTGCCAACCTAGCTCCCAGAGACCCAGAGCCACCCTTCCAGCCAGAATTTTGTATCCACACATAGCAGTATTCATGCTACCATCTATAAATGTCATCACCCCAATACCACCCTTGTACTGTGGCAGCCCCACTCCTCACACTGTCAGCTTTACTGCAGTAGTCTTAGCCAGATTCATGCTGGGCTTCATCTGAGCCAAACAACTCAACAAAGAAAATAAAGATTCAACTGTCAAGGAAGCTAAAGGAAATATTTGGCGTACAGTCAGTTGTCGGACCAAGACGTTGTTTCACTTAGATGGGATTCAGCATAGTGTTGGTGAATGCATGCGTAAACACAGAGCAGGGATCACCATGAGGATGAGCAGCAGGAGTCCAATAGGCCAGTTTAGTTAGGCATTAGATTTCGCAAACAAATCAGTGCATTTTACATAGATAAGTGAACACAAAATTGTTATTTTGGGATTATAATCATCAAAAACATATATATAATTATCAAAATCATAATAATCAAATCATATAAATAATCATCAAAAAAGATTACATACATAAACACTTTTGATGTGTTTTGTGTGTCTAGCTCTATCATGTCATCAATTTGTCAGTGGATATATTCATATGCATTGTAGTGCTGTCAAACGATTAAAAAAAAAATCACAACATTTTGCGATGATTAATTGTGATTAATCACTTTTAATCTCAACTCATTTCCTCCAGTAGGAATTCGGGTGCTAATATATGTTGGATCCTTATTTTGCCCTGGAAAGACCCCCTGTTGCTAAATAGCTGGCTTTGTTCTTCTCAAATGGGGCAATTCACATCTATCCTCTACTGTTGTTGGACATTCAGGAGCTATGCCATAGTCTTTGTCTAGTTTGACTTGATAGCCGAGCTGTTTTCTATCTGAAACTGATCATAATACATGCCATGAAAGTGGAACCATAGCCATCAGGATTAATCTGAGTAAATTTTTTTCGATTAATCATGAGTTAATCAGTTAATTTTGCCAGCACTCATTTATTATTGAAAAAATATTATGCACAACATCAAGTATTGTCAAACATCATTTGATGGATATTAAAGTTAGACTCATAGCTCAGGGATCCAGATCTTCCATTCCTGACACTTTTGCTCCCTGACTCAACTATATTTACCTTGACAGTGAAATGAAAGGAATGTAGCTCTCTAGCTGTGTAATTCAACTAATACATGGCAGTGCTTTTTCTGAGTCTGAACTTGTTTGGGGTGCTGTCATGCCACGGATCATGAATGTCACCTGGCCTCCCTAGTGGCATCAGCCATATTTAGACACTTGTTTCATTTGAGTGCCTTGACGCCCACTGGGTCGACTCGAGCTGGTGCGTCCGCTATCTATCTGCCTTTACGGATTTGGCAGCGTAAATGAAGCCCTTCTGCCTTGCTGAGCTTCTCCGCGATGCATTATCACCCAAGTGTCTCATTTTACATCTGTATCGCCCGGGTGTCCTCTGATCGCTCGACGGAGAGATGGTGAGCCGTCAAGAGCAGCCAACTGTGTCACCGATGACTAACACAGATTTAATTCAAAGGCTAGCCAAGTGTGGAAGAGAAAGGTAGATCAGCGCTATCTCTCTCTTCACAGTTGACAGAAAAAAAGTCATTACATGCCTCAGCACAGCACGCTGAGGATTTTACTAATTGATTCACAGAGTAAACAATATCATACGTACATGTGCTTGTTGTGAATCACTTGCCCTTCAGTATCAATAACCCAGGTTAAAATTGGATTGGAATATTATAGTATTGTATTCTATCTCTGTTCAATCATTCCAACACATGACAATTTTCTGATAACATTACATCAATATCTAATATTCATCTGCGAGAATTTGTTACTTTTCACTTTTATGTTATCTTAATGCTGTCTGACAGCCTGCTGGTGTAAGTTCATAATGGGTCAAGCCTATATTTGGATGTACGAATCATTTTAATTAATTGAAGTTTCGAGTGTCAGATTGAAATGATCACACTGATGGCCTGATATATGGAGAGTGACAGCCACGTGGTGAACGTCCATACTAATTGAGGTAGCCCACTAACGAGCCGGGAGAACTGCTGAGAGACAATCACCGTTTGCCTTTGGTTATCCATTTATAGCAGAGGTGTATATGGATTTACACTTCAGTATATCTGTACTGTATCTGTGCGTGGCACTATTACTTATACATTGTGAATTTTATTTAACAAGCTGTCACCTTCGTACATATTTTAAAACAGATGGAGTTGTGAAGATTATCATCTCGAGATGCAGCGCTGTCCAATCTCCCAATAATGAATTGGAATACCTCCGTTTAGTTAACGCCAGACAAGTATGCATTATTCATGATTGTATTTCCTTTAGATTGCATACACCCTTATCATCAGGAACAAGTAGTTATCGTCTGTGGTATCAAAGCAGTGACTCATCTTTGCATCTTCCTACACCTCATATTTGAAGTCCCATGCTAAATGGCTAATGAAAAAGAAGTCTCCTCCCAGCCCACTCACGATGCACACACACACACACACACACACACACAGAGAGAGAGAGAGAGAGAGAGAGAGAGAGACACTCAAGCACACACAAATGCCCAGTGGAGAAATCAGAGTTGAGAAAAAAGAGAGACAGAGATCAAATAACTCCAATTATTTCTACTCACGTAGGTCACCTAAGTCCCATCATTTTCCCTCTGCCCAACCTCCAAACCCATCCTTCTAGAGAGCAAACGGGGCTCTTCTCCTTGGCCCTTGAAGCTCCAATGAGCCGGCCAGATTATGACCTCAATTAAAATGAAGACGGCGTGGGGAAGGAAAAAGGGGTTTGGAGGTGTGGAGAGGAGATCAGATTTGCCTGGCTGTGGCTGAAAGCCCCCCTCACTGGCCATTCTATCTCACTTTATATTAATGAGATCACCGGCACTAAAGATAAGCATCTCTAACTGTCCAGATCTGCTACAAAATTAGAGGCTACTGCTTCAGTGCAAAGCTGTTAGAGGTTTTGTAGGCAGCTGTTTTTGATGTTGTTGTTGTTGTTTTTCTGGTAACATTTAAAAAAGGGGACCACATTCATATATACATATTTTGAATAATCCATATCTTGTAATATCTTGCAGTCACGTATAACTGAATAATTACAGACTTTTGAGGAAAACAATTTTGAAGACATTTGTACTCTACTATGAGGTAAAACCCATTACCTTTTAATGAACCTTTTTTTTGATTATGACTTAGCTTTGGTTTTATTATGACTTCGCTTTGATGGTTATCTTAAGCCCTTGATGAGACCACTCCAGCTGTGTGAAGATGGCCTTTCCATGCAGCAGCACGGGGAAGTTAATCACCTTCATTTCTCTGATTAGCGCCACACTTCTGGAAAGTCGCTGCCTAATTGTTCATACCGTGATTTCCTGTCCAAATTCCCTGTGCTTGCGGTCACTGAAACAGAGAGAGAGAGAGAGAGAGAGAGAGAGAGAGAGAGAAAAATAAGCAGCTACATGAGATGCAGTTATCTGGACCTGATGAGGAACACTTAAAGTTGTCTTGGCACTGACATCATTGGCCTGCCCAGCGCTGCCCTGGCGGAAATGAGGATGCATTTGTGGATAATTTGGTTTGCAAAGGGTGGGGATTGATTTCCTCCCTGGGCTGTGTGAGGCAAATCCCAATGGGAGACAACCATACACACACACACACACACACACACACACACACACACACACACACACACACACACAGAGAGAGAGAGAGAGAGAGAGACATAGGACAGAGAAAGCAAGAGTGAACGTGTTTACTGAGAACTAATCAAGCTTGTGCTTGAAGGTATTTTTCTCTCCCTTCCTCTCTATTGCTCAGATAAACTTTCCAGAAAAAAACCCATTGGTTTGCATGTAGTCGCCTTTTTACTGTATCATCAGTTACATCTCTTGCCAAAAATGCAGATCTCAGGCCGATAAATGGGCCGATAGGAGCTGGGAGTGGATGTCCAGCTCCCAAAAGACACATGCACAAGCTGCAAGAGAAAAGGAAGTAACTCTGGATGATGCCGTGGCTCAGCGGGCTAATGCGTTGTATCATAAAACCGGGGACCCACGTTCGAGTCTGACCCGAGGTTATTTCCCAATCCTTACTTTTTCTACCACTCATTTCCTGTCACTCTCTCTACTATCTCTCTACAAATTAAAGCCAAAAAATATCTTTTTTTTAAAAAAAAAGAAAAGGAATTAACTCTCATTAGACAGATCAACATTCCCCACTCCCTCAAGAACCACTTCATCACTTTGACTTATTTGCCACTAATAGTGTTTGGGAGGGACCCCTGTCTCAGTAAATCCTCAGTGTCAGCTCACACAATTCTGCTCAGAGGTCCATGGCTGAGGAGACACAACTGAGGTGCTGGCTACATCCAGAAGGCTAATACACCAGACAGACTTCTAACTCGCTTGCTTTTTCCTGCCCCGACAATGGCTGCCTGCAGTGACTGTGACAGGCTGGCAATCTGTACACTGAATGCTTGTAATCAAACTATCAGGGGCTCGGCCTTAAATAAGCACTTGAGGCCCTGAGGCCTAAATGGCACACAATCAGCCTCTGTTTGTCCTCAGCCACATGACTCCTAATGAGAGAGGTCGGCTAGACGGCTTTTGGATCGCTATTAGAAAAGCAGGTGGTGTTACCTGAATGTCTGTATTGTTCTGAATGTTTTTAGATGGATTTTGTCTTTTCTGTCCTTTGTCTTGTTTATCTGGTTCATGTCTTGATTGCTCACTTCTTGTTTCTCCATGCGTATGACTCACTGTCTTATCCAGTGTTTGCACCTCTGGGATTTCTCATTTTCACCTCCTTCTCACTCCTCTTTCACTTCTTCTCCTTCTTCACAACTCTCTTCTCCTCTTTCTCTCTGTATAGCTTTATGTGGCCCCTCTCTGTCACACTTTCTCATTCTCATTAAATTCCTATGAAATGAAAGTTAAAATATTGAAGTTAGTAGCCTAACTACAGTAGCGTGATTGCTGAGATGCTGTGTGTGGTGGCCAAAACCTCCAACTTCATAAATCTCTCCCTCCCTCATTAGTTTGTGGCCCAGCCTAACTGCCAGCAGCTGTTGGCGTCCCGCTGGTATGACGAGTTCCCCGGCTGGCGGCGCCGGCACTGGGCGGGCAAGTTCCTGACCAGCGTCTTCATCGGCCTCCTCTTCCCGCTCTTCTCCATCTGCTACCTGCTAGCGCCCAAGAGCCGCTACGGCCTCTTCATCCGCAAGCCCTTCATCAAGTTCATTTGCCACACAGCCTCCTACCTCACCTTCCTCTTCCTCCTGCTCCTTGCCTCCCAGCGCATCGTCTCGTACACCGACCCCAACCGCCAGGGCCCCGTGCCCACCACGGTGGAGTGGATGATCCTGCCCTGGGTCATGGGTAAGTGTGCAAGTGGGTTACGGTGTTTACTAGTAGGCCTAAGTGAATCATATTTACAGTTGTATCCCAACTGTGTTTGTGTCTTCATCTGAACTAACAATAAGAGTAAAATCCTGTTTATGCTTTGTTGCAAAATAGCATATGAAGACAATAAGGTTTAAAGTTTAGTCTTCTTGAGGGCCTCCTCACTTTACCTCCGTGAGACCTGGGTGAAATGTGTGTGGTATATGTTGTAGATGAAACCATGGGAAGATTAAAAAAAAAAAAAAACCCTGCCCATGAGTTGCATGTGTTTTATTTGATCACTGCTGGCCTCTACTCCCTCCCTCCCTCCCTCCCTCCCTAACATCCCTAGGCCACCAAAAGCTAAACATCTTGGCTTTGATCCCCTATAGAGAAACATGGCCCCTGGTGTGTTTCTCATCACTCTTGTCTGGTCTTCTTGGAGGTTTCATATGGACAGAGATAAAACAGATGTGGGATGGAGGCTTTCATGACTACATTCACGACTGGTGGAACCTCATGGACTTTGTTATGAACTCCCTCTACTTGGCAACCATATCTCTGAAGATTGTGGCCTATATGAAGGTAAGGAGTAGTCCACAGAGCTGTATGTTCAGAAGACATTGCAATGTGTTGCTACAGTACATACGCACCCCCCTCTGTGTAGTGCAAACGAACTGCCAGTGAGAAACTTCAAATGAATATTTTTGGAAGATGAAAAATCTGTTTTATATTAAGACATCTGAGCGAAATAATGCACTTGGCCTGCCAGCTGAAAATTTTAAGTTCAAGGTTCATGTGGACTTTTCAGGGTAAAAGGTCCAAAGTCTAGAAAAAGATTCTGTGAAATCTAAATGAGATTATGTTTTGTAATATTGATTATTGTATTACATGTAAAACTTTAAATGGCATGTTATTGGTGCATTTTTTTCCAGAAACAAAAATGATGATCTTTCTTTCTTTCTTTCTGTCTTTCTCCTGTGTTGACGTCTTCCCTCTATTCTTGCTATTGTCTTACAGTACAGCGGTGTGAGGGAGAGAGGCAAATGGGAGATGTGGCACCCCACCCTGGTGGCCGAGGCGCTGTTCGCCATCGCCAACATCTTCAGCTCCCTCCGCCTCATCTCCCTCTTCACGGCCAACTCGCACCTGGGCCCGCTGCAGATCTCGCTGGGACGCATGCTGCTAGACATCCTCAAGTTCCTCTTCATCTACTGCCTGGTGCTGCTGGCCTTCGCCAACGGCCTCAACCAGCTCTACTTCTACTACGAGTTCAAAGATGGCTACGAGGGCTGCAAGGGGATCCGCTGCGAGCGGCAGAACAATGCTTTCTCAACGTAAGCTTGCAGGCCCAAGGGCTTGGCCACATCGCCGGGAGGCTGACAGGAATTTATGGATTCCAGATTTTTGGAGATGTGTCCTCTCGTTAAGCAAGCATTGCAAATCAAATGTTGCAGCATGTTTTGATGTCTTGCATAAAGTGAATAAAAGAATACAGAAAAAACTGGCTTAGAATAGCAAAGCAGATCATACATACTCAAAGATTGTGTATATGTAAAACAGAGATATCAAGAAATATTTGATTGTAGTTTGAATTTACTGTCAATCTTAACTTAGATGGAGTTTGGGGTAAATTTTATAATTTAAAGTTGTTGGATGTTGGAGGAAAAACTATGCAACACAAAGATGCAAGTGAAATAATATCACAGTAGTGGTTATATATTTATATAATCTGTTATGAGAATCAGCTGGAGACTGAATCTGTTATACAACACACATATGATACTCAGTCAAACTATCAATTGCCAGATGTGGCTGACATTTTGAACTTTAGTATTGTTTTAACAACTGAAGCAGATATTAAAGCTTGGGGGTTGGAGGGGTGTTGAGTTTGATTGATCTTGATATTGATCTTGATCTTTATTCATCATCTTCTCCAGGCTCTTTGAGACTCTCCAGTCTCTGTTCTGGTCCATCTTTGGTTTGATCAGCTTGTACGTGACCAATGTTGAACCGGACCACGTGTTCACGGAGTTTGTGGGGGCCACCATGTTTGGCACGTACAATATCATCTCTTTGGTGGTGTTGCTCAACATGCTCATTGCAATGATGAATAACTCCTACCAGCACATTGCCGTGAGTGAAACCACATAGCCCTTATACTTGTGCATGTGCTAGGACTGCGTCTGAATATTTTACAAGCTCTGGATCTGAACTGATTTCAGGCATAGAATTGTGAGAGCAAGAGATTTGGGCGGAATACATTATGTTCTATTTTACTGTATTAAATTTACTGTAGCTGGAGCGACTATCAAAAGTTGAAATGGACAATAAATCTAAAACCCTGTCTGAATCAAAGAGTGAAGTCACGCTTTAGCAGTGCTTGCTTTAATCTCTTCTTAGCTCACTTCACCTCCAGAATGTGGTCTTGTCTGCCTCTTAAGCCCGCTGTGTCTTTTGCTGTAGGATCATGCCGACATTGAGTGGAAATTCGCCAGAACCAAGCTGTGGATGAGCTACTTTGAAGAGGGAGGCACATTGCCTCCCCCGTTCAACATCATCCCCAGCCCCAAATCTGCCTGGTATCTCATCCAGTGGATCAGGCGGAACATCTTCAAGGAGAGGGAGAAACTGACTGAGTCATTCGGAACCTTGGGGGTGAGGCTGTGTATTACACGCCCTTATTTTTTACTTGTTTTTTTCCTGTCATGTGCCAGTTAGGTAACAATAAAAACCAACCACATTCGCCGCATATAGTGTGGGGCAGAGCCATAGAGATATACCGCTCTGGTGTGGGGAACATGGTCTCATGGTTTCTTAAATTGAATCATCATAATTAATTAAAATGCCTTTGTGGTCCAAATTGAATAATGACATTTAGTATAAAAGGCTTTTTGTGTTCTCATTCAGAGGAACAGAATGCACAACATACATTTGAACAGTTCAAGTAAAGCCTTAAAATAGACTCAAGCTATACCTGGGGGGCTTTAAGGAGGTTGACTTCTGTGTTCCTCAAGCTTGTCTTATTACATCAACTGGAATTAACTTCTAAATTTGTCATGTTTGTCTCCAGCGCAGAGCTGCAGAAAATGTTCGAATAAAGAACCAGTATCAGGTAATTAAAAGTCAAGTGTGTTTGTCTCTAAGCTAATAATGTGAAAGGAAAAATAGAGTGTGCTTAAAGAGTGTTACGTAATGATAAGATGAGCATGATGACTCTTAACTCCCCACAGGAGGTCTTGAGAAGCTTGGTGAAACGCTATGTGGCAGCCATGATCAGAGACGCTAAGACAGAAGAAGGCCTCACAGAGGAAAACTTTAAGGTGAGTCCAGGATTTTGCTCCCCCTCTGTTTGAGTAAAACAGCTTAATTTGCTTATTTGTTATTGATTATTTAGCCTACGCTTAGCACTAAAACTAGCCTGGCTTTGCCTTCTTATGTAGCTAATCATTTCCCTCCACGACTCCGTCTGGCTTTCTGGCCATTGGCATGGTTTGCAGAGATCAATTCTATACCGCGCTAAAATGCAAGCAGGATCGGGAGTTGTGAGAGATAACGTCGGGTTTCTGTTGTTGTAGCGTTGGTTACTTCACAATCAAGCTGGTGCATAACGTTAGCGAATTGCGTGAAATCAGATTAAATACTTTCAAACTTTTACAGTTCACACCTTCTGCAATCATTTGTCAATGGTGAAATGCCAGACCCTTGTATGAAGCTAAAGCGTAGACCAATAAGAGGATGGCCAAAGACAGACTACACTAAAACATTACTTGTTGGATTTTTATATTGCAGTGCAAGCTTTAGAATGTTGGTACGCTTATTATATTATCACATTATTACCACAAAAGAGCTAAACACAATCTTAAAAGTGCTGTGGAACTAACGAATAAATTGAAGATCATAGAATCCATTTTTGTGCGACAAGAAGAAGAAGTTCTACAGGCACTTCTAGGTAATACTTTGAGATTATAACTCCAAATTAATGTGGCACAAGCACAAATGTGGTAGCAGTGGTAGAAGTCAGATAATGCCACTTTTTCCCCACAACCTTTTTGCACAACTTACTGCAATACGCTCCAAGCTTTTCGTTGCATTAACACCTGGAATGCTCATTATTTTCTGCTAGCCAAGCCCTTTACCAGCCATTATTCCTTACACAATATATAATGTGGCACTGGCACTAATGAAATGTCAACATTTACTGTATTGTTTCCATAGATAAACCGTGCTACTGCAAAGAACCTCACGGTGAAGAAAACTTCTACCTTCCACTTTTGGTTATGGCCTGCAGATAATAATACCCTTAGTTAAACCTGAATATTCCCCGATCAACCCTAAAACATGGCAATGCAAACCTATCACCTTTAAAAAATGAGTTGAGTACAGTAGGTTGTTGAGGGAATACGGTAATTTAGGGAATAATCCTCTCCCTGTGTTTTGTGCAGGAGCTGAAGCAGGACATCTCTAGTTTCCGGTATGAAGTGCTGGGCATGATGAAGGGGAATCGCGGCTGCATGCCGGCCCTTAGTCCACGGGAGGCCTCCGGCAGCTTCAGCCATTCTGACCACCTGCTTCCCTACGCCTTGCCCCCTGCCCCAGTGGGGCCCTGCAGCTCCCAGGGAACCAAGATGAACCTGTACGAGGTCACCACTATTCTGCAGCACCACCACAACCACAGTACGGATGGAGGAGAAGCCGTTAGCAACCTAGCTAACGGTACGGCTAACCCCCCACAGAACAAGGCGGGCTTGTCCTCTGAAGCGTTGTGCTCTGCAGACTGCGGCCCCACCTCTTCCTCCTCTGCCTCCACTTCCTCCCGAGAGCGCTCAGCCCGAAAAGACTTCCCCAAGGACATCTCCAACTTCGGACTGTTCCAGAAGACTCAAAGCAAGAAGTGCACCCGTGGCCCGAGCCAAAGCAGCATCTACTCGCTGTCGGAGGAGACGGACGAGTCGGATGGAGGGATAGATGAAAAGACGGGGGGTGGTGGCGAGCATGAAGAGGAGGTGGAGGTGGAAGACTTGGAAGGGGAGGAGGAAGAGAGGCGGCCCCTGTCAAGCCAGGAACAAAGAGAGACCAACAGACGAATGAGCAGCGAGCAGGAGACAAAGGAAGCAGCGGAGGAGGAAGAGGATGGGGAGGAAGAGGCGGCGAGGGAGAAAGACAAACTGAGCCCCTCATGAGAATGCTGCATAAAGGATCTGAACACTCCTCCCTTGTGTAACTTGTCTAGGGGAGGGGGTGGAAATCAATCAAAAGTGACTGGAGGTCACAGGTGGACATAGGATAGATACACCACTGGAACTTGCACAACCCTTTTGAGGAGGCGAGCTTAGAAGGTTGTGCCGTCATTGTCTCAGGGAAAGGTGTAAACTTTTTGCTCTTGTCAATGTGGATATTAGGATTGGCCCAGATGCCCTAATACCAGTCATCATAAGAAATGTATTTACGTTGGAACTGTGTTCTGAGGGGATGAACGCAAAAATGAATGAACATGGTCAGAATATCAGCTCAGTTAAGTACTCCTTGCCTTCACCAGAGTAAGTGTGAACTCCTGTCAAACATTCTGAGCAATAGCTATAGCCTACTGTCAAACTTTCCCCAAATCCCTGTACTTTGCTGCCCCTGCTGGACTTTGTTCTTTTGCACAACAGCATGCCTGGATGATGATCCCCACCCACACTCTGTCAGAGAGGGTTCAGAAGGAGTTTGATCTCGGAGGCAAATTCAATTACGTGTGCTTTATGAACTGCCAGCCATGGAATATGACCTTGCTGACTTCTACCCCTGATAAAGTTCATTTGCATCAATTCTTCCTCATTATCAAATAAGAATTTCCTACAATCAAATGTAATGTAGAGGATTTCTGTGAACTCCTGGTGTCTATGCAAAAAGGCTTAAATTTCCACATTTGATTAACGTAAGCTTACTGATTGATACAAGCTTTTCCTATAGGATTCTTCATAATAATCCACTGTACTGTAGGAATGTAGCGTGCTTATTAGAAAAAAAAAACTATCCAGATCTCTGTCAAAAATGTAACTATATGGCTTTCATTTCAGGTATTGTTTCAAACTAAACTCTGATAAAATGCTGAATTGTATAAGAAGTTGTTCTTCAGCCTCGATGATGTAAGTTGAGGTGGATCCAAATTGGTCAACTCATCAAAATCACTGAATCAATAAAAAAAGAATAGATGTACAACTAAATGCATGCCTACTGTATAAATAAAAAAGCGGTGATTTATGTTAATCTACTAATGTTGGTCATGCCTGTCATCACAAAAGTTGTAAGTTAAAGTGTAGCTCCGGAGTAATTTCAAGCCTTCTAACTGCACAAGATAGCGAGTGGAATGAAAGAATTTGGAACAGCATAGAGCGATCACGAACGCAACGGCGAACAAGCACTGAGTCACCGGAGCCTCAGATCTTACGGTCGGTTTTGAATAATCTGAGGCTCCAATGACTCATTGAAAAGTGCTTGTTCAGTCTCTGTTCCAAATTATTTAGTTCCATTTGCTATCTAGTGCATTTTGTTCAACAGGGCTACGCTTGAAATCACTGCGGAGCAACACTTTAACATTCATGTAATTTAATTTTAAAAAGAGTGCCCTTGGACAAGGACGCTGTGAAAATGTTCCTTGAAACATAATTTGAAGTGCATTTTACACAACATTTTTTAATGTCTATACCCTGCCTACCTTTTCCTTCCTTAAAGTGCGGTGAAAGGGACGACCTGTATGGCCTTGCTGAAAACCTGTCATTTGGCAGGCTTTGTTTCCATGGCAACGCAAAGTTGGAAAAGTTCAGTCCTAATTGCTGTATTTTCTGTGGCCTCTCACACAGCTCGCTGTGAAGACCCCATGCTGCTTTCAATTAACAGAATGAACAGAATCTGAATAGAGGGAAGCTCCACTAATCCCACAGAGGAAAAGTCTATTTGATACTGTATATCTTTATGATAGCCCACTTAAAGAGTAAACACTCCATGCTGACAGAAACACCAACAGAACAGCCGGAAATGACTGTAAAGTCGAGTGAAGTTTTCATTTTGTCCTAGTGATATGGTACAGTAGATCAAATATTCAGTGGAACTAGAGATATTGCTCGTACTACATAAAGATATCACTTTACAAAGTGATGCTGTAAGATTTTTCTAAATATGATTTGGCTGAAGCTAACCCAAATCCATGGGGACAGTGTGTGGATATGTTCTAAATCTCTCCCCTCCCTCTGAGACTGTGAACTAAATCCACAGGGTTTCTGACATCTGATGTTCTCTGTGCGTATGATAAGTCTGCTAGCAGTGAAGACATGCTGTAATTATCTCACCCAGTTTAGCTGTTGCTGTCAAACTAACTGCCCCCATTACAGTTGAGACAGCCTTGACAATATTCAAACCTTCCCCATTTTTCCAAGTAATTGTAACCAATTGCAACATCTTCATCAGCAAGAGTGAAATTGTTACGGACAACTCCAGAAGTCTGGCTTATGTAGGTTTTTCCCTCTTTTTTTCTTTCTTTCTTTTCTATTTTTCTTTTTTTTAACATTTGCTCTATTTTTTTTAGTTTGTTGGTGATCCACAGCAGTGGGAAGGGACATCTTGTCCAGATTACGAGTCCATACTGCAACGGTATTTACAACCAGACCCTCTCCTTCCCAAAAACACACCATAGCACTCAATCACAGCAGTCAGAATCCAGAACTCCTGTCCAGTGGCCATAAAACCTACAACACACCAGTGGATGGAAAGTAGAAGGAGAGAAAGAGAGAGAGAGAGAAATAGGCAAAGAGAAAGAGAGAGAGAAATAGACATAGAGAAGGAGAGAGAGAGAGAGAGAGAAATAGGCCACAGTAGTGCAGAGGTGCATACAGAACACTCAGTTCCCTGCTGTGCCACGTTGTGTGACAGTATAATTTGTTTACTCACAAAGCTAATTATCAAAAGACACGGTAATAATCTCACTCAACCAATGCTCTCTACTCTCCACCTCAGAATCATAACCATAGTCTATGGTTATCTAATTTTGAGAAGAAGAAAAAAAACTACTTTGCTCTTGCGTTATATTGTGACTGAAGCAATAACAAAATAATCATGCACGCACAGAACAGGCCTCTATTCAGAAAGTATGATGCATTTGGGTGATATATGCGCTTCATAACTGTAATATAAACACAACATAGCCTAATCATCCACAGTAAAGAAATGTAATACTAAAGTATGATAATCCAGGCATAGGCCAACTCATGAGTTATGAGGATAACTCATCTTTTCACTCTTTGCTCAGCCTCTGCATGCCGTGAAGTTAAATCACAAGGCTGAACCTTTGGTTAGCCTTGGCAGCTATTTATCTTATGGCTCGGGCCCAGTTTTGATATCTGAGACACATGACAGGAATTACCACTGATGCAGAGAGCACATCTTTGATCCAGTTTGGGACTTTTCCCTGTTATTAAGCTACCTTATGATTATTCTGACCTCATGAATTTTTCATAAGACTTAGGCAGTCCAGAGAAATGAATAAAATAAATGACTTATTGTGTAGGCTACAGATTTGATGGGATAATTTGTGAGGTGAATCAATGTGATGAAGTAGGAGGCAGCTGAAAATGGAAAGAATGGGTCAGAATGCCCAATGGAGCACGGTGCTGCTGTGTTATTACATTGAAATCTAATGTACATTTTGCCCTTTAAAAAAGAAAAAGCAATTTTGTTTTATATGGTACATCACTTTTAGCTCATATCTGAGCGAGCACAGATGGCAATATCATGTAGCAATGGAGGAATATACTGTAGGAGGTAAAGGCAGGCCAAACTGTCTGTATGTTGGCTTTTATGGCAAAGTGATAGTACGATGTCATGTCTTTCTCAACCTGTAGCTCCTCTTCTCTGCAGCAGTGTTCCCTCTATTTCACCACTAGAGGGAGCACTAAACACATTTTCTGGAGCCGTATGGCTCTGATCTTCTCATGATTATGGGTACATCTGTGAGTATGGACATTCTCTGTGCGCTGTATGGTTCTGTGTGCTGTATGGTGTCAGTGTGTGTGTGTGCATGGTGTGTGTGTGTGTGTGTGTGTGTGTGTGTGTGTGTGTGTGTGTGTGTGTGTGTGTGTGTGTGTGTGTGTGTGTGTGTGTGTGTGTGTGTGTGTGTGTGTGTGTGTGTGTGTGCATTTGAGAGGAGGTTCACAGATGAGGGTTTTGGATGCATCTCCCTTCTCATCTGATTCAGGTTTGTCTGTCTCTATCTGGACAGCATCTCTGTGTTACATAAATGATTTATTGGTCCACTCTGCGTAATTTCAGCTCACACAAGGACATAAGGGGATGGGCCTCATTGTTGCATGTTCTCACTGAAGTGCTTTTGACTGTAATTCAAGGCTGGATTCTTAACCATGAGACAATTAATTCTTCCGCTAACCTCAAACAGATGAATCAAGCTGATGAATCAAGTCAGTCTCAAGTCTTTGACAGAGATTAGTTGTCATAGACTCTATTTTTAAGCTTTATCAAAATTGCTAAGAAGTGCTTACTGTAGTTTCCCAGCAAATATGTTGGTAGGCACTCATTATGACCTCAGTCTAATTTGTGGAAGGGAGAAAATTGGAAACAACTGACAACTCAGAGGGAGAGCCTTGTACAGCTACCTTATTTCTTTGCTCTCATACACTATCTCTCTCTCTCTCTCTCTCTCTCTCTCTCTCTCTCTCTCTCTCTCTCTCTCTCTCTCTCTCTCTCTCTCTCTGTCTCTCATACACACACACACACACTCACTCACACACCACACACACTCACTTTCTCCCCCACACACACTTCCAAATGACTCACTTTTTTTCCTTTAATTTCGGCAGAAATGCATGTGTGTGTGT
The DNA here is from genome assembly GCA_027497455.2 of Sardinella longiceps. NCBI lineage: Eukaryota > Metazoa > Chordata > Actinopteri > Clupeiformes > Clupeidae > Sardinella > Sardinella longiceps. Next base: position 2,482,386 of record JAODXP020000021.1, read on the forward strand.
GTGTGTGTGTGTGTGTGTGTGTGTGTGTGTGTGTGTGTGTGTGTGTGGAGGGCCGGGGGGGAGTGGGACGGGACAGGACGGGACGGGACCAGGGGAAGAGAGCGAGCGAGCGAGGGGGAGGAGAGGGGGCTGGTTAAGGCATTTGACAGACACTTTGCCAATCTCCTTCTTCGGACCGACTCATGGTATATAAGCTCCTTCTCAGCACCCTGCAGTCCATTTCTCTCTCATTTGGGTCCAGTCAGTCAGGACACAGAGGATGAAGCTCCTGTTTGCAGCTGCCTTTGCACTTTTTGTGCTCTCCACCTTTGATCAGGCGGACTCCTCAGCCTATGATAAAATTGTGGCCCACAGCCGCATCAGGGCAAAGAAAGAGGGGTAAGCCTTTCAAAAATTCATTCTTTTTTTCCTGAGGTATTTGGATGAACCAGAGGAAATTCTGGAAGCAATTTTTCTTTGAAAGGAATGAGAAAAAAGTTAATTGTTGAAGTTGATTGTCTGTGGAATCCTGAGGGCTAGGAATGCATGTTTTAAAATGTGAATTTGCTATAAATGTAACAAAGATGAGAAAAGATGTGCTTTAGAGCACTTTAATGGTAACAATGCAACATGTGATTTACATTATATTTCGTAGTCTTTGTCACTTAATGTGCAAAATAAATTATTTGCTTATTATCTGCTCTTTTTTAACAAATGCCAAATGTGTTGTGTGTTAAAACTGCATGGCAGTTGTTACTGATATACCAGAATTCAATTAGCACTAACTTTAGAATTCAGAATTCTATCAGAATTCAATTAGCACTAAATAGTTTATTGAGTAAGTTTCAAAATCCTATTTATTGATGGAGACTTACCTGATTTCAGTCCCTCGCTTCAGGAACTGATGACAGCGCATTATATCTGTCAGATCAAACAGTAGATAATATATCACCTCTCTCTGAGCTGTCATGGTAACTTTCTCTTTCTGTCTTCCTTCTGCCACTCAACCCACCAGCCCTAATGTCTGCGCTCTCCAGCAAGTCATGGGGACCAAGAAGAAGTACTTCAGCACTTGCCGTAATTGGTACCAAGGGGCCATATGTGGAAAGAAAGCGTAAGTGGGACTGTTTTTACGGCTTCCTCCACCCAGGCCACTTTAAGCATCCTCGGTCAGGGACTGTTGGGCTGCCGCCGCAGAGAGTTGAGGTCGAAGGCCAGAGGTCAAATGGGGAGAATAGGGGTCACCTAATCCAACCCTCCACAACACCCACCTCACTGATAATACCAGGTGCAATGATGCTCTTGGAACCTTGCGAGTTGGAAACGGCGGCGTCAAGCAGATGCTATTTCCATCTGCCTCAGAAGGAAGCTGGAAGAATTATGGCTCCCTCTTTCTCTCTCTCTCTCTCTCTCTCTCTCTCTTACTTTCTCTATCTGTGTCACTTCTGTCAGTGTGGAGGATGGCTCTTTGGAGCTGTCTGTGGATTTATGGCACCGCTCAGGGCTTGGAAAAATCACTCACACAACCATACTCTCCACCTAAGAAAAAAAAGGACTCCTCACGGATAATACACAGTACATTGAGCAAAACATGTTATTGACACGAACTGCAGCTAAACTTATTTGCCTTAAAGATTCATAAAAAAAAAGATTGATAGGCCTATGGTGTCATACGTTTTACGACCCCCATAATCCTAATTGAATATTAGTGAGAAGATTAGATTTGGTTCTGTCAAAACATGTTTATGGGTGGAGAAAGGGTGAGGCCAAAAAAAATAAAAATTAAAGTGTTAAGGTGGGGTGTCTATGACCATGGAACATGTAGTAGCAGGCTCTGAGCGAAAGCCTTGTGTGCCATCAATAGAAATGAAGGCTCTTTGTGAGCAAGATTGTTCGTTGCAGGGCTGCGAAATACCCTCGGGGAGGGCAAAGTAGCAGTCGTCTCTCTGAAAGGGGTTGGTTTCTGCTGAGACCGCGGCGGTGAACCGCTCACGCTAGACTGTATGTTTTTACTGTAGGCTAATGTCTATGGCTCCCTTTCCAGTTTCCGTGGTCGGAAAGGAAGATGTTTGCATAAAAAAAAATGGAGCGGGTGGCCCCGTTTACTCTCTGTAAGCCCTCACGTGAAACAGACTGGTTCTGGCTGCGAGGGTACACCGCAAATTATCTTTGTGTTCAATCTGCTCTGGCCTGGCTTCCTTCCGATGCCATGCCATAGTGGGTCGTAGTACAATTAACTCCTCTGTGCATGCAGGAGGCACAGCAGAGCATGCAACCCTTTTATGCTGCTGTGGCGTTACTTCACTCTTGGAAGACATGGGGGCTGGCTTTTTTGTCGGTTAGCCTAATTCTGTGAGCTCAGCACCCCGTTGTAATGTAGCCATGCCAAGTGGGCTGATCTGTTACCCAGTAAGGTTTTGGCTCCCTTTAAATCATATGCTTTCATGAGAAGATATCTATGGCAACGGCTGAAACAGTCACTGGAAATTGGTTTTGAACATTATGTGAACTGGGTTTTTGTTCTTGACTTTAGTTCCAATAGTTTTATGTGTAAGCTATGGAAACGTACTGATTGAAACGATCTTACCATGTCCCACTTCATTGTTGTGTTTGGATCAGCTGGAGCCATAGCCAGATGTGTGATAATGAACAGGATTATCATCAGTCATTACACAACTAAACCTTTAAAAAGGCTTGAATTGGAGAACTGAATGTAATCTGTAGAGACAAGCAATTTTCTTTAAAACCGGTGTTATGTCTACTGTGGTAACATTCATTGAAGTTCTTCAAGTAGCCACATGTGATCGATGTTTAATGTTGTTTCAGTTCTTTAGTGGGTGCAGGTGTGGAGGGATTAGTCAGTGTGGCATAGTATTGTTCACTTGGAAAGTCTGAGACAGTCTCCTCCTGCAAGAAGTGCTGAATTGACATAGCCTTTCCAGCCTTCCCAGAGGAAAAAGAGAGGAGAAAAAAAAGAAAGAAAGTGTTTGTTCTCTGTCTCCTGATTCTCTGTCATCCATACTTGCATGTGAGTATCTGCTTAGGTGTTTCATATATCCGCCTGCCAGAATGTCTGGGTTGCAGCTGAACCTGTGTGACCTTGTCTCGTTTACCCCTGCACCCCCTTCCAAACCTTGACCTCCTGCAGTCTCTCTGTCTTTCACTTCAAAGCCCCAGGCAATGGCAGATACTAAGATGCTAGGCGTTGAGTCATGAACTTCTCACCTGCGCTCTCTTGCAGCAAGCCTCAGTAGCGGGGTTAGACCCCCAGACTCCCCCTGTCTGGACTTGCACCATCTGTCCCCCCACCTCCCCACTCTACCCCACCCCTCAAAAAAAGAGAAACTGTAAGCAAAACACTGCAATGGCTTTGAACTAGTTGAACTAAACTCTTGGCTGTTTTTGCTCCATGCTTTCTCTGGAAGCCTTTGCGGTTTTCCATTTGATGCTTCATCCGCCCACCCCCATCCCCTACCCTCAGGTCGCCACCCCCTCACCCCCAACCCCACCCCCCCTTCTCTGTTCCACCGTTTCCTTCCTCCGTCGCAACCTACAGCTCCAGTCCGTCTGGACCTCCCCATCTTCTGTATCCAAGTGCAGTGTGTGTGCAAGGCGGCATATGGAAACATTTGTTGGTGTGGAGGCTTCCCAGGGCTCCTAACCCACTGACTCAACCACCATGTCCCCTCCCCCGAGCAGCTCTCCACCCACACACCCCTTACTCTGACCCCAGCAACCATCACCACTGCCAACCTCCCTTACCCTTACACACACACGCACACACACACACACACACACACACACACACACACACACACACACACACACACACACACACACACACACACACACACACACAAACTCAAGAAACCCCCCTTACACACACAATCTCTCCATCCAGACACATGAGTCATACTTGTGGTAGCTGCTGCAGCTCTCAGCTCCGTCGCTACCATGTTTAGAGAGGAAACTGTTCAGAACAATATCCCAATCCCTCTTGGACCCCTGCTCGCTGTTATGAGTGGGACGGCTCCTTAAGCTACAAGTCCCCACTTCACTGGGAGCAAACTAAAACCCGTCTGTACAGTAACTCTGCTGACACACACAAATGCATCATTAATGCTTTATTGTGGGGAATTGAATATCGTCACACAAAATCAGCCATAGGGTAAAACAGCTTGAGTGCTCTGGGACTGGCACAACACCAGTGGATTTGTTTTCCCACAGCCCCCTTAAAATTCTGCCTGTGGTGCTGAACAATGCAAAAAGTTTTTTTTTTCTTTTTTGGCTCTTTTTACTCGTAGATATTTTTCATCATATTAACAATAGGCTCAGATCCTTAAATGTGCTTTTTTTTACAGGCTGTTTCCCATGTGGTAATGCTTACACTCCAATGCCTATGAAAAGGCACTTATCACCAGTTTATTGTGTGAACTTGATTAAGAGCCACAGAGGAAATCACTGTTAATTTTTTTCTTCTTCACCGCTACCTGCCAGCATGCTGGATCTTAAATGAAAGAGGCGTAAATCTGAATATGAGTTAGCTATTAGCCTTGAGTTTGGCAAGAATAACTGTAATGCTAATTGCAGGGTAATTAATATTTCCCCAAATGATTCAGTTTTTGTTTTTATGCATTACAATACCAAGAGCTTAATGCAGTTTTTGAGCCAAAATTTAGAGCAGCGTTGTGTGTTGTGTGTGTGTGTGTGTGTGTGTGTGTGTGTGTGTGTGTGTGTGTGTGTGTGTGTGTGTGTGTGTGTGTGCATATGTGTGTGTCTGTGTTCGAGGAGATCTCTTCATCTTAGTTTACAGCTCGAAACAAATCAAGCCCTAACTATGATGTTTAAGTCAAGTCTTCACAAACAAATAAAGCCTTGTGGTATAATGATGGATCTTTAAAGATGAAGCCCTCTTGTGCTTTATGTAATAATTGCACAGTGGTAACATAAATCTTGTGGTTTTTCGGGGTGCAAACCTCTGGCCCACATGGCCTGTTTATGTAAGCAGGCAAATGATGGAAGCCATATGGGAAAACTATCTGGTCTGAGCCACAAGGGAGTCAATAATGTCCAGTCTGCTGATTCATGGTTTAGCTGAGGCAGCTATCCAAAGACTTAAGCAACTGGCTGATCGGGTCTAGACCCAGTTTTGTGTAGTCTGAGCTCTTTGTTTTTGCTTGAGACCACAGTTATGGCTGCAGCTGAGTTCAAAGGGCACTGATGGATTGGGGCAGTCATAACCATATCAAACACTGGATTATATTGGCACTGAAAATAAACTCTTGAAACTGATGACTGCATTTGTTTTGTTTCCTGCAGAACTGTACTGTATGAGTGCTGTCCAGGATACATGAAGCTGGATGGTCAGAGGGGATGTCCTGCAGGTAACATTTAAGACTCCATTCTCAGCTTAATTATTATATTTGTGAACCAATGCATAGCCATGCTGTTCAAGGTAACCAAGTACTGTCAGTAGGGGAAAGTAATGAGAACATTTGATTCAACATAGACCGAATGATGGATTGGCAACTAAAACTAACCAAACAGGGCACAGAAACACAAAGGCTTTCGGTTTCATTTTTCCTATTGCTGCTGGTTCACATTTCAGTCTAGTATATCAAATTCACTTTTTCTTACTGTTTCTTACTGTATATTTATTGATGTATCAATCACTTCTGCAAAAAAAAGAAAGAAAAAAAACTTAAAAAAAAAAAAAATAGAAAATGTAATCTAACCTAGGTGAGAACCATGTGTTGTAGGGTCTGATGGATTGTAAGTAATGCAATACTGTGAAATACACTTCCTCCTCAGTGATGCCTATTGATCATGTGTACGGTACTCTGGGACTGGTGAAGGCCATGACTACTCAGGACTACTCTGACCGATCAGAGCTGAGGCCAGAGATCGAGGGAATTGGATCCTACACATTCTTTGCCCCCAGCAACGAGGCTTGGGATCTTCTGGAGCCAGTAAAAATATGTTTTGACATATTTGCATTCATGAATCCTATTATAACATGGAGACCATTTTTTGATAACGGTTTTTTTTCTTTCTTTCTCTCTTTCTGTCCCTCATTCTCTGTCTCAGGAAATTAGAAATTCTCTGATTAGCAATGTGAACATTGAGTTGTACAACGCTCTGCACTACCATATGGTCAACAAACGTCTGCTGACTAAGGATCTGAGGAACGGCATGACAGTCACCTCCATGTACAACGACCTCAGCCTCCTGATAAACCACTATCCTAATGGGGTAGGTGCCACACATGAGCTACTCTGATCTCCAAAGTAGGCCTGCGGTATGTGAATACTTTGAAATAATGAGTGCAAAAAGTTAACAGTTTTAACATCTTTGTTCTTGATATCAGATTGTCACAGTGAACTGTGCCAGAATCATCCACGGTAACCAGGTGGCCACAAACGGAGTAGTGCATGTCATCGACCGTGTCATCACTGCCGTTGGAAGGACCATCCAGGATGTGATTGAGACCGATGACGACCTCAGCTCTCTGATGGTGAGGAAAACAGCCTCATAATCCAATCGTTTCGGAAATCTTGAGAATCTCCACTGCATATTTATGACACAACACAGAATCTCCTGCAGGATGCTAAATATTTACACTTTTTAAGGTGGACACTGTTTTCCATTTTTTTTTTCAGTGAACTTCTCTCTTTTAGAGCACACATGAAAGGGGGCATACAGTAGAAAGGCTGAATGGATTATTGTACCTTGCTCTATGATGTTTATATAACTTTTGTTTATCAAAATAACTGTAGTACAGTTTTACCCAATAACAACTTTACAGTGTGTTTATAGGCAAAATCTTCTATTATGTGTACCCTTTAAAAGTCCTCTCTCTTTCTGTAAAATCAATCATAAACAAAAACAAAAGTCATTTGGTGTAAGTCAGGTGTTTAGTTGTCTACTGTCTGCTAGTGTACCATCTAACATCCAAGACTGTGCTTACCTAGACTGCCGCCTCTGCCTCTGGCCTGCTGGACAAACTGGGCGAGCCCGGACAATATACCATGTTCGCTCCAACAAATGAAGCCTTTGACAAAATCAACAGCGACGTTCTGGAGAGGATCATGGGAGACAAGACCGTTCTCCAAGGTAAACGCAGTGAGCTGTGAGGAAGGGCCTCAGTGCCTCTGTGGAATGCCTTTGGGTAAATAAGAAGTTGAGTCTCACTCATGGGGACAGGAAGAAGTATAAGTCTATAAGTCTATACAGTAGGAGTGGCATTTAGAGGTTATATTGGTGACAGCAGTAAGAACTGAGAGCTTTGAGGAGCTCAAGAACATTCAGGCTCCGGAAAATTCTGGTGTTAGCTCTTAGTCTCTCAAAGGTACTTTGTACAGTCAGTCAAACTTCTTTTTTTATTTATATTTATATTTTTTTGATTTAAGTACATAAGAACTTTAATGTGAGACATAAGACACTGGCGTCTTCAAGTTTGGTTTGAATCTCTCAGACTTCTCAGATGGAAAATATTCCATTAACCACAGTCTGAAGATAATGAAAAGGAGATTTAGATTTCAGTGATTGCTGCATAGAGGACCACCTTAAAATACATTTGGACTAACAGCATTTCCCCATAATTCCACAACGTCTCAGTATCACAAGCCTTGATGATGATTCAGGTTACACTGAATCAAACATCTCCACATAAGGAGTGCTTCAGAGATGTCTTTGTAAGGGCAAAAAAAGGCCAAGTCTCTAGGTGCTTTTAATAGAAATCATCAGATCATAAGCGTGATCCCCATCCACACCCAACACACCTTGGCACGGACTGAGTGTGGGCACTCAGCAGCTGCTTCATTTACAAAAAGAAAAGAAAGAAAAAAAAAACAGTGAGAACTGGCACAAATTCAAGCCTCTGTCATTTTATGGGTCCCACATCTGCCTTTTACTGCCAGATCAGACCACTTCATTTGAAGAGCAATGACGCGGATCTGCCACAAGGATTGTTCAGGAAGGGCCCGTTGGGATCCGAGGGATATGAGGGTTGTTAGGTTCATAAACACACTGTTGCAACATCGTAAAATTCCAGTGCACATGCTATCATCCTTAGCAACTCGCCTCGTTATCTGTAAATGTGTTTAGGGGCTGCCCGGCAACTCAAAGATACCACATCCCATTTCAGTGGACTTTCCATCATGTTCTAATCTTCATAAAATTCCTACTGTCAGAGAAAACACATGTCATATATTATACACATACACGTGCCCCTTTTCTTTATAATTCACTAGATGCTGTTCTTCACCCCTGAATTAAATGGCAACTGACATCTGAACTACAAATGTCACAAATGACTCATCAACTGGAGGGATTCTTCTCAGGTGTACTTATCGTCTTTCTCTTGTCTCTCCCCTCAGCCCTGCTCAACTACCACCTGCTGAACACCGTCCAGTGCTCCGAGGCCATCATGTCTGGAGCCTCCTACGAGACCTTGGAGGGCACCAACATCGAGATTGGCTGTAGTGGTGACAGTGTGACCGTGAACGGCATCAAGATGGTTATGAAGAAGGATGTTGTCACCAGCAATGGTGTCATTCACTATATCGATCAGGTCCTCATGCCTGACTCAGGTTAGTATTGATTTATTAGTTTTTTTTTGGTGAAGAACAGATTGATTGGGAGACTATGAAAAATATGCTGTGTAGGCTACAGTAATTTCCCAATTATTATCCGATCAAGTTAATACATGGAGGAAGACTATACATGGCATGGGAATGCATTTCTTTTCTTTGTGACATCTGATTCAGTAAGTAATGTGTTGTAAACTATGGAAGGTTTGGGAATAATCAATACTTACCTGAGGTGTGCATAGTACATCTTATATTCTACATATTACTGTATCCAGCAGAAATGTATTTGCTAATTCAGTCTATGTTTTGTCTTGTTCTCATACCTGTTGTCAGCTCTTAGCAATGTCAAATACAGGAATACTGATTGATTCTCGCTGGATATTAATTCTACTTTTCCTTGATCCACTAAGCTAAGCAGGTGGTGGAGTTGGTGGGCACCTCCCAGTCCACCTTCGGCGACATGCTGTTTGAGCTGGGACTGGCGTCCTCCATGAGACCAGAGGCCGAGTACACACTGCTGGCTCCTATGAACAAAGCCTTCACTGGTGAGTCACTTGTCTAGCCTTCCCTGTCTCAAGCAAAAGAATCTCTCTCTCTCTCCCTGCTTCCTCCAACACCAGCAGGTGTGTAAATATACTCCACGCACAACGCTGTCGACCTCGGAAATGTGTTTCCGGTCCAATGATGACACATGGGATGGGACCCAGTTCTTAAAATGTGAAAGAGGTCTCTTGGGATTGGGGTTTTTACGATGTTGGTCTTTCACTTTGCAGGCGAGGTCTTTACGGTGTAAATTAATCATTCCTGGATACTTCTCCAGACATTGCTCAATGACCACCCAAGACAGAAGAATTTTTTTTGCAATTGTGATTAATGAAAAAAAAAATACATTGATTTATGGTAGCCTATGTGGAAAACTAGCTTCAAGCTATAGCTCATTGTATATTGCCGAGGTCAACATAGGAATTAACAACATGCATGACCTTTTACATGCCTGTGTACTCTCAAATGACCATTTACTTCATGTCAGTGCCTGACGGAGCTTTTGCTTTTTTCCCAATCCCCAGACGAGGTGATGGCAATGGACCAACGCTTGCTGAAAATCATCCTGGAGAACCACGTTCTGAAGGAGAAGATCGTTCTCAGCCAGCTGTACAATGGACAGCTTCTGGAGACCATCTCCGGAAAGTTCCTCAGAGTCTTCATCTACAGAACCGTAAGCTTTAAATACTAAAGCTTTCAATCCTAAAGCCAGCTTTCAGCGGTTTGCTGCTTAGCGAGATTTCAAGCCTTATTTCAAACACTCAATAGCAGCTAATAGATGGAGTGTAGAAATAGACAGGTGGTGACTGATGGACTTTAAGCGCACATATATCATGTTGTGTACTCAATGGTGTCTTGGGGAGTGCTGCTACATGTCTTTATGGTGCGTGTCTGGCAGGCTGTCTGCATTGAGAATTCCTGTCTGGTGAGAGGCAGCAAGGAGGGAAGCAATGGGGCCCTTCACCTTATGGCTGCTTTCCTGAAGCCTGCAGAGTCTTCTATGTACAAGATCCTCTACGACAATGGCAACTTCAAGTATGTGAATGAGGCTACAAAGAGCTTAAATAAACATTTTAATATCATGTCACTAACATTTTGGGGCATAGACAGTAATGGTCTATCTGTAGAAAATGAATAAAGCAGGACTAGCATGATTTGTGTTAGCTGTTGTCATGGTGATAAGACAGCTGTGTTGTTTATGTTGGCTTACAGGATATTCCTGTCCCTGATGGAGTCTGCGGGCTTGACTGACTTGCTGAAGCAAGAGGGAGACTTCACCTTGTTTGCCCCGACTGACGAAGCATTCGCCGGCCTGAGCCAACGTGACATTGACATGCTGACAAGTGCGTCAGCAAGCCTCTTTATTCTTTGGTTTCATGGGTTTACAGAATTATAGCCATGTCACTGTGGGACAATTAGAAGCAATTTTTCTATTTGCCTATGCTAGAAAATAACTGAAGTCATTCTCTCTCGTGGTTAGGGGACCAAGGTGCCTTGCGAACAATCCTGCTCTACCACCTCACCAACGGCGTCTTCATTGGCGGAGGACTGGAGTCGGGTGTCACCAATCTCTTCAAGACACTCCAGGGCAATAACCTCATGGTGAAGCTTGTAAGTACACAGTGAACAAAGTATAAGCCATCATTACAGTATACTAACACTTTCTTCATTCAGATGAGTCTGCCAGCATAAACCTACTCAACCTTTCATTTTACAGTCGTGTGTGTTCCTGTTGTACACACTGAGGATTTCCTCTGTGCACCATCGTTTAATGCATTTACAATTTCTTGGCACGCCTCCGCAGAGGATGTCTTACAGTCTGGCCTGGAGAAGAGATTAAAAGCAAAAAATTACGCCATGCATTTAGTGAGGACTTCCCCCCTCCCACGTACATATCTCTGGCTTCTCACAGGAGAGCTCCAATGAGCATGTAAAGATGTGTGCCACAGCTGTTTTTAATTTTCAGCTAGCGCAGACAAGTGGTGTGGGACCGTGACGGGGCACGCCAGGTTGCAGTGAAAACTGGCTCGTGTTATTTCCACTGTCAATGGGGCCAGCTGTTTAATTAATCTCCGAACAAAAAGAGAGAAAGAATCTGTTGTTGCTTCCCTAATGGGATAGACATGCCGGAGGAAGTGCAATATTCTTGGTTGTCTTCCCATGTCTACTGTACATTTATCATTCAGCCAAATTTTAAAAAAAAATGTACAGATGTACAGGCCTATCTTAAATAGGACAAAGCAGAATTTGTCAAATAAGCAAACACATACATGTCCATCTTGACTGAGAGTTGTGAGTAGCATGAGATGAAAATGTCAGCACAAATGTCTTTTTTGGTGATATTGTTTCTTATTGTTTTGTACAGGTGAACAACACCATGCAAGTGAACTCAGTCAGGGCTCCAGAGGCCGACATCATGGCCACCAATGGAGTTGTTCACTTTGTCAATAGCCTTCTGTACCCTAAAGGTATTTTTGCCCTTTCAATCCCTTAATGTTCCTCTTTCCTCTTCAAGTTCTCTCTCTCTCACGGTCTTTGGTGGGGGGTGGGGGGGATTGGGTCTTGCAGACTGTGCTACCTGGAAGAAGCCGTTGAGGGCAAAAATTACCATTGAAAATACCATCAAACGTCTCTCTACATATGTATACATATAATCAAAGTTGTCAACAAAATTTGAAATTGGATTAGTGAATTGTACAATTATTTTAGCCTACTATTGGATCTTGGATATAACTAACATGAATACCATATAATAATGGCCTTTCTCTCTCCATTGCACTCAGCCAGATGATTCTACTCCAAACTTTTATTATAAGCTTCAAAAACGTTGCAAGTCTTCAAATCCAGATGCTGTAGATCGTAGCCTGGAATTGTCATGTTATGAACCATGAGTGCAAAAAGAGCACAGAATGTACAGACAACAGAGGTCTCAAAAACCATCTTTTTGTTCTCCCTCTGAAGAGCTGCCAGTTGGAACCCAGGACCTGTTAACGCTACTGAGAAGGATCATCAAGTACATTGAGATCAGGGTATGGTATCCAGGCATGCCCACACAACCATCCCGCACACAAGGGAGAGACAGGCATCCGGCTGCAGGCTCTAATTCAACCTAATGATTAAACAGGGCCAGACATGACCTATTTGGGGTCGGAAATGGCAGCGCAATCATTTTGTATGGAAAGTCATTAAAGTCTTCTCTCTCTTTATCTCTCTCTCCCTCCCTCTCTGTTCCACTGCAGTATGTTCCTGGATACAGATACCAAGAGATTCCGTTGACGTTTATGAGTAAGTTTATGCATAATAGCTTTCATTGGATAACAAAAAAGAAATGGATATCCTGAGGGAAATGTGATATTAATGTGCCATGCTTCTTTTCTGCAGAGAGAGTTATTACTCGTGTGGTTGGAGGAGGTAATGCTGCTCAGTTTCTTTTTAACTTTAAGTTTCTTGAGAATGTAGAGGAGTAATTTTGGTGGACGTACATTAATGCATTCCATAATTTTTTCCTAAAGGTGAACCTGAGGTGACCAAAATCACCAAGGTGATCGAGGGTGAACCCCAAATTACCAAAGTCACAAGAGTCATCGAAGGACAACCCAAATTCACCAAAGTGACCAGAGTTATTGAAGGAGCGCCAACCATCACTAAGGTCACACGTGTCGTTGAGGGTGATCCTACTACCTTGACCAGAGTTGTTGTTTCAGGTACCTGATTAAACCACATTTCGATTAAGTCTTTTAAGAGGACCGTTGTAATTGCTGATGATAAACCTGGGTCCATTAAGTGACTCGGACCGGAATGACAGTCATTATTTTTTGTTTCATGGAAGTGAAATTCCAAACCTTACGTGTATTTTTCTTTCGCAGGTTCTGAAGTAGATGCAGAAGGTAAGCAAAATCATTTCTGTTTGCTATGTGTGATACACAGCCTGGCAGTGATCAAGAGTGCTTGAGCTTGTCTTTACATGACATTAATTATCTTCCGTGTACTTGCTTCAAATTGTATGATGTGCCAAATTGCAGGTAATCATTGGCAAAAAAACACTGGCTGCTATTTCTTCAATTAAATCTTTTTTTTTTCTTTTCTGGTGGGCAGGCTTTGACTTCTCCTCTTACGCAAACATCCAAGGTGGCACCCAACTGACCGATGGAGAATCAGAGAGAATCACCAAGATGATTACAGGTCCGACTCGTCTCTGAATCTTTTGTCTGTGACAGAATTTTTATGATAGGTTGAGTTAATGAATTGGTTTTCTCTCTGTCTTTGTTTATTTCAGAGGGAACATCAAGGCGCGTACCCGTTAGAACTAGAGTTCAGGGTAAGCAATTTATAGTAAATCCAAATATAAGAAATAAGTACTTCATCACCTAATCAGTTAGTAAGTAAGTAAGTAAATAACTTGAGTAACTTATTTTACTTACTTTTTATATACACAAATGTATGGCATTTCGAAGACATTTTTGTCCACCACATCCACAGAATATAAATTAATAGATGTAACATTAAGCTTATGCATAAGTGTAAATAATTATTCATTCAATCTCTTGTCTTTAGGCACCAGAAGGAGAACCAGACTGGCGGAGCCACAGGCATCAGCATAAAACAAGGAAGCACAATCTGGCCAATGAAAGCTTGAGAAAAGAAAACATTATGACATCAGCCAGCTGAAGTGATGATCCACCTAGACAAAAGAGCTTGTAGATCAAACTTCCATCACTGTGCTAAAAAAAACGAAACAAAAAATGGATTAATTGTTCCGCCTCAGTGTAACGTGAATGCTAACTGATAGACATTTTGGTTCTGAAATGGTGTGATCCCATCAAGTCCTCCAAGTGGTATGTAAATATTGTATACTGGCCCACATGTTTTGCAAATGGGGAAAGACTGTTCTTATCGCCAGGTTTAAAGATGGACTCGAGATTGATGTCAATGACTATCGGTTGAAGTACGGCTAGGATATACCTCTGCATGGTTTATGGTGCTATTTCGTTTGGAAAAAAAAAATGTAATGCTTCTTGAAAATATAAATGGGTAATTTGTTTTGTAAATCCCCAATTTTTGCAACGTTTTGGGCCCATTATCTTGTTTTCCCCAATAGTTGGGCTTTCTTTATCCTTCTAAATCTGAGGTGTGTGTATAAAGGGTGCGTGTGGAGATTACATTCCCACATTTCCATTATGTTGTTGCTGTAGCTGTTATCTTGATGTACACAGCTACACAACAATCGTCAACAGTTTTGTACCATTGTTCACAAAGTGACCAATAAAACATTTTCCTGGAGACATCCTTTGCTTAAGCTCAGTACCTGCTTACGCTCTTCTTTGTCTTTGTGTTATGTATTTCACACTGATGATGGGCCTTGGTCCAAAGCTGGAGACTCTGCTCTCAGGATGCCTTTGCCATGTTTGGGATCACTTGTCATAACACAAGCTTCAAAGGTCTCCTCCTGAGGCTTTCCAACTGTACAAATTGTGAGGATAGCATGGATGTTGTCATTCACAGTCCGGATAATCGTAATGCTTCTAACCCAACTATGTCAATCAAAACAAAGTGTAGTATTATTTTTCTATTCTCTTCCTGATGCTCTAGGCTACAATCTGTTGGGGGTACTGTAAAAGGAGACAAAAAAATATTTAGAGAAATCTCACCTTATCTGACTTATGAATTCAAGAGACGTATAAATTATTATTTTTTTTTAAGTATAGCCAACTGAGCCAACTGAGTTACAATCGACTTAAAATTAAGCAACCCAAAATTATTTCAATGCTGAAAATACACAATACATTTATCTATTTACATGAATTCTTACATAACATTATAAACATCTAGAAAGATCACAAATGCCTATCCATCACCATCATTAGATAGACCTGTCACAATGAACATACATTCTGGTCACAACAGTGAGGTGAGGATTCTTGAAGAATATATTTTGAGGAAATTTGTGTTATCATCTAGATTTCTGTGTCAGCCATTTCATTCCTCCTAGACACCCCAGAAAAGGGCTCAAAAGTGCTAATAGTATTCCTGAAGGTATGATGTGCAAGATCACATTTCCTATCACATTCAGTGAGTCAGCACATAGCACATAACATATTACATTGATGGGCTTCAGGGACAGTTCAGAAATCCCAATCATGCTTCAACTAATAAACATAGGCCTACTTATTTCATATCATTCAGTAATAAAGGGTATGAATACTGTGCATTTTGTACTTCAATCACACCTTAGGACCCTTTAGGAGAATGAGATGTGTCATCTGAATTAGCCAATCCTAATAAAAGAATTTCAAAACATCAAAGTTCATGTTCTGTTCTTGAGAGAAAACGCATTCATAATACAAATCATTAATGTCAAAAAGTTTCCAGCAGGTCTCGTCCAAAAAAAGCCTCCTTTTTCTCTTTAAATCACCAAATTAGCGCAGCATGCTTTAGTCTACTTCATTCATCTAGAGATAAGTAAGAGCTACTGTGCAAATAGCACAGACAACAGCTGCAGCAGCTCCAGTTGAGCACCTTGTTAAGCCTCACACTTTTTGACGACTCCATTAACCCTGGGCCTAATTTGTAAGCATGTGGGTTATTAAGACAAAACTAGCCTCTACACCTGGTATAACCTGGAGGCACCAAGCTGCTACCCCTTGCTTAGTGGGCTATGGGCCCTCAGCCACTAGCCTACAGTACTGTAGCCCTCCACAGCGGTTAATGATCCACTTTAGTGTGTAGACATTTTAATGATAAACAGCTGACCCCAAGCTGGCCTAACTAGTGAATAATGTTTATTGTGCTGTAATGGAGCAACGATCAGGAGCTTCTTATTTGCTCTTGGCAGGAGACTTGCTAACAGGAGGCATGACTGGAAGCAACAGAATCCAAAACCTTTGAGATTTTTTTTTTTTACTTTTTTGGCAGGGGGCCAAACTTGTTTTTGCTACTGACCAAAAGAACAAAACACTGCAGTTCTTGTCAAGCAGTACAGTATATGCAAAACCAGACTCCTGTAAATAAATAAAAAACACCACCACTCAAAACACTGATTACTTTTGTAACAGATCAGAATGTTGGTGTACTTCACTGCTCCTCCTATCAGCAGACTCTTATGGTTAATAGTCTGAGTTTCTACTCCTAGGAGTACTCAAAGCACTTTGCATTGGATGCCTGGCATTCACCCATTCACACACTGGGGCGGACACTGCCAGGCAAGGCGCCAACCTGCTCACTGGCAGCAATTTGGTGTTAAGTATCTTGCTCAAGGCACTTCGATGGAGTCAGGTGAAGTCAGGTGAAGTCAGGTGAAGTGACCCTCCAGCAGCTGAACCGAACCACCACTGCAGCCTTAGCCTGGGTGGGCTGGCTAGGTCTTTACCTCCCAATCCAAGGTTGCTGTTGCCGTAAGGGCATGGGAAGCCCCAGACTGGACTGTGCAGTAAGACTTCTGTTACATTGTAGTAAGTATTGTAGTAAAGGTGCAGTCCACCAGGCTGGAGAATACCAGCAACTACCGTGCAGTTCAGTATAAGCGTAGCTCCGGAGTATAAGTTTAAGCCCTGTTGCACAAGCCTTCTAACAGCACTAGATTTCGCGAACGCAAAAAAAAAAAACGCGAACGCAATGGCGAACAACCACTTTACATTGAGTCACCGGTACCTCAGATCTTACTTTCGGTTTAGAATAATCTGAGTTTCCATTGCTTCAGTGTAAAGTGCTCGGTCTATGCTGTTCCAAATTATTTTGTTCCACTCGCTAACTAGTGCATTTAGCAGGCTCATTCAACAGGGCTACGCTTGAAATTACTCTGGAGCACCACTTTAAGTACTGCAGCAAAATGAATGGTCATCATGGTGTTTACATTTACATATTATATCTAAATATATTTTTTCTCAGGAAAAACAACTCCAAACTAATATGTTGTGTAGAACATTGTTTCACAGCTTTTCAGTCACCCATTCTTGCTTCATTTGGCACCGTTTGGCACGTATGCACATTTTAATCTAAAAAAAATTGGAAGTGCTTTTGAATACTATTGAAAAAGTAATCAAGTCTGTGTAAGTTCGATATACTGAAATTCTGTGTAAAGTAAGTTTGAATACTGAAGTTCTGCGTAAGTTTGAATACTTAAATTAAACAGCCAAAATAGTCAATATTACTTGATACATTTTCTACGTTTGTCTGGGCTCTCTATGGCCAGAAATGTTACCAATGTTTACCATGATGGTCGGATGGTCCTCAACTGAGCAACTAGATGGTTCTCTGCCTTCCCATATCTACCACTGAGCTTGCAAGTGTTCATCATGTACACGTTTGGCTTTTAGACTACTCTGACTGACTTTTATGTTTGTCTTTTGTCTTTTTTTGTTTTAATCGCTTTCAGTAGCATATTGTGTCAGAAAATGCACTGTATAGTACATGTACTTAAATACTACCTATATACATATACTTAAACTACCTACCTGTATATTATACCTACCTGCTTTATACTGCATACAAGTGAAAATAAAATAAAGGTAGGGTTGCCTGGAAGGTGCCGTTGAGGGCAAAAAATACCAAAGAACGTAAAAGCGTCATCTATACACATATTGACACACTAATTATATTTTGACTTGCGTATTTCTTGTTGATATCTGCCATTTATATTCCCTTTCACTGTATGTCAAATTTCAAAAATGTGCAAATGACAACATTCAACAACAGAAATGGTTTTGGTAAAATATATCTTTACAATTTTCTTAGTGAGCTAAATGAACTTTATCAGGAAAGTAGACCCAGATGGACAGTGTAAGTGTGTTTGTGTTCATTTACAAACATAAACACATCCCTCCATTTTGGCTTCCAGTGACAGCCCCTGCCAAAAACCTTTCCCTCAGTAAGACCTACAGGCCTAGGGCTGATTCCCACACAATGCACACTGTTAGAGCATTACGAAGGGAACATATCTAGAGCCCTATGTTCCTACAGTTCTATCCCTACTGAAAATTCTAAACCTAACCCAAACCCTAAACCTAACCCTATGAAAAGTGGGAACATTGGGTTGTAGGAACAAAGGGCTGTGGGAACTTAGGGCTGTTTACTTTTGAGTGTGTTCCTCGGAATATCTCTTTCCTCTTTACTATGTTATTCTTAGTTCTCTCTTAAGTTGCAGAATCAATTTTTCTGGCATTGATTTTTGTCATTTGTGCTTCTTTGAACATGGATGCATTTAGGGCATTAACTTGCAGGTGTTACCAAGAAATAAGTGAATATACAATTAGTCTGTCAATATGAAGTGGAAGTGGCATGTTTGGATTTTAGAAGAGTTAAAAAGCAAAGCAACTTATACATGTATTCTGTTGATTTTTAGTACTTTATGTAAAATAAAACCCAAAATAAAAGACAACCAATTCAAATCTTCCTTTGATGTAAGTGTGCAAATCCTGAGACCAATACAACACAAAATGCTGTAGAACACGTGTTTAAGCCAAAAAATGTCTTATGAAACCCTTATGAACATGTGACTTACAGAAGATGTAGGCTACTTACAGTAGTGAACGAATGTGCCAGGACTCATGCCACAATGTTCAGAAAGAGGTTAAGCAATAATCTGCTGATAAATTGCAAATTACCCCTATATAATTTCTTCAACCCTGCTGTGGAAGCTGCACAGGCTTGAACCAACGCAACTTAATTTTTCAGACTCAAATAACGGCTGACAGAGAGAAATGATAAAAAAAGCGACACCCAAACACCTGCTCTCTAGACTTAAGAGGGGAATAGCCAGTAGCTAAATGCTTAATATTGAAGGTATTTGATCAGTGAGTTGTGACAGCATGAAACCACTTCTGCACTCACAAAGGAGAAAGATTTTAGGGGGGAAAAAACAGACATCCATACAGATGTCAAAAACAGTAAAACGGTCCCTGGCTCCAAAAAGAAAGTGGAAAATGGGTGTGGTTTGTGTGTGTGAGAGAGAGAGAGAGAGAGAGAGAGAGAGAGAGAGAGAGAGAGAGAGAGAGAGAGAGAGAGAGAGAGAGAGAGAGAGAGAGAGTTTCCTGAGGGAAATAAGGCCGCGATTGGAGAAGGTAATAAGTATAATTGCTGTGATATAAGCACATCATACCTCCTCACGTGTAACACATCGATACTGCCTAAAGGCCTGTTAAATAGATGGTAAAGAAAAAAAACACAAATTTTGAAGAATGGTGAATAAATCATTTTTCTTCTGTCGTTTTTCCATCACTTGTTTAACAAGAGTGGGTGAGTCTGAGCACAAAGATAATGGAAATATCTGTGGCTTGGGTCATGTAAAGTAGATTTTAAACTCTCATTATGTAACCGTTTACATTAAATAGAGCACTATTTTAAAAGTCATCTATTTTGCTGGTATTGCAATTCAGGATTTCCACTGTATTGACAACCTTTCCCACTTGAAAGTTGTGTCCAATGTGTTGTGTCCAAAATAGATTGTGTGGTGGCAGAAGAAGTTATCCAAATAAAGTTGTTTTGGTCTGGAATTCTTGAGAACTCAAAGAAAGAGTCTCATATCACTTGAGGATTTCACCATTCGCCATTTGCGTCAATCTCCAGCAAATTAATTAAAATTTCATTGGCGTGTTTGAGCATTTTTGTCTTAATAATTCAGTGTTTTAAGTACATTTTGAATGTATTCATGTGGCACTTAGCACTGATTTTGTGTATACAAGCTCTGACTTTTCCAAAACAACAGCATACATTCCTCTCCTGGAGATCATTTGTGGTACCGACTGACTGTAGCATAATACAGGCTATTGTCTCTGAAGAGCTGTTCTCTGAAGAGCTTTGTTCAAGGAAGTTTGTGGGAGGTCTCCAAACTCAAGAGAGTTTGTAGTCAACATAAACACGTATCTTAGGGCTTTTTCTTGAGTTACTTCTCAGAAAGACTTTTTTTCTCAAATAATGTGGAGTAGTGCATTTCAGATGCTGCTAATTAGTAGTATAGACCCTCTAGTAGATCGAATTTCATTTGGATTGTGCTTTGGATAATGTAGTAAGGGTTGTCAGTGTATGGGGTAGGCTACACAGATGAGATTGCTAAGAGGGGTGAACACTTTGGCTGATGAGTGATTTAATTTGTTTAGGTAAAAACAGATTAAGTTAATAGTGTTACCAACAATTACCAACTCTCTGCAAATGATTAGTTTATCACACTTGTTTTGCAACTACTGGTACTTGTCAGGAGATCATCAAATTGAAATGCATTTTTATGTGTACAGTATATGAATGGAGAATTTTTGCTTGTGTGTGCTTATCATTGACATTTTCTTGAAAACAAACTGTGACCAGTGGTTAAAGTGGGATTTGGCAGGAGGGGGGACTCTCATATTTTGTGTTGGCACAAACAAAGAAAAATGTATAGAAGAAGAATGGGATGATATTGTTCATTTATCTGAGGTGCCGGAACCGTGTTCCGCCCTGCGCCCCCCCCCCACACACACTTTAAACCCTGACTGTGACCAATGCCAATGTCTCACTAAACTGTGTTTAGAAATTTGGATGCACACTGTCTGTAAGCTCCTGCTAGCCTAGTAGATGTACCCTATGGTAACAACATGATTTGCTCAGCGAGTACATTTAGCGATCAGCAATAGTTTTTTCAGTTTTTTAATATTCTGGAAAAGGGATTTAGAGACTTTTGCATCTGAACTCTTCTCTGAACAACACTGATAATGTACAGTAGGCTACGTGTGATGTGGTGACAGCAGTTTTTGTCTCAGAGATTTGAGTAGTGTGTATGGCATGCTGATGTAACACAGTTATGGCAAGAGGTTTTGATTGATTCTTTTTTCTTTCTTTTTTTTTGTCTTTTTTGAATGTTTGGAATTCTTTGGGCATTTAGTTTATTGTGCTGTGCTGAGAGTTATTGCATTCTAAATCAGTCTGAAGCCAAGTTCATCTACCTCTCCAAAACTCTGGGCATCTCTGTTGTGATATCCAAAGACATTAATCGTTTTTGCAGCTGTCAGAGCTGCATGTTGATATCATAATTTAATTTACAACAGAAATTCTTATGATCCAATTCCAATGCTTTTGGCTTCCCATGATGTAACTGAAATCAATCATGTAAAATGTGACTCTAATCATCATTATTTTTTTTGAAAACCATTTGAAGAAGGTTCAGGAGAACCTTTTTTTTTTAAAATCTCCATCCTATGCATATCAAAAGTTAAAGGCATACCAGGCAACATTTTACCGGCTTTGTTGTCATTTGATGATTAAATAGTTCATTATGACGTGAATAAACCAGCAGTCAGTCAATGCATTGCTACAAAAATTATCATCGCTGGTTCTCTACATAGATTGGTGAGAATGTAAAATTATGTTCATACATTTTATTTTTTTATTTTTGTTTTGTCTTGCCTGGTACAGTATGTCTTTAATGCACGTTTGACTTAATAGTTTGACTGAATAGGCTATCTCACACCTCACAGCACATTGTATTAGGTCAATAAAAGCTTGAGTGGTGACTCTACCAAACTTTACAGGCCATTGGGGACAACATCCATATCAATACATTCTCAGAATATGGGATAAGTGCTTTGTGAATAACATCTCACTACTATGGCTGCCTGAACAGTATATCTACAATCTGCTGCTGCCATAAATTAGCCACAAGTCAAGTGAGTGATAATGGACTTATTTCAGCACAGTGTTGCCAGGGTTTTAGAGTAGGCCCAATTCACACACAAACATGCATTCTAAACGAAAACGGACCAAAACCGCGCTCACGCTCAGTTTTTGGTCTGAATCGCCTGTTAGGATCGATAGACCCATGGGTACGACAGCTACTACCAATCAGAGCAACGAACAAGCCGATTCAAACAACGCTAAGCCTGCCCAATGACTCCCTGTCCACATAGAGCATTGTGATTCAAACCACAATGTCTGAATACAACCTAGAGTGTTGTTATTGGATAGACACCACCAATGTCTGAGTACAACCTGTGGCTCATAGCTAGACATACACACTGAGAAAATAAATTTTCTACCACTAGGGTACGTCTAGACTTCTAGGCTAGGTTCTATGGGTAATGTGGTCAAAACATGAAGGCATTAAAACTAGCCAACAATGACATACCATTTGGTCATAGATGTAGTCATATTTAAGGTTATTTGATACACACTTTGAATTATGATAGTAGTTATAATAGAAACATCAGACACTGGAGATAACACAATAAACAGTTGATCTTTAGAAAATACAACAGTGGTCAAAACCATAGCAGTTTTTTAGCTAGGTCTGCAGACATCATTGTTTGAGTAATTGCTGGACATATTTCCCTGGGATTCTTTTTCCATTCTCTTTCCTGATTTTCTTTTTTTTCATTTTAGCCCTTGGGTACTTGACATTAACAAGCCAATGTTTAGGCATGTACTTTTTTTTCTCTCCCAGACACAAGACTCTTGACCAGCTGCTGGTCATTGAACCAGGAAACCTTCCTTGGGGTCCCTTCTTGACTGATGAGGATCTACCACAGAACCAGAAATGTTTCTCCCCTCATGTACTTCGCTGACATCAGCTTTTTTCCTGCAACTAAAAACAATAGGCTACATGGATCAAAGTGCTGTATTCCTGCCAGTCGACCAAACAACAGGACCTTGTTGTCCATGTCATGTCTAGTTTAAATTGAGACCATCATTCAGTTGTGAATTGTGAACAGGGCCGACTCTAGGCATAGACGACTACAGGATTGCCAAGGCCAAGGCCCAACAGTTTTCACTTTTATTTAATTTAATCAAATGATTATATTTATATTAGAAAGAGGGGGCAAAACTCAAATTTGGCCTATAGGGCATGCGAAAAGGCTTGAACCAGCCCTGGTTGTGAACATGTGGGTACTGTAGTCCACTCTTGCTCCACTAGACTGTTGTCCTTGCATGGTCTGTGCTTCTTGACAGCTGCAGTGCAGTCACTGGGCCCGCTCCAGGGCCCTGCTCTGCTCTTGACCCAGTCTCCCCTGGATGTAGCATGCGGCTTTTTACAGTCTTTTCCCCTCCATCAAGGCTCTGCTACTCTGTTTTTCCACTCCACTTACTCAGGCACATACTGGTACCGCGCCATCCTTTTCAACTCTAAGGTTTACCCTGATGTGGATGGACTGAGCAAGCTTGTCCAACGTGATTGATACAAAGATACATCCAAGCGTAATTACATTTCAATTACGTTTTAAAGACGTTAATAGACCGAAAGAAACGGTCAGCAACTCCTAGAGAGCCTGCCAAGTTGTCTTTCACCAAAATCTTTGCCATGAACAGCTGCATCTGTTTGCTGCTGTTGAATCGCTGGCTCCCGCGTGTTAGGACAATCCACCAGGTTGCACGTTTATTTAGTGTTCACCTGGAGCAGATGGAGTATTTGAAATCTGACGTCAGACGTAAGATGAAAATACACAAGGAGATATACCTTAGAAATCACTGCAAATTGTCACGAGGCACACACGGTGGTGTCCTTGGCAAATATGATTTAACAGAGAATACATTTGATATTTTGATATTTAATAATAACTTTGTGATTTACTGGCATTGAAAACACTTCAAATGTTGCAATGTGAGTATTAGCTCATGAAAACGTAACATGATACTCAACTGGGACACTTGCTAAGGCTCTTTTGTCCCACAAAGGAGAAAAAATGTTAGATTTATGATGGCACACTTTCATTTAAAGAATTCAGTACCAAGATATTTTTTCAAAAACATTGTTCTCATTGTCACATATTTATCTGTGAATTTTCATACATCATGTGATATTTATGACTTTTAGGGATGGAAATCAGAGAGCATCACAATCAAGATTTGTTTGTCTCTGAGGGAACAAACTCCGTTTTAATCATTCTGGTTTCCACATATGCCCCAGGCCAACATTCCTCGGACAGGGTTTCGGCGGCGTGTCCAGGAAAACTTGTGTATGGCGCATCGGATCTGAGTGGAGTGACTCCTGCGGATACATTTTGGAGGGCTGTAAATTGCCCAGTATGCCTCCTCTAAAAATAGTTGTATTTAATATCAGAGGAAAGCCCCTAAACTCTTCCTTCTGCTTCTCTATACAACCACCACTATATCCTATGAGCTCTGGTTTCACAGGCATTCATTATGGTGTCAAGCCAAATATAATGGATACAATTTTACTGTAAAAGAGAAGCAAAAAGCAGACCGTTTTTTTACGAGTGTCAAAACAAAAGCATGATCATGACCAATAAATGAGAACGTTGTGAATCCTTTCCGTGTTTAACGTGACTCATGTTCGCTGGAGTTCGGTACATTTCAATTAGGCCGAACACTCATTTAATTGGCCAACGGATTCTTATGAACACATTTTTTCTTTCAGCTCCTTGCCTGTGTCTGAGCTCATGTTTTTGTGGGTGTAGACCAGTATGTTCCAGTTACACTATTTCATGGAATCCAGTATACCGTACAGCCATTTTGCTATCCAAATTTGATCGGAAAGAACATTATTTATTTCGTGTGGAGTCACCATCACAGAGGCATCTGGTTCTGAAGAAGGCTATGAAGGAGATGGAGATGAAGAAGTGGAGCTAAGGATCTTTCTCTCTCTCTTTCTCTCTCTCTCTCTCAAACACACACATACACACACATGGTTTGTATAAAAAACAGATTTCCCCTTCCACACTTTCAAGACCTCCTCTCCATATGACCCCACAGCCACAGAAGGAGAGTGGAACAAGTCTGTTTTCTTTATTCTCTCTCTCTCTCTCTCTCTCTCTCTCTCTCTCTTCTCCGCCTCTCTCTTGATCTCCTTCCGTTCATCACTCAAGGTTAGAGTCAGGATTAAATGTCCATTTCAATTAAGCCACTGGACATCCACACATTTAGTTATTCTCTCTCCATTTTTGAACCCATTTGTTTGTTTGTTTTTTCTTGCCAAAAGGACTGTTTAAAAATGTTATCAGATTTCCTGTCATTATTGTTTTCAAACTGAATTTGCAAACTATTCAACAATTTATAACCCTAACTATTTCCACTTAAAATTGCATGTTTGACTTCCCTAGAAGTTCAGTCAGACTTTCATCTGTGCAAAACAACAGTTCATCATTAATGGACACTTTTTGACTAAGACCACTTCTGGAAATGTCACATCGATTAATGTCAATATCCTAATCAAGACAACCCAAACAATGTCAAGTTGTCATAAAAAAAACAAATTACACTTAATGACAGAAGTCATAAACATTTATGACAAGTTCATAATGTTATGACAAATCCATGACAGAGTCATGTCATAGTTCTGACAGTGTCATATCGATCTAATATAAGTACCTTCAAATAAAGTAGACTTTGTTTTATACTGTGGCTCAAGAAATTGAGCGCTATTTAGATTAGATGGCCTAATGGAGGCTAGAGGCCTAGTTAGAGCCAAATATTCAAAGAGTAATATTGTGGTTTGAAATTGAAAAGTGCATTAGGCCAACCTCAACCTCATCACACCCACTTTCCATTTCAGATCAAGACTGATGTTGTTTCCATACCTTAGTGCAAATAGCATTATTTGCTACAGCGTTCTTGTCTTGGCTATTCCAAGCTACATTAGCCTGGCTTTGCATTCCTTCCTACATACTTCCGTTCCATTTTCATCTCCCCCCCCAACATGGAGGTCAGACTCCGGTCATTGTTCGCATCAACCACATCAACCCTGAGCCAAGTAGCGAGCAGAAGGCGGGAGTTGTGAGCAATTACATCGAATTTCTGCTGTTGTAGCGTAGCTTACTTCACAACCAAGCTAGCACATAACATAGGCTACGTTACGGCCAAATGTTAGCTTTTGGGTGAAATCAGATTCAACCGCTTCAAACTTCAATAGTTCACGCCTCCATCTTGCAATTGCTCGTCAATAGCCAGAATCCCAGACCGTTGCACGAAGCGAAGTGTAGACTAAGGAGTTGGTCATGGCCTGGCTAATGCTCCATACACCTGGTTGTAAATAGCCACATTTACTATGCCCACTGGGTGCAAACAGCGTTGTTGGCTATATACAACCTGGTGCAATTAGCATCTGCCAAATATTCTCTGTTGCCTGTGTTGTTTACCCAGTGCTCTGTGATGACACGTTCATATAATTAATGACCAGGTCTATTGGGTAAATGGATCCGCTTTCAAAATCTGCCTGATGCATGAGGAGTCTTATGTCAGAGCTGGAAGCTTCTGTGACCTCATTGTCAGAGCGTCCAGATGATCCATCAGGTCGGGCCAAGCCTGAGCCACACGGCTGTCTGTCTCCCAGGCAGGCCTTCTCCCGTTTCAGCTGGCCGTGTGGAGACTGTGAAAGTGTTTTGGAATTCCATGCTTGTTCTCTGAAGAATTCAGTGATTTTCCAATCAAAGATTAGGCGTATCATCGTTATTACCGGTATTACAGATGTTACTGCCATATTAATACTCCCTCTGTGAGTGCATGTGATAGTGATAGAGTGTGTGTGTGTGTGTGTGTGTGTGTGTGTGTGTGTGTGTGTCTACGTTGTATTATCTGTAAGTGTGTGCAAATAGCCTTCAAATAGCGTGTGGATATTTTATTGGATAACATGTAATAAAATCATAATTTGTCTCTCCCATAATCTCCTGGCGAAACTAAGATGAGCAGTTGAGTGGAGCCAAACCATGGGCTGAAAATATACAGTATACAGATACTTCCCACAGCCCATTAGGCAACAAATGGAAAATAGGGCAAAAAAAACAACAAAAACAACATTTTAGTCCTGTGAAAAGTGAAGTTTTTTTAAATCAGATTTGACAATAAAATCAAATGTGCAAATACTTGCACTTGATATCAATCAGATAAAAGAATACCTTGTTTGCTCAGCACACAGTAAAGTAATACTCATATATCTGAAGTTGATACATTTCATTGTCGCAGTATGCAGTTTAGTGAGTCAGAATTACACACATGTAATTTCTGAAGGGTGAGTTTATATCAGTCGTTTGCATCCATCTCACCTAACTCACATCTCACCCATTTCTTCTACTCTTTCATCTGCGCCGGTGTTGTGAGGCTGTGACTCGTGATAGTTATGTGTCTGCCATATGCTCTCAGTGCCTCCCCTGTCCATCTTTCAGGGATTTCCTGTCTCCACCCCCCTCTTCCATCCATCTCTCTTTGTCTGCCCAAACATACCAGATTTCACAGGCATGTTCCCACAGAGGTGGGACGTGAGTTTGTTGATGAGTGGTCCAGCTTGGCGTGGAGCTTGGGGCAATGTGTGTGTGTGTGTGTGTGTGTGTGTGTGTGTGTGTGTGTGTGTGTGTGTGTGTGTGTGTGTATGCGTGTGTGTGTGTATGGTGTGTGCCTTGTGGGGTGGCTTAGCAGTTGAAAGACAGGTGACTTCCAGGTTGCTACCCCCCAAAGTTAGAACTCTTTCCCACATGGGCCAAGACAAATTATGTTCACCTTTGGCACTTGTGTACCACACAGGGGTGAAGCATCCCTGCGCAGTGGAGAGCAGTTTGCACATCTGTGAATAACGTTATCAGTCTATTCTTTTTGGGAGGAAATTCAGAGGGGAAGAAGAAAGCAGTGTATACTTAACAGTGCTTCACTGGTCCGAAAAAAGCATAAGCTGGCCATCAGTGTTGTAGTGGTAAAATAAGAGGTGAGTAGCCTAAACAATTAAGTGGGCCAGAATGCAGAATCTTATGATTTAAAAAGACATGCAGAATGTGTTTGATGATGGAAGATTACTGCTGTGTTATTCAATTGTAAAGTAGGATAATGTAGTGGGATTTGGCAATGCTAAAATTTGTCTTTGGTGCATAAAATCTATTAAGAGGTGGAAAAACTGTTTTTTCCAAAGTATGAGAGGTAAAGTGCATTTGCTTGTGTTTAGCCACCACACCACTATCACTACATCCCAAAGTAGATGATAAATGCTAATCTAAATGCTAGCAGTTGCTGGGGTGGGGTTTGTGTGTTTAATTTTAAGTGTGTGCTCATGGCCGCTGTCCCCTCTTCTAGTAGGCGTGTGGATTTGTGGGAACGGTGTGATTGACTGAACTAGCAAGCTAACTGGCTATCGAGGTACTTAGCTTAATATTACAAGACTAATTTCTTGAAATGAAGCTCACGATTAAATGTTTACCAGTCCAGCAACAACAATAAACTCCTACGAAACCCTTACAGTTATTCTGTTTTTGACAAGTTAAGATCAAACAGCTCCACGGTCATCGGATTTTCCAACCCTTAGAAGTAAAAACAAGCAATCTGATTGGCTACCGCCTGCGATACCGCTGTTAATATTGAACACTGCTCAACTTTTGCCGCTGGCTCCGCTCTTCTTGCTGCTCTACGTCACGTTTGACCGTTACTAATTGGAATGCATTGAACACAGAACACCGCTCTCCTCCGCTTGCATGTAAAAGCGGCGTTAGGAGCTGTGCAGAAGCCACTGGATTGTGTACTGCAGCTGAGTCTTATTCTTCACGATGACAATCCATGACGCAGTCTCTGACTTCTTGCCTCAGGTGCTCCCCGTATACCTTGTTTTCACAGGACTCGTGGTGGGGTGCGGTTGGGGTACAGTGGCAACCAAGGCCAACATTTTGAGCTTGATGCCTTAACAATGATGTAATGCGCAGGGATGATGGATCATCGCTTCACGAACCATGCCAATCCAAACACTGCGAAATGCATTACGCCCCCTTTACGAGTCCTCCGTTGGAAGGATTTTTCCCCTCAGCAAGGGGGAAAAAAAGGTCTCAACGCCTTCTTAACTCTCTGTGTTTTTCGCAGAAGTAAGACAGTCTTTTAAAAAGTGGCTTGTGCCATATGTGGCTGCCCCTGAAGCACCATGGGATATGTTTTCCACTTTACTTGGTGGTAGGGAAATCCATAGATCTTGCATGGTCTTGACCTCCCTGGAGTTAGACGTCATCCACTGCAGAAGAGGGATGATGATTTTTTTTTTTTTTTTTTTTTTTTAAGTCTTACTCTTTGGCCTACAATGGGAAATGAAACTACTAGTGCCAGTTTGGCAAAGGTGGTGCAAACAGCTCCAATGCTTTTTACAAAGCCAGAGTCCTCAGTAAGGTTCACAGGAAGCACCTTGGGATGAAGTTATTGCACTTGCTCTGTTACCATGGAAACTGTCACAACATTCTTGCCTCTGTCCCCACTGGACTTTCTTTCTATTTGACATCACCTCCAGTCTTTGGCTCTTTTTAATGTTGTCAGTGTTATGATGAGATATCTAGGGTGAAAATCCGTCAGAATATCTGACGAATTGTGCTAGTGTTCAGAGGCGTCCCAAGGAAAAAAAAAAGGGGGGGGGGGGGTCACTGAATTTCAGTTCACAACCACAGATGGTCAACAGGCAAATAATTCCTGGTCTTTTGCACAAGATCACAACACTCCCACAGGGAGCCCTGTTTATCCTGGAATGTTGCATAAAAAGTTCAAATTGTGACCTCCATAGATGGTCTGAAGAGGTCCAAAGACTTTTGTTTAGCACTGTTCCCTTCACAAAGGCTGTATTAATCCTTCAACAACAGAGGAGAAAGGGAATTTTATAATTAAAGGAAAGAACAGAACCTATACTCCTACATACTCTCAGAGGATTAACCATTTTTCAGAAATATAATATGAAACAAGTAGTGAAACCATGGTTGGACTACACTCTTTAGAAGTATTTTTTTTTTTCAGTCTGGAATTTGCATTAATAATTGCCTCTTCCATGAGGACAACAATCTCTCACCACACACACACACACACACAGACTTCAAGAGGTTTGCTTGATGTCCTCCCAGCTTCTGCGTAGTCATTAATGTCCAAGCCTCCCCTTTTGGCCCGGCGTGATGTTCTGGGAAACTGAACGCCACGTTGATGGGAATCCCTCCATCTGGCACTGCCGAGTTTCCAAGTCACGACGGAGCTGGGCCAGATGCAGCTGGGGCGATAGATACACAGTGCTCCAGGGCTTGGCTGTTTGCTCCAGGCCATGTCAACAGCAGCACTGCAGATCTATCAGCCTGACATAGAGGGGGATCAGGGACAGGGGACGGACGGGGATGGGAATCAGGGTGGAGTATGGAGGGGTGGAGAGAGAGAGAGAGAGAGAGTTGAAGAAGTCACAAGTGTGTCAAGCAGAAGTTCTGTCTGAAAACAGAGTTCATGGTCAGATGATGCGACCAAACAAAATACTCATGTTTTGTTTTGTCAACAACAGATGTGTCTGAGGAAGCTTCCAAGCCAAAACGCTCTACTGAAGTGTGGTTGCATGCAGTAAACTGCAGTAAACTCCAAAATGCCACCTCACCCTCATGAACCTTTATACACCTGTTCTACACTAGCATGCTTGTCCGATCAAGCACAGTAACAAGGGTGTGCAAATGAGAGAAGGGCACACAGAGTAATTATTTCTGCCAGGAAGATTATGTTTCGGTGCAGTCTGACATGTCTGTATCCTGCCAGGCTTACACAACAACTACTGTGCAAAGGTATACCATACCCCAAAGGCAAACTTTTAAATATTTGCCTTGTTCTGAATCATGGAGCACAACCATGAAATTCGTCTCTCTTTTGCTAATATTGCCCAATAAAGCATTTTGCTTTTTGGCAGAGGTTTTTGTGCCTTCTAGGTGCCCTTTCCAGTTTGTATTAGGATTTGCTGATAAAGGTTAAAAATAATGATACTTAAATAATACTGTTCGGGCAAAACATCTTGCCTTGACTTGACTTGACCGTCTCTTCTAAAGGCTATGAAAGAAAGCCGTGATAGCATCATGGCACGGCCGACTGGTTATTTGTTATGTTGAGTATAACTGTGGCCGGTGTAGCTACAGCAGGTATATTGCTTAAGCTATACCTTCCTATTTGTCTGTTTGTTTATTTAAAAAACAATAAAGCTTCAGAATGAAGATCCATGATAAGATGAGACGGTTTTAGAGAGTACTTGCGGCAGTGTGAATCAATCACAGGTCTTTGCAAGCAGTTTCAAGCCGTCGCAAAAGATTTAATAAGTCAAATCGCAGTTTTGGAGTTTTAGAACGTTGCAGGTTTTTAGAATGTCGTAGCCCATCTTTTCACGGATCTTTGGTCTGTAGCCACCTTAACTCAATAATTAGCAACTGTCCGAATGATTGTCATTGTGAAGTTTATCGTGAAACTCAAGGGACTTAAGGGATGGTCTGACACGGTTGTTGGGGAATAACTGGAAAACAATTATTGTTTATTTATTTGTTTATTTATTTATTTATTGAAAATGGTCTCAATGAGCTGCATCCAACAAGCCCTCAACATCCCTTGTGTTGTGTAATGCCCCATGCAAACCATTACTCTAAATCAACATTAAAGACCTTTAAAAACCTGTTTTTTTTTTTTCAATTTTTGTAAATCTAGGCCTCTTCTCCCATATTGTGTTTTAGTTTGTTTATGTTAGGCTTTTTTTTTTTTTTTTTACTATAGTAGCCTATGTTACAGTTGGTACAGTATGTGTAATTATTTATTAAAACTTCTGAATTTAATAATCTAGGCCTTTGTAAATCTGGGCTGTCTTCAAATGATCCATATTTCCTGCTTGTTTAACTAACTTATACAGTATTTGGGAGTCAATTCTTCTTGCTTTTAAAAGCGCTATATAAATAAATGGACTTCATTTGAATCTGTCCGTCAAAGTGTTACATATAGTTACATCATTAGTGTAAACTATTTTCAAGCTTTTGTCAAGCTGTATTAGTGTTGAAGTGGATGATTCTTGGTCCTCAGTTCTTTGTTCATCCTGTAGTAAATTCAAGAATGCTGAATTATTCTGCTGTGGTTAACGACAACCATCTTTCTTGCTTTGACTTGCATTGACAGATTAATCACCTTCATCAAATCATTGGCATTGCCTTGAAATCCACTAAAAAATGGCTCACTGTGGATTATCTTTTTTACAATTACATACAACTGACAAAATGTAAGATATTGTGGAAAATAATTTAGAGGTAGGATCAACATGTTTTACTGGAGCACATTTGCACTGCACATTTTGTACTGACACAAGAAAAAAATACCTGTAGAATGAATAGAACAGGAAACACGCCATTGATCGAATCATCAGGATGACACAATGACGACAAGTCTATCAAACTCAACTGCCATTTGGGTGACTGCCATCACTCTTGCCACCTCTTCACCTCAGAGTTAGGGCTTTGAGGGGAAATCTGAAGTAACGTTCTTCTAGGATCTTGGACCATATACCTTTAACTAACATGAGTCATGGAAATACATGTATATGTAACACATAAGGCAAAATCCTGCAGGGCCCCATCACGGTATCACACTACCAACACTGATGGAATATTGCTCCACTTCAGACCTCTTTGCTTTAACCCCTTATTGGCCTAGGATAGTTGAAGTTTTTATTATCTCTAATTGATGAGGATGAATGATTGACTGATGATATCACTTTCAGAGTTATGTTTTGTATTGTTTTGTTGATGCTCACATGATCTTCAATTTCAACATTGCAAGGAAAGCTTAAGCCTCTATTTCTGGGCTGTCTCTGATACCAATTTGTCTTGTTTTGACTTGCTAAGACAAATTAATCTCAGATGATGTATTCCAGTTATGGCCTTTGAATCCAGTCATGTATCACTCACAATATATCATCGTTTAGCAGGGATTTTGGACTTTGTTGTGTTGTATTTTGAAATTCAGCTTAGGATGCTTTGCATCTCTTAATCGAAACCATGCATGTCATTTTTTTTTTAACATGCGTCTGAACTACAAACACATCTGTGAGTCCAGCTGTCTCTGACGACCATCTGCCACAATGTAATTCAAACAAAGTCTCTGCAAGGCACCTAATGACAGCCTCAACTTGGGACTCTGTGGGATAAATACCCAGAAAAAGTCATCACGCAATAAAAACATGGCAGACTATTTGATGCTGGAGTTCACAGAATTAAGTATTGATTCAACAGAAATGCGTAGCTGAACTTCATTATGAATCTCACAGTAATGAAACAAGTCATCTTATTCATACTACCAGGACTCTGGCGCCAGTGGCACCTCCACACTTCTCTCTCACTCCTAGGAGTGCAGCTGACTGTTACATCAGTGATGCTCACCGCCAGTGACAAGCGCGTTCTTCTCACGCTGTAGCGCAGACAGATAAATCGCGTAGGGTGCCTCCCGACATCGGTTCGCTCCCTGACTCGTAAATAGCTCCGGCTGACAAAGTTGCGCCTGAGGGAGTCGGAGGAATTCGGCCCATGTGTACTGGCATGTTACATCAAACCGTACAGCTCTCTCCTCAGGGGTCGCAGCGCTGTGTTTGGAGCTGTCTGGAAGTGTGTTCAAGAGGCACTGAGGGCCCTTTACATGCTACAAGAGTCTGCAGACTGGTGGACACTGGCACATAGCACTGGATTCTGATTCCACATGTACATGTAGGCTACAAGATCTGACATAACCCAGGAGACTTCTTTTCTTATTGGCCTCCACGGGTTAGTGACCCACGCAGTATGTGCAGCACAGAATGTCTGAATTATTGCAACTGAATGCATTCCGCTTATAGGAGACAAACTGTATTTTCTGCTGTGGTGAAAAAAGGTGATTCAGAGAATAATGCTTATATTGTAGGTCATTTAATTATTATTACCTCCGCCAAGGAGGTTATGTTTTCGGTCGGTTTTCTGTTTGTTTGTCAGCAGGATAACTCGAAAAGTACTGCATGGATTTGGATGACGGACAATGTGTATATTGGGACAGGCAAGAGCTGATTAAATTTTGGTGGCGATCGGTGATCCACAACATGATCTGGAATGTATATTGTGTTTGTGACCATATTGCCTTGGCGGAGGTCTGCGCTCTCTGAGCGCTTTTCTAGTATCTTAGGCATGTTTTAGAAAATTAGCCTATGGAAGTGTATTACTGCCACACTGGAAAAAACTGTCTGAGTATTAGGCCTACGTAATTATGTGAAAAGTTTATCGTACCAATATGTTATTATGTTATAACATGAAATCTTTCATGATATGGTATTTCATGTTAACCCCAGACATTTCAAAAAAGTTTGGGTAACACTTTACGGTAAGGGTACATGATCATGAATTCATGCATGAAATCATTCATGAACAATTCATGATTCATGCATTTCTTCATCTCTGAATGTCTAATGAGTCATCAGGAATTAACATGAATTCATTGTTTGTCATTAATGACCTCCTGCTGAAATAGCACATGATCTTAAGCATTAATTACTCTGGGTATATCATCATGAGTAATGATTAATTACCATGATCATGATTACTTCATCATGTTTGTGCCCCCTCAACTAAAGTATTGGAAGGGTTCAACTTTTGATAATTGTGCAATTTGATGGTCCTATCAATGGTAAAGAAATTACTCTTTCCATTTATTTTTTATTCTTGCTAACAGACAGTTACAAAGGTGCACTCTTTTAAACATCAGAATAAGGGCAGCATACATGTAAGGCGTTCAACATATTTGTGACCCCTCAGATGAAGTGATGAAAGTGACATGAATTTCAGTTTAGTTGCTCATGAGTTAATCATGTTAGTGCCCTCTAAACTAAAGTGTTGACATGGTTGAATAGGTAAAATTTAGTTGGCATGGTATGGAACAGATAAAAATTTATGCAATCTCTGGGAAATTCTTGGAAAGTCTACATGATGAACTCATGAGGAACTAGGCTAAACCAGAGCCGTATAGAGTTTGGACAACTAAGGGTTCGAACGCTCAAGCTATTCACTTTGTTGATTGGTTCTGAGCTTGTCACATGTTTTATGGACATTTCTGCGCTTTTCTAGTCTTAAAATGTGATGGATGAAAGCGGATATAGTTAAAAAGTAGTATAACTGATTTACCTAAATCTTGATGCCTATTTTTTCTAATTCTGCCCAAGTCAGTCAGGCTCATGCCTATGCTATGAACCACCGTTATGTCAAACAGGACATTTATTGGCCTTAACAGGACATATTGGCCTTATCAGAGTAAAAGAAAATGCAATAAAAACCCATGCTCCTGTATGCTGAGCTTTGCTGGAGTCCCTCTTGTGACAATATCATCTACTGTGCTCAACAACTGTAGATTGTCACCATGTCTCAAACCAAGCCAAAGTAGACATGCCATAGCGTAGGTGTTGTCAATAGGCTACAGTTAGCCTTTAATGGAAAGTATAGCCTGTCATGAAATAATGTAATAATTTACCATGAAATAAATTCACAATTTCACACACATTGTGTTGTCTGTTGCATGTATTGCATTGATAATGTACTGCACTACACCATTCACAATACACAATCTTACTTGACTGTACAGTAATTGCAGAAATTAATTTCTTCCTTTGTGCTTTTGTTGTAGGCTTTGTATGGATTGCATATGTCTGTGTGCCTATTGTGTTGCAACACCAATTACATGAACGTGTGTGTGTGTGTGTGTGTGTGCGTGTCAGTGATCCATAGCTTCTATAGAAAGTCATAATTTGTGCCATAAATTTCTCTTCTCAAATTACTTGGATATAAACTCTACTCTGGTGCCTATTTCTACGACCTACTATAGTAACCCAGGTGAGATTTTTTTTTTATTTTTCTCCAGTCATTATGTCGAGAGACACAGTAAAACCGCTGCTTAAGGGTGGTATGTGTAATGTCACCCCCCACCCATTTTTTCATGGGTGCCTTCAGGGAAGGGAGTTGTAATAGCACCAATTTGAGAGTTTTTCTTCTCCTTAGCAGCCAGAGTAGTTAGAGTACGAGAGCCAATGAGCACTTAGTCCTGAGCACAGCTATGCCAAAACATGTCTTATAATGCAACCTTCAATTATAGCCTGGCTTGCGCGTCCACGTTCAGAAATGAATTGTGGTCTGGCAAAACTAGCATTGCCCGGGAATTCCGGGCAGGATTAATCTATTCTAATGGTCTATCAAATGGTATCAAACTTCTATCAATGTTATGGGACAGAGCTGGACAGAGTCATTGTAAGCTCGCCTCCTTCAGCCTGCTTGTTTCTCATTGGCTCCTGATTTTTTTGGGACTCAAGAGTTGAGGGAATTGCGTCCTTGGCCGTACTCACTTAATCACGAAATTTCATGCAGTGACAGGAAGTATGGGCAGACCTAGGCTACCAATTATAAGGAACTACCAAATATATATTTAAGATTATTGTATTTTTTGTCAACTATCCAAGCCTGTTATATTTGCACAACACAAGACTGGTAGGATTGGTAAGGATGGCAAAGGAGAAGTTGGCAAGGCTGGCGCCGGCCTGGTTGGTGGAGTGGTGAGGTGATGCTCAGTGCTGGATTTGTGTTTTGTGAAATACGAAAGTAAACCGTCACCCTCTTTTAGGGCTATTTCCACAAGCAGCTATTTTGTGACATTGGTGTCTGTAACTGTGTCTGTGAATTCTTTCTAACTTGCATCAGAAGGAAGACAACCTCCATGAGATGTCCTTTTAGAACATGGCCCCTGGGGATGACAGCCAGACGGCTTTACCTTACATGGCCCCTCTGTCCCATGCACCCAGAGAGCAGTCGATTTAATTTAAGAACCTCCGACCTCTTCATCCCCGCCTCTGCCTTTTTGTAAACATAAGGCGTTTACTCACCCCCAACCTCCCACTCACCAAGTGTTTATGTGTAACGTAAACACAAGTGACATGGTTACAATAGAAGGCATCAAACGGACATACTCAGAGTCACTGAATGTCTTTTGTCTTTGTCATTACTCCATCAAGAAAAAGCACAACATCTACAAAAAAAGTAATGCTAGTGGTCTGTGAAGCACTTGGCAAGGACAGCATGACAAAAAGTATCAAGATACAGTAGTACTTACGTAAACTTATGCTGAAATACTGGTATGTACACATATGTACACTGAATTGACTTACAGTACTCATTATCCACTATTTCACATGATGTAATTTTACACACAGTTTTACCCAAACATATCAATAAAAAAAACATACAAAAAACATTTGTGTAGTTTCAATAGTAATAGATGGTCAAAGAAAGTCATTCACATTTGAAACTGGATGTGCATTGATTTTGTACTTCATATTTTTGTGTTTTCTAATTTGGTATAATTATATCAAACAAAGTGACATGTTGTTGCAGGCCTAGATGATGGCAGAATGTTGCCAGTGCAAACAAACGGTTGCAGCGCGTCCATTCCTGAATGCTAGGTGCCATGATAGAGCTGCCAGCCTGGGCATATCAAAAACCTTATTTTGCATATAGTACATGTACAGCATCACCTCAACTGAACCCAAAGAAGTACCTCCCGTTGCCTTTGGTTATTCTAATCATCAGCAGCCTCTTGTCACACACAGACGGCTAATTAGTGTTGGTCCATTTCTTGTGTGCTAAATTGTCCAGGTATGTCTTGGTGTGTGTGTGTGTGTGTGTGTGTGTCTGTGTTTGTCTTAAGTAGCCCCAAGTCATGTCTTAGTTATTTATGACAGTTCCTAACCACAGATTGCTAACTGCTGATGCACGTGTACATCCCAGCATTCCATGAAAAGATACAATAGGACTACATGAGGCAACTCAGAAAAACTCTGGCCTCGTCTTTCAGAGACATGTTTCCCAAGCTTCTGTAGTTAAACTATACCAACTGAGCTTTATAAAACACAGTGGTGGGCATTTCATGGGTGGTAGCATAGGATTAAATCAGGGCACATGAGTTTTACATGGGCTTAATTAGACAACCTATTAGCATTAAAAGTGAAATTACATGTCTGGACTGTGGAAATAACCCCCCGTCATCAACAATCACATTGGCTGTTTTCACTTCAAAGGTGGTCTCAGAGACCTCACTGAAGCTCAGGGAAAGAGATGTCATCATATCTGGTTAGCCTCACCACTGAAGACTGCGTGCACTAAAGCTGTCACTCGTTAAGCTTTTTAAAACAGTGTCTAAATGTTTTATTCTCTCACATCCTTGTGAATTTGTGAAACCTCATCTTTGTCTTCAGCAGCTCTACAACATTTGGTGCCCAGAAGTGATAGGTTAGTATTCACATTATGTTTGCGTATTTTGTTCACTCAGGGGCACCACCAGAGAAGGAAAAGGTGATTTTACAAGCCTGGCATTGACAAGGGAACCCAGAGAACATATTGATATTGTTATCAATGTTTTGGAGCCCCAAATAGTTTTTTTTTTTTTTTTTTTTGTCATAGGGCCTAAAATAGTGGTACCCCTGTGTGTGCTGCAATGCATTTTGGAGCTTTACAGAATACAATTTGGGATGCTTTGATGCTTGTAAATGCTTTGGACCCTTGCCAGAACCAGATCGTAATGCTTCAACACACTGTTCAACACATTTGCATGTTGCGTAATTACATTGTCTACCCTGCCTTTATTGTTTATTCATGTGTTTGTGGTGGGCGTCTAACTTTGAAGCTGCTTTTAAGTTTGATCAAACACAATGCACCATGGCAACAAAAGCAATAAATAGATTGACACCCTAAGTTGTGTTCACTTACACCATCATAGCATAGGCCTCCAGTGTGTGACTTTTACCAATTATTTGATTTGAGCTGATAAGTGCAGCTGGTACTGAACATCAACAAGAGGCATATTATCAAAGGCAGGTGAGGGCATGCTGTGCTATAGTATCCTGCTGGTTTCTTGTGCCATCTGGCAGGCTGGTGTCTGAATGCGTCAGCCTCTGGGGCAGGGTAGCTTGGTTTTAGTTCCTGTGCCAGCAGGTGTGCCACCCGCATTAAGCTCCCATTCTGCTGTGTTGATGGACGATAACCACTGACATTCATGGATCCTGTGTTTGAGTGGCAGACAGAGTTCACTGAAATTCAGCCAACAAAGAAACAAAATGAGGCGGAAAAAAAAGAATTACCATTTTTCTCTGTCTGAATTGACATTTTATAGTCAGAAGGATGCTGAATCCACAGTCTTGGTGCTTTGTTTCTTTACATTGAGTCTACATCAATGTTGACCAAAGAAGAAAAATCTTGGTAACCTTTTACAGTTTCCTGAATCAATGCGGAAAATGGATGTAATATGGCACTTGCTTCGGGAATGTTGACTCCTCTGAGGTTTCAACAGTTTGGATGAAGCTAATTTAGAGTAGCAGGACACCCGGGTCTTTGCCAGGTATGCCGTAGCGCAGCTCACTGGGGCAAAGACGGCCTCAACACAAATCACATTTATGGTCGTTTCGTCCATCCACTGCATCTGTAACTGGAGAGAAGGAGTTTATTTCTCTGGGAAGAGCCCTCAGACTGGAAAAAAGCAAGACGTAATGGCAGATTGGTCACGTTGTTTATTTTATAATGGCCATGGTTAAAGGAATACCAGTCCATGTCCAGCGGCACTACATTAAGGCCTAACCTGGGACTTGGAGAAACAAACTTCTGAGCCACTATTTTAAGTTCTTTTTTTTTTTCTTGCAGAAATATGCATAATTCTTAACGAAACAAACTTTCTCTGTGGAAAGAGCACAAAAATTACCTCGGCAAAAGAATCACATGCACCTACATTACACCATAACATCCACACTGAATTCAGCATTCAGAAATACATTGTGATGAATGCCAAGATAAAGTGTAGCCTACAGTACAGTACAGTACACTACTGGCGAATGACCAAGAGTCCACACCATTACAAATTCACTCCAGGAGTTATTTTGATTGTATCTGTGTAAGTGTTTTAGATTTCCAATTGAATCTTTTCCATCTGGCAAAGTTATGCTCTTGTTAAAGGAAACCAAGTTTTTTACACAAGCCTAGAGACGGGGGGAGCCATCAGGAGGTCTAGACTGATTGGAAAGATTGCTCATACTGACATACCAACCAGCCAAGCCATGGAGATATCACCGCCTTTCCTTGTAAATCCCCTATTCTCACAATATTGTCTTGATCCAAATACACTATGTTTTGAAAAGCTGCTGCAAATGAATGTGTAATGAGAATTTGTGGAGCAGAATTACGGCTTCATTCATATTTGTGTGTCACAAACTATTTTTTGTGTAATTCTACATTAAAAGGAAGGGAACTCTACTGTAATGTATGATTCCTGAATAATGGTGGAAAGATTAACCATGACTTAAAGGAGAAATCCTGTGTGAATCAATACCTAAGCCTAGTTCGAGGTCACAGAGTGTTGTCAGTAGGAAAAATAATGACAAAATTCATGCAATGTTCTCCTAAATAGCGAATGGTGTGACTAGCACTAACTGAATGGGGCAGAGAAACTCACTTTCAGTACCATTTTGCAATGCCCCATTCAGTTAGGGTTAGTTAGGCTATCAGTTTGTTATTTCATCTATGTTCTATCAAATGTTCTGGTTGACGGCTATTGACTGCTTCACACCAAGCAGTCCATGGTACTATTACAGGTCTTCCCAGGCCAAACTTTCCAACATGCAATTCTGTAGTCATTCTGTAAATGTTGTGAAGGATTACTGGAGTAGGAGAGTAAACAAACAATAAAAGCTTGTCTGTTTTCTCCCACTGGTCCTAAGGGACCTTTTTGTCTTTGTACTCCCCAGAATTCTCTCTCTCTCTCTCTCTCTCTCTCTCTCTCTCTCTCTCTCTCTCTCTCTCTCTCTCTCTCTCTCCCACACACACACACACACACACACACACACACACACACACACACACACACACACACACACACACACACACACACACACACACACTCTACAGACTCTCTGGTATGGGATAAAGTGTCACAACATTCTCACAGTTTTTGCCGCTTTCAAGTTCCCCTTCATCTGCAGATTTAATTGTAACCCCAAATGGCAAATGTCATGTCTAACTATGATTGTCATTTCTCCCAGATCAGTCAAGCACAGTTATTCAACATGAATCTCATAAACACTGCTTTATTGCGTAGAAGTTACACATCATGAGATCAGATGTCAAAAAAAACCTTAAGTATTCTCTTTGATGCACTACCTTCACATAATGATGAAGTATTCAAATGAAAGTCGGACAGATGATATTGTTCATTCAGGGTAGCCTATATATAGCTCTACTTGTTATAGTGCCTGTTGTTGACACTTTAATGGAGTATAACAAAACACGGTGAAGATATCATGAGAAAAACATGCAGTGCCATATGCCTAATCAATACTTCAAAAGCCCCAATACAAATGTGCGGCCCTGCTGAAATGAACAAAATGGTCCCAGACTACATTTTTGATCTTGGCCTATTCACACGGAGGCTTCAAAGCATTTAACAACACCAGAGCTATTCATAGCAAATAAAGATTTCCCCCCTTTTATCACACTTTACTGTAATCAGTGATGGCTGTGAAGAACAACCTGTCAGTGTCCTAACACTGCCCTCTATAGGTTAAAAAGCACAGTGCTGAAATTAATGTCCATGTTGCCCCCCCTACGTGATCTGGGTAACCAAATATTCTCAACCTCTTATCAAAAATACTTGAGTACCGGTAAATATCCTACACCTTTTAAGAAGTTATCTTGTACAGGCCATAAGTCTAGTCCAGACGCTATGGTCCAGGCAGTACTCCCCTGCAAAGCGTTCAGAAAGATTCAGTGTCCTCTCCAATGGTGATGGAAGAGCATCCATTAATGCATGATTTATCTAACCATGAACACTAATGGAAGCCAGTTATGATTCTGTTATAAATACATGATTAGGGTCATATGGGTCAAATTGAAGCTGTTTGGGATTTAGTTTGCTCTCTTTCAAGAGTTCATGTCAGCATATGCTAGATGACAGTTCATTACATGTAATGAGGTGACTTGAGGCTTCATGCTCTTACCACTGCAGTCTCATCTCACTGGTCTTCACCAGCGTGTCAGTTTCCTGGATGCAGAATCAAACGGGCCACATCTCTTATAGGCAAACTCATCCGCAACCGCAGAGATAACTTTACAAGGCAAGACGGTCTACTCTCCCACGCTGCGCTGCAAACACAAGCATTGCTGCCATGGAGAG
Organism: Sardinella longiceps; assembly: GCA_027497455.2. Taxonomy (NCBI): domain Eukaryota; kingdom Metazoa; phylum Chordata; class Actinopteri; order Clupeiformes; family Clupeidae; genus Sardinella; species Sardinella longiceps. The sequence goes on from JAODXP020000021.1 coordinate 2,524,391, forward strand.
AGTAGCCATGGGAGTTTGCTTTATTGATTCAGTTAAAAAAAAAAAAAAAAGTGACGAGGAGAGAAATTAGAAGACAGGTGGAAAAGTTTTACATGTGGGAAAATGAGTCCAGAATGGCTGTTAAAGACTCCATGACGAATCACGAGGGATCCTTTGGTGTCTGTGTAAGTCAATGAGACGGTCTGGGCATGCTCTAATGCACTCAGAGGATCACCCACAGACCATGGCACTTTGCGTTTTACACTGTGGAAATAACACTGGCAGACTTGGATATGAAGCTCAGTCATGTTTGACTAAATGGAAAGCTACCCCATTACATTTCCCATGTTGGGAGTTGGTCATTTTTGTATAAAATTTCTCCCAACATTGTTAAGTTGATGCCTTCTTATAGTATACTCTGGAGGATTAAGTCTACAAAGGATACAAAGAATTATAAGTAAACCTTTTGAGGAATGTTCTGCTAACTAAGTGTGACTTCTTGTTTTCCTAAAGAATTTGTTTTGGACAAATTGCAGTGCAGTGTCATTCATGTGGTCAGTGTTATTTAGGGGTTAAGTTCAGGGTGTTAAAAGGTTATTTGATGGGGTCATCCTCTGCCAATCCAGGCCAAAACCCATATGGTTTGCATTTCCTCAGGCCTGGAGAAAGTCAAAACACCACTTTGTTGTGTGCAATTTTACACATCTTTCTCCTAATGCTCTGTCATTAGGAAGTCAGTCGCAGGTCACAAGCAAAGGACCAAAGAGGGCATGGCATACCAAAGTAGGCACGACTGAAGCCATTTCAAATTTCTCCACTGTGATGTCACAACCCCCCACCCTTATCCTCATAGCTTACTGACCTCTGAAAGGTGCTATAAACTCTGATGGGTGCTTTCAACGACGCAGTGGCAATGGTAAAGTTTGGGAGATCAAAGTAAATAGTTGTGTGTGCACATCCAAATATCTTATTGCAGGTGCTAAATCAAAAGGATAAACTGATGAAAAAACAAAAGGATTTGCACACTGCTTTCAAGAGACTCAACTTTTAATGGGCAACGTTTCGATCTCTTGATCTTTTTCAGTGATTTGGCTTGAAAAAGATCAAGAGATCGAAACGTCGCACATTAAAAGTTGTGTCTCTTGAAAGCAGTGTGCAAATCCTTTTGTTTTTTCAAAAGTTTGGGAGATAACGCACAGTTTAGCTTAAGTAAAGTGTACCTGGTTTTATCATCATGCTGTCAAGCTAATGTTCATGGTGATTAGGCCTGACAGAATGCCTGGGAGGTGACATGACGTAAATGTCTCTCTCTCTCTCTCTCTCTCTCTCTCTCTCTCTCTCTCTCTCTCCTTGTGATAATGAAATTATTATAAATACCACCTCAGATGATCATGCATATTGTCAACATTCATTAGAGCACACTAAAAAATACACAAAACTTTTATTAGAAATTCCTTCAACTAAATGGTTCTCAGTTCTTGGGGCATAGTACTGATTTAATGGTATGTTTTTTTAGTGCTGAACTGTATGAGTACAGGTATTTTTATGTCATACTAGAAGAAGTGTCCACAAGCAAGATAAAGTCGTTTCTTCTCGTATTGCTCTGCTTCGAAGATGCAATAAAAGCAATATAGAAACCCAGGGTGGACTGGTTAAGTTATCTTTCCCTCGAACTAAAAATTGCCGTGAAACAGGAGCAACCCTTTCAAACAGATGTTCAGTGACTGTCAGTGCCTTTTATAAACACAAGAGGGCAATGCTTGCAGTTCAGCAACTGATTTTGTGCCGTATTTGTAACAAGATATATGCAGAAGACAAAAAAAGGATTGAACATCCCATATTCACAGTGAATTTTAATTGCTATAGTTTCAAAAGTAATGCCTCCGTATAGCAGAGCAAACTCTTTGCAGGCTGTCATTAGTGGAGCACATTAGTGGAGCACTCACATATCTAATATCTTTGCCCCCTGCAGTCGAATATGATCTTGACACACCAGTTAAAAAGTGAATAATGCACTGCATGCCCATATCTGTGCGGAACAGGAACGGTCTTAAAATAATTGCATGGCTTTTAGTACTTTGCTGAGAAGGAAGTCTGACCTTTGGGTTAATCTTAGTAACTGCAAAGCTTATATCCATAAATGTGCAGCAGGCTGATCAGAACCAGCTGTAGTGCCTACTTTGGAGCAGGCTTTCCAATACTTGAAAGCATTAAACGAGATGGAAATCATAAATTGAGCTCTGAGAAATGGGGAACTTGCCTAAAAACACAGCAACTGAAAAAGAAACACTTTCACTTTATTGGTCTGTGGTTTACTTTTCCGTTTTGGCCCCTGAATTGTCAAGGAATTGTTGCTAGTATTTCTACTGTTTTCTGTGGTTTTAATGTCAAATCAGTTACTAAAATGGACACTGCAGCTTCTGTCAGTCACACTGACTAAGAGGAATCTCAAAGGAAACTCAGAGTTTCTCCATCCTTACCTTTTCTTCCAGGGGGCTGGACTGTCTCTTAGTCTGAGCCTTCTTTTGCATAAATACTATTTGTAATCTGACCAACAGGTGATGCCATAGTGGAAGTCAGTGCACATGCGGTATCTGCTTTTGGATATTCACCCTGGAGGCTCTCTCTCTCTCTCTCTCTCTCTCTCTCTCTCTCTCTCTCTCTCTCTCTCTCTCTCTCTCTCTCTCTCTCTCTCTCTTCTCAGCTGTCCAGAACTTTTAGTCAGCATTGGTCTCTCTTCTTCCAGGTGCACACTCGAGCAGCGCACATTCCATTGCAAGATATTTTCCAAACGTTTTTTATCAAGGACCATTGTGAAGGGGCTCTTTCAGAATTTAAATGAAAATCTCAAGGCATATGGCTTTGAGTGGAATAAAACTGTTTAGATACAGTAATGCTCCACATTTTATCTGACAGACTTTCTTCTTTCACCATTCAAAAAGCAATTATACCACCATATTGTGCCAACATATTCATATGGCAACAATTATACAGTACCATTTGTTATTATACTATCATGCCAACATAATCATATGAAACAGTAGAAAGCAATGGCAGAAAGTAATTAAATGAAGTGGACCTTAGAAAACAGCACAACTGCAAGAGCTTGCTTGATACTGTCAACAAAGCTCAACCTACAGCATATAGTTACACAAGATAATGCATAATAAACAATAGGAGGTATCAAATTAAATTGACCTCTGAAGGTATCGCTAAAACACGCAGTCCACTAACAGTGGATAAGAACAATTATTGTCTAAACAACTTAAAAGTCAATATAAATAAATAATACACAACAAGTACTACGAAGAAATATTTTTAAAGGTGACTGACTCTGAGCCACTTACAGCATGGACAATTTATTAGGATTGCAAAAAATATAGACCATCAAAATTCCTTTAAGATTAAATAATTCACTTTGACATAAGAATTTACAGCCCATAACAAGAAATATGAAACTGTCAGTAGATGATTTACACATGTAGAGAAAGGGTTGACTTCAAAGCCTCCTAGAATATGGACAGGTTAATATCCCAGAAGGAGCATCTGGTGCCTCAGGAGAATCAAAATTAAGATTAGCTTTCATGGTCATCACTCAGATTGTTCCTATCAGTGTGGGATTATGGAATTTCAGCTAAATGCCTGTTAACAAGAATCTGCCATAATTTTGGTGTCCTGTTGACCTCAGATGTTCTAATGAAGAACTATGACATAAAACTGTCAAAAACTGCCAAAGGTGACTGTCTCCCAAGAATACAGGAATAGCAGGATAGTTAGGATGAGTTAGGATGGATGGTTGTAGGAGTAAGGAGTTAGGAGGGTTCCTAGGGGGATTTAGCATTGACAAGGGGGGGGGGGGCTTAGAACATTTTATAATAGCAATATTTTGGGGGAGGCGGGGACAACGTTGTTTTCTGTCATGGGGTCAATGTACTGTATAGAGTAACAACATACATTGCCGACAAGACACACTGTATGCATTGGATGTAGGCACTTAACTGATACATTTTAACAGGGTTTTGAATGTTTGAAGGCATTCCCAGGGCATAGTTTTAAAATTCACACAAAGTATCTGAAGGCATTCCCAGGGCATAGTTTTAAAATTCACAGAAAGTATCTGCCTAACTAAGGGATGCCAATTGAGAAGTTCTTGAGAAGTTTTTGCACTGAGTAAACCAACACAAGAGTCTGGTTCACGAGGCAAACAAGGCCTACTCTAATCTCTGCCTAGTTTACCCAAAGTGAATGTTTCTTGAATCACATGCTAGAAGACACCAATCTTGTTTCTCTGCATTCAACCTGTATCTTCTGTTCTGATTGAGAATGGAAAGTAGGCCTATGTAGACTTTTATCAGAGCATGGATTCCATCCCCAGGGGGAATTTCCGCTGTATGTCTTAAAATCGGCATGATGGTTTTCAATTAGCATTTTTATTTTTTTTTTCACATCTTAAACAAATGAGTCAGTGTTGCATAATTTAGCATGCTAACTCAGCAAGCAATCCTCCTCAGGCTTCTTTAGGGGTCCTTTTGGGCCACCATAACAGCCCTGCGGTGAGCCTCTGAGGGTTTGCTCATCGGCAAAGCAGGTCCCGCAGTTCTGGCCCCGCACGATCAGCCTTCAATCGCCTAATTGTTGGCTGCACAAGGCTTGACCTGGACAAGCCCACGCTGGCAATGTTTGGGTTAGGTTTGAGCAGGCCCTATAGCCCACACTCCCAGAAGAAAACCCACATGGATCCCTTATGGGCCCCACAGGGGCATGTTTGCTGAGAAACTATGCTTCTTTTACAAATGATCCACCACTTTAGATTATGGTCCATAAAGTATTGGAGCAGGTACAGTAGGTAAGGTATAGGCATGGTAGGTAGGCAAGGCATGTTTTCCTGTCTTCCTAAAGGTGTGTATGTGTATTTTGTGTTATTCTATCTTACTTGCAGTAACTAGCCTACTCTATAATTCATTCATTTATTTTTGTTACGCTGTTACCCAGTAGTCTTTTTTTACAGGATGCCATTAAAACCGTGACAACTAAATTAAAACAAAGTCTGCATTGCAAGAGTCTCCAGATAGTAGGCCAGTATGTTCAGTCATAGCCTATTCTGATCTGATCAGCTCGGCCGTGCTGTCAATTCAGTTGTTGAAGCCTTTTTTTTTTTTTAACCTGAAAATGTGTTTTGGGCTGTCTTTCATTATTCAAATGTTAATTTTGATCATATAGGTCTAATTTAAGGCTTATCTTGTTGAAGCACTCCTGGATAATATAAGGTAGGCCTAGGCTGACAGGCTGTTGTCAGTCACACCTATAAAGGCTTGGCCCCCAGGCAGCCCATCCTCAGTCTACTATTATAAACTGAGGAATATAACTTAAATGTTCTTTTCATAAAATAACCTACTTGAAGATCATGAAACTTTACGAGGGACAGGCAGATTTTGACCAGACCCGCTTAGAAGACGTGCAATTTGTTAGTCAGTGGCCCGTGATGGCTTCGTACAATCACACACGCAAGTGAAAGCCAGTGTTTATACTAGGCCACTTTTATTTTGACACGAATAGTCCCTGCATATTGTTGTACCTTTACGTGATTCGCTGATTTCTCCATACACTCCCAGGATCAGCGAATCGATGAGCACAATGTTGCTGTATTGTGGGTTACGTAACCAACTCGCCATGGCTTTCAAAACAAATGCTTTTCCAGCGTGTAAAGCTATGAGTCATGCGACAACACTGGTCACCAATCATCATCTAATCGGTTAGTCTGTCGTCTCCTTAAAACCAGAGAAGGAGCGCTATCAAAGGCATATCGTCGGCCGGTGGATTGGATATTGGCTCTTGCCAAGCAACGGTGAGTTGTTATTAGACCGCTGATAGGTGTGAATGTGATTTGAAACCCTAACAAGTTAGTGGTAGCGTACTTTATGATAGGAAACTTGCCAATTTAGCTAAGTAGCCTATAGGGGCTAGTTGTAATTAGCTAACTCTGTGTTCAGTTTGTCACATTTCATTTCAACACACATTGTTTTGATTCCTTACCATTCAGGTAAGGTTAGGCAGGCTTACTAACGTTACTAGCTTTGTTGTGGTGAGATTTATTTATTTATTTGCCATACGGATCACCTTGATCACGTTATGTTCACTAACGTTATCATCATGTGTTGTGAAGGCTATGTCTTCTTGTTTGTTATTATAGCCTTGACTTTCATGATGTCCATTGTCTTAAAAAATAGCTGAAAGCTGAACCTCTTAAAAGTTTACATTCACAATAGGGCTAATTTTGCACTTTCCTTGACAGTCCTGTCATTTGAGCGCTGTGATATGTTTGTAAACAAGAAACTCATAGAATGATGATTAGGCTTACTTCCTAGTTGTAAAGTAGTAGCCTACTAACCCTACATTTAGTCTGCCTGTTGAGTCACATCATTGACATGAACGTGGGCCCGCCATTGTATTTATTGTGTCATTTAACTTGCAGGCATGGAGCAAGCCAAGCAGGAAGCCTTTGATGAAGCACGGCTGCAGGTCATCAAGGATGGCTATACGCAGGCCTTCAAGTGTATCAATAAAGGTCTGTCAGAAGACGAAGCTGGGAATAAGGCAGTGGCCCTGGACCTTTACCAGCAGGGTCGGAGGCACCTCCTGCGGGCCATCAGTGTGCCCTCACAGGGCGTTGAGTGTGTGGGCAGTTCCTGGGACTCAGCCCGGCAGATGCAGGAGAAGATGCAGGAAACCCTAAACAACATCACCACCCGCCTGGCTATTTTGGAGACCGAGGGGGAACCGAAGGGTTCGGGTGACATCTCAGCTCCCACTGTCCCTGGGGCGACTGCTCAGGGCCTCTACCCCAGTCTGCCTAAAGAGAAGCCAGCTCGCCCCCTTCCCCCTCAGTTAAATGGCAAGCCAGCAGGAGCCTCCTCGGGTAAAGGAGCTGGTGCTCCTCTTCCGTCTTCCCCAACATTGCCATCTCAGCCCCTGCAAGCCTCCCAGAACGAGTTACCCCCAGCATACACCCCGCAAGCCGTTGACGGCCACACGTCTATCTCCTATGGCACAGACACGGGCGAGATGTCTCTGGTGGGGGACGAGTTCTACGGCAACACACCCAGTTCGCCTCCGTCGCCCCAGAGCCTGGGTGAGGAAGGAGAGGAGCTCCTCTTCCTGCCCCATGGAGTGCAGATCTTCTACGTCACACCCGATGGTCATGTCAGCGCACCCTCGTACCCAGGATACCTGCGCATCGTCAAGTTCACCAACGAGACGTCTGAAAGGATGCCCCTCCGACCACCTGCCTTTCTACAGGTAAGACACACCTGGCAGTCTGTGCATATCAGAGTTAAAAATGGCATTATTTAAAATGCATTAGGACATGCTAGTGAGTTATTTATCAAACAGTAAGGGGATCTAAACAAGTAAGCAGTGCAGTTGGCTAAAGAGCCATAATCTAAATAGATCAGAAAAAATCTGATAAGGATAAAATGATGGTATTTGGAACGGGGAATTCCAGAGGTGTGGAACTGCATAGTCATGCACACCAGCTCAAGACATGTGTAGGTAAAAAACAGCACAGAACAGCACACTGTGTGATTCCAAGTTGCCCGCCTTGTCAGCTGATGTAAACCAACTTTCCCTGGGCTTTTCCCAGCTGTCACCCTGTAACCTACTTACGTGGTCCAGTGTCAACATGTTCAACTCCACCCCCCTACCCTTCCCCAGTCTCTCTCCATCACTAATCAGGCCTATCTTCGTCCCCTGAGCCCCGGATCATGTGAGCACTGACTCATTCGCCGGCTCCTAAATGCATTAGCGCTGCTGCTCGGATGTGATGTCATGTCAGAGAGGTGGCGAGAGAGGGAGGAGGGAAAGTCCTGGCTTCTTATTCCAGGTCTGCTGTACAGGGACACTGGAAGCATGAGCCAATTGAATCTATACCTATTTAATTAGCTTTAATTATCTTTTTAATTAAATATAATTAACTTTATGTAATGGACTCAGTCAGTACAACTTGTAATGCTCAGTTCAATTGTTTTCCACACCCTCTCTCACCACACACACACACACACACACACACACACACACACACACACACACACACACACACACAAATACATTTTCTGAGAGAAAGAGAAAGAGTCCGAGAGAGAGAGGGAAAGATAGACCACGTCACCCAAGAATTACACTTTGGACCACAGCACTCATGTGATGTTGATAATAGGCTGAGGCAACGCAGGCAGTGGTGACGTTGTGTAGTGTGCTGCTGGAAGTGTGCATATAAGCTCTCTCACTCTGATAGGCTAGGCTAGGCTACCAGCCGTCTCATTTAGCCAGCAGAAAGCGGTTGGGTAACGGGAGCACTGTAACCTTTCACCAGTGTGTCAGAGGAGCTCGGGCAGAATGACACTCACTTGTTATTCACAGCGCTCCACCAGATCCCAGCCTGGCATCGGATTGGCATCCACTCCCTTTGCACAACAGTGCGCAACAGTCACACATTGTCCCTTCATTTCCCCCCTTCAAGCCATCATCACCAGTAAAAAGCTCCTCCATTTCTGAAGAGCCAGCAGAGGAGAGATGATTTATTTGTGTTTGCTTTGGTCCCAAGGGCTAGTGGCAAGGGCAAGTGGTGGAAATAAAATGGATGTATTTATGACAGGGTTTTTCCAACGCAACGGTGCAGCAGCGGCAGCAGCAGCGGCTGATTGCTAAGTTAGCTTCAGGCTGGTTTCCTGACGCTCCATCAGCTGTCTGCTCTGCTCTGATGGCTTTCTCAGGCCTGTGGCTGCAGAGGCTCCTGACTCCCAACTGAGAGGCAGACAGATGCTCCTGTTGCCACAGGCTGGATGAGTGAATGGGAGGATGGATGGATGGATGGAGGGATGGATGGATGGATGGGTAGATGAGAGGCTAGGTGAATGACGCCACTCCTTCCGTCAGCCACTATCGTGCTGTAGACCTGCCAGTATCCTTTAATCCTGCTGTCAGCAGACAGACAGACAGGAGCCACAAGAAGAAAATGGACTTGATGGTCTGGATTGGGTCCAGTTACTGTGATCTGGCTCTGGCTCTGTCACACTGATGTGCTAACAGGAACACCGTTCAGCATTTACAGCCCTCTCTCTCTCTATCTCTCTCACTCTCACTCTCTCTCTCTCTCTCCCCCACACACTCACACACACACACACACACACACACACACACACACACACACACACACACACACACACACACTTTCTCCTACTTCTACTCCTATTACCAACACACATTAGAAAGTGCTGTCATTATCGCCTGCAGTGCAAATGTTTGCGCTGTAATGTCATCATAATAAATGCTGCTCTCTTATCTGTTGACATTGAGATTAAAGGCCTGTTGCATGGCTTGATCTTGAGAGATGAATCCTGTCTCCCCGCAGCAGCAGCAGCCACAATACTTAACCTCCACTCTTTCACTGCCTTCAAGTGAGATGTTTGAAGAGTAATAGGAGGCCTTGCTTTTATTCCTTGTGCCGATCTGTTTTACTCCTCTGCAAGGCCAGCAAAACAGAGACTGCATATTTTCTAGTGGGTTATAATCATTGTTGGCTTGGTGCTACAAATGTGAAGCATTACAGATCAGAAATGGAGCTTAGGCTGCTTCATGTGCAATTTAGTGTCTCATTTTTCTAGATATTTCCTTAGCTTTTCAAACAGTTTAGGTACATTTAGTCCAATAGAAAGCTGCAAACTGTACCCCAAAGATGAGTTGTTTGTGTTGTGCCATATTATCCTATGTGTCCTTTGAGTTGTTTATTCTGTGCCATATTATGCTATATATCCCTTGTGAATTGTTCTTCCTCATCTTCTTCTTCCTGTCTGTCTTTGCAGGTCTGCGATTGGCTCTACCCACTGATGGCCACCGACTCGCCAGTCCTCCTCTGCAACACGGGTGTTTTCATGTTCCCAGACATGATGGCACCAGCGCCGGGCTCCTACGTGGGGGTGGTGCTCTCGTCCGAGCTGCCCCTTGCCCAGCGCGAGCTCTTCCGGGATCTGCTCTCGCAGATGACCGACCTCCGCGTGCAGGTGAGCGACACCTCTGCTGCTGCCGCTGCCCCCTCAGCGGGCCCAAGGCAGGCGTCGCCCACCAGTGCCAACGCCACGGGCATCTCCTCTTCAGAGTCCTCAGCCCCCGCCCCACCCCTCCCAACCAAACAGGTGCGGTATGCGAATGGTAAACACGCCGAAAACGCCGCCAAATCTTGACTGATGGAGCACCCTCTGCGATCAACACCACCCAACTAAACGCACACTCCCCGCCACCCCCTTCAGCATGTTCTGTGCAGCTTCTAACTCCAATCACTGGGTGGCCTTTTGTTCCGCGTCCTGATGTGCACTTCCTGTGTCTTCCCGTTTGTCTCATCTGTCTAACTTTTGAGCTTTTGATTCCAGTGGATTTGATGTGGTGTGAAAATGAATGCTTTTGCTGCTGTGTCCTTTCCAGATCACAGGGGTGTTTGAGAAATTGAGAGATATGTTTAAACAGGTACTAATGGAAAGTTAGGGAACAACCAGTGAAATTCCAAGTGCTGGGTCCTGGGTGTGGTTAAACTCAATGACCTTTTAATTTTCCTGTAATCACACAGGATTCTCTAATGCCTTGTTCAACAGTGCATATTACATAGTGTTATTGCTGTTATTACAGCTGTTGAATGTTCACACCAATGAACTTTCACACCAGTACAGACTGGTTCACACAGTTAATTTAAAGTAAATCAGTTATCTTCCTTTTCAGAAGCAGAATTTATATGCAACTATACTGTGTTGTACTGGTGAGAAGAAGCCTCACGATTTACAGAAGAGAGGATTTGAGCTGGGGTCAATATGAAAGATCTTTGTTTACAGTATGAATAACATAGTCATGGTGTCTTTTCTTGGGAGCTACTCAGGGTGGAGGTCATTGAGGTTGGCCCTCGAGTAGAGCATAACCAAAGGACACTAACATCACCTTTTCTGCTCTCCAGACCATTGCATCCCAGACCACATGGAATTTCATGTGGTATTCCCACGGTTCCCAAGCTGACCTTGCTTACTACTGAAACACACTTACAGTAAATAGTAGCATATTTATGGACCACCTCTAGGCTTGGATATTAGTGCTGTGCGGGTAATGAGAGAGAGAGAGAAAAATGGATGGATAGAGAGAGAGTGAAATGGATGGATAGAGAGAGAGGGAAATGGATGGATAGAGAGAAAAAAATGATGAATAAAGAGAGAGATGGACAGATACAGGAAGAATATAAGAAAAAGGAAGGCAACTTCAAGGCTAGCTTGTTTCTTAGCTTGTCGCTATACTAGTGCAGTGTGGAGGATTTGGGCCCAGCAGGGGATAAGGGCATTACTGAGCTCTAATGCCCTTCACTTGCCAGGCCACCACCTCACTCTGCTGGTGGGGCGGTGCCAGTGAATGGAGATGATGAAAGGAGGGGAGAGGGAAGGAAAGAAAGAAAGAAGAGAGAGAGAGAGAGAGAGACGGGAAGGAAGAAGAGCGCTCCTTGTGAACATGCTCAGACAGAGCTCATATAGGCAGGTGTTCAGGTGCATTTCATATGTCAGTCATTTTGTTTTCCCCGGGTGTTTTAATAAAAATATTATCCCCAGGGAATCCGCAACAGCCCACCGCTGAATGCATGATGGCATTCGAAACCGCAGACAGTAATATAGAACAGCCTTCCACGTAAAGCATTCTGTCCATATTGAATACTTGCACAAATTAGTCACAGGTGCCTACACAACTCCAAAAGGCATATGGGCCACTTTGGTGTGTGTGTGTGTGTGTGTGTGTGTGTGCTGTCTGTCTGTGTGTGTCTGTCTGTCTGTCTGTCTGTCTGTCTGTCTGTCTGTGAGGGATGGGTGGAGGGGTGGGATGTGCGGTGCGAAAGGGAGAGGAAGGGCCACTGTGGCCTGTTCTTCCCGACAAGCCAAAGAACAACAGAACAGTCAGTTCCATTGTTTTGGGCAAAACACCCAGCTTTGTCCGTCTCTCTCTCTCTGTCTCCTTGTGACCGGCTCCGGTAGCGCATGGAGCTCGGCCGGGAGACAAACAGTGACGGTATGAGTGGAAGAGTTGACAAGGCGAGGCAGTAAAAGACACAAATCATCACACACCCGTCTTTGCCGTCAGCGCGTTGCGAGCTCTAGGCCTCTAGTGTCTCTGCAGGTGGAAACTTAGTAGCTTCATGTGCAGTAGAATAACACCAGCCTCCGACCAGCTGCCACCGCAAGCGCCCAATCAGCCGCTCTGCTTTTGCTGTTGCTCTGATGAAGTAAGCTCAGTATTCTGCTACGCAATTCTGCTCCTCTATCAACAGCGTAGCACAGTGGCTGTTTGTTGGATCTGTTTTGTTCTGTTGCCATGCCCTCTGACTGGTCTCTAAGGTGTGTGTGTGTGTGTGTGTGTGTGTGTGTGTGTGTGTGTGTGTGTGTGTGTGTGTGTGTGTGTGTGTGTGTGTGTGTGTGTGTGTTGCAGGCCCCAGGAGAGGAGGAGGATACCATTAACCTGGGCCAGAAAGTACCTCTGCAGGGCCCTGAGTCAGAAGTAGCGCCCCCCGATGGAGATGACAAGACACTGCCGGAGTGGAGCGAGAAGGTGGCACAGGGCATCCTCACAGGTGAGTCATCTTTACCACTGCCTGCGGACGACTCTATTTCACATTCTTGCTCAAGCACTCTGGAAATGTTTCCAGATGAGTCCATATCAAGGAGTAGAACGATAATTTATTTGGTCTGGAATTGAGACATTTTTCATAACCTGAAGGAAAACTTGAATGTTAACTTTATGGGAATTAAGGTCATTTGCTGTCTACCCTAGAGTTTGATATGAGAGTACATAGCTTTCATATTATATATTTCACATATCTGACACCATTAGTTTAGCATTATTCAGTGGATGACACAAGTTAGCATGCTGTTCCCTCTAAAGGTGCAGATGACTTGTTAACTAGCTGGTGGCATTCACTATCAATGAATCATGTTAAGCTAGGCTAACTAGCTGTTGTAAGCATAGTGAAGGTGAGAGGACATACATGGGATTGAACATGTGTGTGTCTTGCTGTCAGGGGCCTCGTGGCTGAGCTGGGGCCTAGTAAAGGGTGCCGAGTACACAGGCAAGGCCATCAACAAGGGTGCCTCTAAGCTACGCGAACACATCACCCCTGAGGACAAGCCCACCCACGTCAGCCCCACCGTCACCAAGAGCCTGCACGTGGCCAAGCAGGCCACCGGCGGAGCCGTCAAAGTCAGCCAGTTTCTGGGTAAGTCCATGCTGAGCGTGGAAACTGGGACGCGGGGTTTGGAACAGGGGCGGCTCCAGCTTGCTGGCTCTTTTGAGAAGTCCTAGTATTTGTTCTTCCCCCCACTCCGTGTTTTATATAAGCTGTAATTATTGTGAGGGGGAAAAAATGATGGGTTGGTTCTGTGTGTTTGTGTATAATATGCATGACGATAAAACTGTCAAGGTCTGCTCGGTAATGACTTGTTAGGGACTGACAAAGAAAACATACAGGATGCGCTGAAAGGAAATCCAACATTTATACTATAGTCAAAACATTAAAACCACTACTTATATTTTTGCAAGAAGTGTCCAAGTATGTCAAATATAAAATGGGTTCTGTGTGCGGCTTCTTGAAAGCCTTCACTGTTGTTGGTGAGTGACATTTATCCAGTATACTACTGGGCTGAAAGGAAGCTGTGTAAGTAAGTTGTTCACATGAAGGGTTCTTGCCAGTTCCTCATTACTGCACTGCTATAGAAGACTTTGAGTGCTGTGTTACTGACATGGCTTCTGTTTTTGTTTGTCTGTTTGTTTGTTTGTTTGTGTTGCTAGTGGATGGGGTGTGCACGGTGGCAGGCCACGTCGGCCGAGAGTTGGCGCCCCACGTGAAAAAGCACGGCAGCAAGCTGATTCCGGAGTCTATGAGGAAAGACAAGGACGGCCGCTCCAACATCGACGGAGCCATGGTGGTGGCAGCTAGTGGAGTGCAAGGTACAACAGCACCACCTACTGGTGACCTATGTCTTTGTGTGAAAATGAGCATAACTTCAGTGACCTAAACGTAAGGTCAGGATTTTGCTTAATCATAAGAGCCACTTCTCTATTTCCCAGTGCAATATTGCAATGCTCATGGATATTGTGTGTGTGTGTGTGTGTGTGTGTGTGTGTGTGTGTGTGTGTGTGTGTGTGTGTAATTTGTTTAATGCTCAGGTTTTGCTACTGTCTGGACGGGATTGGAAGTGGCAGCCAAAGATATTGCTCAAAACGTTGCATCCGAGACTGTCTCCACAGTCAAACACAAGTAAGTACTTGTAAAGTGAAGCACTCGTCAAATTTGATTGGTAGCTGGTAGTTTTCTTATGTTGAAACTACCCAGTTGCCTTAGTGTGTCTGGAATCCTTTTATATGACTTGCTTGCATGAATTGCTGTTGTAACCCAATGAACCCAAACCTATGATGTTTTCCTATTTACTTACAGATACAGGGGTCTAGAAGCGGTCCTAGACCCGCCCGTTAAGAAGTAGCACCTGCTCCTTTTTGTCCGTTAATCAATTAAAACCTTTGCTCAATGCCAAATCTGGCCGTTATTGCAGCAACATTGGCTGAGGCTTATGTGCAGTGGCTGTAATTGGATATGTGGGGTAACAAACTGAGTCACCGTTTGGCGTGATGCTGGCTGCCGTGCCGTGCTATGCTACACTGCACTGCCGCCTGTGCTGTCTAGCCTGCCCGGCTGTGCTCAATGCTCTGTTAATCACAGCAACTAATGGATGTGTGGGGGTGTCTGACTTTATTACTTTAGATTTCTCTTCCTCCCCCTCAGTCTGTTGAGCGCGCGCGCACACACACACACACACACACACACACACACACACACACACACACACACACACACACACACAGAGAGCTTCACTTGGCAGTAGCTAAATGTGACTTGTTTACAGCCTGATGGGGGGGTTACTGCAGTTAGTTGGTTTTAATTCAATTTTTAATTCCAATGCGCTGTATAGGGATTATGGGAGGTGAATTTACAAAACTAATGTGCTATATGAAGATGACAAATTACATAATTGGATCATAATTATTTGGTGTTTATGAAGTAATTAGCTTGTTCTTAATTCTGGGATGCCAAAAATGTGTAATTTTAGTTTTTTTTGCACAATGAAGGAATGGCTTTCTTCCTTTGTTGTCAAATCAGAGGGTTTCTATGGTGACAGTGTCACGCAGGCATCCACACGAATATGGGCTTGATGGCTTTGCACGTGCTAATCCATACACTTTCTCTTTCTTTCTCTCACCCTCTCTCTCTCTCTCTCTCTCCCCCCACACACACCCACTCTCCTCTCTCACACACACACACACTCTCTCTCTCTCTCTCTCTCTCTCTCTCTCCCTCACACACACACACACACGCACACTCTGTTTCTGTCTCTCTCACTCTCTTTCAAACTCGCTTTCCATTTCTTTTTCACCCACCATTGCCCCTCACTCCAACTTATCCCCCCTTCCCACTTTCCCACATCTTCTTCTTCTTTCATTTCTGCAATCCCTCCTTCCTCACTTTTGCCCACATGCACCAAAGATATGGAGCTGAGGCTGGGCAGGCCACCGACCACGCCGTCAACTCAGCCCTCAACTTGGGCATGACCGCCTTCAACATCGACAACCTGGGTGTCAAGGCCGTGGTGAAGAGGACGGGCAAGCAGACAGCTGCCGCTCTTCTGGAGGACTACAAGATCCAAGAGAGCCCCGGGAAAGAGAAACCAGTGGCCGCCGCCAAACCCCCAAATGATTCCAAAACATCGCCCCAAAAGTCCCCATCAAAAATCCCCCCTAAAAAATGAATTTCTTTCAGCACTGACCAACCCCACTCCCCCTTATTTCTGTGCTATTACTCCATAGAGCCTTAATATATAATTTAATAAAACATAATTTATTTTAATTATATACATATATTGATATACATATTACTGTTATGGCAAAAGATGAATATTAATATTTTATGAAGATCTATATATTTAAAGAACTTTCAAATTTATAAATATCTATTTATAGGACTGAAGTATTTTCTACTTGCCTAATTCTTCTAGTTTGCTGTAATGCATTTTTTTTTTTTATTATTTTTTTTTTTTTTGAGCTAAATTGTAAGCCTTGTGATGTCACATTCTGTAGCACTTTAGCCTACACAAAGGAAGAGGAAAGGACCTGTAAGATTATTATTATTTTTATTATTTGAAGTCTTTTTTCTCTAAGGTATCAAGTGAGATTACGGACAAATGTGACGTTTTTTAAATATGCTGTATGTTGTTTGGCTGTTCTTACTCACCAGAAGGGTTTACCACAAAGCAGGGTGATTCACTAATCCAGGTAACCTGAGCAATCGCTGAGCTTTAAAAGATCACTGCCTCAGGCATCTTCTCTCTCAGAAGTGACAAATTGTTGGAGGTCAGCAGTGAGTGACTCATGGAGCTACCTGGCTGACTGAGCCTCTATGCTTTGTAGGACAAGGAGGTATTCCAAGTAGGTGGTTAAGTGGCAAACCTGGTTTATTGAATTAAGATGGACTTTGAGAGAGCAGTGACCCCACCCAGTCTCAAATCCAGGTCTCCGAGCTGCTAAACGTGCAACTTGACCATAACGCCAAAGAGCCAGGCCAGAGCGCATACAGTACTGTACTCAACCATGGTGACGATAGTCCATCACAGACTTATAGTGGTAAACTATAAATAAGCCTAGAGTCCTCACTCTCTTAAATGAACTACGCAAGCAGGCTACATTTTTAAAAGATTTACCTTAAGCTTCATTTGCCCAGTTTAGTCAATTAACTGCCTTCTTGGAATTCCCTCCAACCCTCAAAAGTTACCACTGACCTCTGAGTGCACTGGCCTTGGACTTCTTATCTGTCAGGGACAAACTGAATCTACATTGACTAGAGCCTTATCACATTTCAGGTTTAACAGACTCACAGATATCATTATAACCACTGACACCTCTCTGCACTAACTGTAGAGACAAACTGACCACAGACATCATGGTATCATTTGCACTTTTTTAACTGAAAACATCGGACATACAGTAGCTGCCTAATGAACATAAATTATACAGTTGGACCATTTTAAACACGCTTTCTGACATTTCTAACAATATAAGCTGAATTTTTCACCTGTGGAAAAAAAAACAGTTGATTAAGTGTTGTTGTGTCGTTCCATTTCAGACATATTTGACATATTTACCAATGTGTGTGATGAAATAGTTATTACTGAACTGCATTGTTGTGTTTCTACTACTTGTGAAGCTCATCCACTGAGATGTGATGTTAAATTGAAAGTCTCTTGAAGGTAAAGGCATAATAAACACCTGTTTGAAGGCACAACTGTTTGGTGAGCTTTTTCATTAAATTTTACTGCACATTGGATCACTTCTGCCTCATATCAGCTTGTTGCCTTTCAAATATTTAATCTTTGGAAACATTTGCTTTTTAAGTGGGACTCAATTTACAAAGAGTGTGAAATGGTAAATGATAGGCTTTGTACAGAATTTGGAAATGTTTTCATTTTATGCTCCAGTGACCACAGAAGCCCAATTTGTGTGCAGTGCAGACTCAGCCAGTCCAGCATGGATTTGAAAACTGCTTTTGCTCACCACAATCCACTCAAATACATGTCTTTGTGGCTGAAATAAGATTTCAAAATCACTGCATTTACTAGAGTTAAGTGATATTTGACTAATAATGACACTTCATGTGTGTAACTGTTTGCATTAAGTTACGAAAACCGAATTATACTTAATGACAACAGTTTATATTATGTTCATCATATATTTTATAACAAATATCAGATGATGTCATGTTCATAACAGGCTTGTTACTTTGTAGACCCATTCAAATAAAGTGTTACCAATTTTTTTTTGCCTGATATAGTCCAACGACTGTGTACATGATACACAGTCTGAATACATATATGACTCAAATTATTTGAGTTGGCCAAACTCACTGAATACTTCTTTGACCACTGAAGTGTATGGGCACCACCTAGTGGTCATATGACCAAAAGTCTAATTTCATTTATCGTTTGAAACAAATTCCTCAATCTTTTGCTGAGATTTACATAATACTTATAGCAAAAGGGAAGGATTAGAAATTGTATCAAATAGTACATTTCTACTCTACTTATCCATATTAGGGAAAACATGTGAAAGAATTGATTCTTTCACTTAAATCTGGTTTTAAACTTAATTTTTCAGTATGTGGCTCACAAACAAAACTTTGGCCAACCCTGGTTTAAAGCACCACAAAATGACTTTATTCATCCCAAAGGAAATTCAAGCATTTGATTTAGGTTTGGGATTTGGAAATTACAGGAAAAAGCTAATGGCCAAGGAATGGGTCTGAAATATGAGAGAAACCCGGAAAAAACAGGAGGGCTGGCAGCTATGCAATGTTTCCCCTATTTTTGTTATTTATCTCTTACCTGTTTGCATCCCTACACATTGAAAGTAATGTCAGAGCTGAGGATGGATGTTAAAACACCAGGGACTGGTGGACCAGCCGCTACACAGATTTCATGGCAGTCATCATCAAAAACAGCCACAACACAGAAGATTTAGGCTATGTAATAAATAAGTGGTTTTCAAACTTTTAACTGCCGTGTACATCCTGAGACACTCTGGTCCTACCGAGTAGGCTACCCCCTTCACCATGGGCATCCTGCTATAGCAATTAAGATTTTTGCGTAATTATTGTTGCATTAACAACATGTTACATTATTATAATAGTACACAACAATGCCATAGCAATAGAGGGTATTCGGGATAGTTTGAGTATAGGATCTTTTACATTTTATATTTATGCGGGTGGGAGCTGAGAACCCATTCACAGATTAATTTTGCGTACCCCCTAGAACTCATCCCCCAGGTGTACTCTTAGCCCAGTTTCACAACCACTGTACTAAATGAACCATGGTTGCATCTTCTTTAACCCTTCATAGTGGCTGCCATACAATGTTCTTCTAACCTCAGACAGAAACTTATTATTGCTTACTGGAGAGTTGCCCATGTTCTAATGCACTTCATGTACTTATGCAGATTACAGTCTGACTGATGTCTGACATCCATCATGTCTGATCCTCTCGAGACTGAGATGGGCACATTGACACAGCTAAGATCTCTGGGATAAATCGACCTTATTTTCATCTAGATGCCTTTTACACTTGTGCATGACTGACAAAATAAAATGATGTAGACTTTGTGGGTCTTTTGTTAGAAGCAGGTGTCCTTAAGGACTCAACACTACAATGGATTACTACTTGCCACCAAGCTAAAACCACTGAAGCGAACACAAATTGCACTTTAAAGGAGCAATATGAGTTCCTGCATGCAGAGCAATTTCACTTACACTATGAAAACATCCAGTCTCAGGAGACAACACAGGGGCTCTATAAACAAAACAAAAAAAATAACTAACATAACAGTGCTATCTTATAACAAAATATAGCCTAATATTCCATATTCCAGTCAATCACTGACAAGAGGGAATCACAAAATTACTCCCATCCTTCCCCCAACCATCTTTGGTTGAAGCCTGATTTGTTATATTTTGTGTATCCTGTGCCCATGTGTTTGTTTGACATTTACAGGCCCTGTGTTGTCTCCCGAGACCGGACTTGTTCACATTGTATTCATGGGGCATGCACGTATTATCGCACTGTAACCATGCAAAAACTCATATTGCACCTTTAAGCACGGGAAAGACAGTATAACCTCACAGTTCATTCTCTGAGTGCTTTTCTAATTTATAGAGTATTGTTTGGGTGAAAAAAAAATGTTACAAGCCACAACTGCCTTATCTATTGCATCATGATTCCAGCATTGCTAACGCAGCTCTGTACAAGGCTGTAACATGCATTTTTAATGTGCATCAACACCATTTAGCACAAAGATAGATTTGCCCAGAAGCGCACAGTCGCCTGAATCGCATTCGCGTTCCAAAACCTCAAAGTCTTAAATTGCATGAAACAATTTCATGGTAGGGAAATTACTAAGACTAAGACATTCTCAGCATAACACAAGAACAAATAGAAAATGTTTGTCCTTATTTGAAGTCGTATCTGCAATAAATTGGTAATGCCATGCATGCCACACTGTTCTGTTTGCAAAGTAAAGAGAAAACAAAAATGTTAATATGTTAATGACCTAAACAAAAAATTATAAACGCAGATGAAATGTGGGTCTTGGAAATTAATTAATTGAAAATGAGTACTGTAAAGGTGAAAGGATAAAAAAACACAAGGATAAAAGACATGTTGATCTATTCAACATGTCTCATTAAAAATGTGACTGCATTGAAAAAAAATTGAATTAAATGGCTAACAGGGCCAACATGGCCATGAATATACTTTAATCTCAAAATCAAAAGAAAACTCCGGCTCATGTTCAACCAGTCTATCACGGCCAGTGTCCTTTTCTATGCTGTGGTATTTTTGAGAGGGAACACCAAGAAGGGAGATTCTGGATGACTGGATAGGCTGTTCAGGAAGGCTGGCTCTGTGGTGGGCATGGAGCTGGAGTCATTGTTCATCATTTGCAGATAAGCAGATTCTGGGTAATGGATCCAACCCAATGCACCACCTTCTTCGATCAGAGGAGCATGTTCAGGCTTCTATCCCTCTCTTCTTTAAGGCTACACATGTCTTTTGTACCTATACTGTACCTAGAAATACAGCTCTTCGATGAAACTCAGAAAGGGAGGACTGTTTTTGACTTCAGTTTTAGTTTTGTTCTGCACACTGCCCTTTCAACAGGTCATTATTACCCAATTTAAACTGTCTTTGTATTATCTTTTTGAAATATTGTGTAGAATAAATTTTGCACTGACATCTGCATCTAACAGTTGTAAATTGTTTTGCTAGGCCATATGTCTAGTAGCCTGACACTATAGTGTAGTATTCTATAGAGTTCTAGGCTATAGGTCTAGTGATGAGCCATAGGGAACCTCTGTGCCTGAACCCTCTGTAGTGGGCGACCAATCACAACACTTTATGCATGGCGGGCTTAGTGTTGTTTGGATTCGCTTGTTCGTTGCTCTGATTGGTCATAGCCAGAGCCATAGAAAAAACCCTTATGGATTAAGCCACGTCAGCACTACTATACATTAGTCTGACTTGTCTGGCTACTATTCAATACTATTCAATATGATTTAATCGTTTCAAAATCCAATGGAATGTCTGGTATGTGCATTCTACAATTCTGACATTGTCTATCATGTGTACACAACAGGTCCCATGTCTAATACAGGAATATCTTTTGATAGATAACATATTGATTTACTTTTCTTTTGCCAATATGGAAGTCTAGTAAAGTTTTTTTTTTTTTAAGTAAACCAGCCATGGGATCCTATTTGAATAGCTTACAAAAAGCTTGAGGCAGATGTTGTTATGTAGCCTACTAAAAAAAAAACATGCTGACCTTATACAATCAAATAAATGTATTGGTCAATCCGTTCATTCACTGTTTGTCTAAAATCTGCCAGTTCACTCCAGACAGATTCCTAATTGACCCCCAATAAAGTCCCTATTTGTAGTCCTCCATCTGTCACACTGTATGCTGTCAGTCATATTTCAACTATCCTTATGCTTTTGGCCATAGTAAAGAATATGTTTTTTTTATTTATTTTTTTTTTAATCTCAGACTGACTCTATAAAAGACACTGATGCTGGCATTTTCCTTTTGTTGTGTTTTTGGGATACTGGTTAATATATAGAATGTTAATGTTGTTTCATATTTACTTATCACATTTGTTGGGACATAATTAAGATGCATTGATTCTGGATGCTTAACATTGGGTGGCAAACAATTAGGTCATTGGGCATTGCTATCTCAGCTCCTCGCTGATAAAAATAGTGACTCCCAATACAGTCCATGGTGGCAACTCCTGCTGTGAATCAGAGCTGTCCCCAGCAATAATGTTTATTGATGGGAGGACACAGGACTGCAGTGTTTTGGTATTTCGTTACTTTTGCTTTTATGGATTGTCTGAAAATGTATCTGCCCTTTAGGTGACTGGCTGCAAACTACTACCAAAAGTCATGTCGCTTGCTGCAGAACGAGAAGGCTATGGACCATTTCCGTTTTTGATGGGTAGTGCACACAACATCATTAAGAAAACGTGTTTTAATCTACCTGGCTCAATATAATTATTTCTGTTGATCTGTGCGTCGCCGGTTTGCACCAGCGTTCCATGCGCAGGAGTAAAATACATGTGGAGAATACAGCGGGCGTGTCAAACACGTGGACTTGTGTGGGTATCATGCTATGAGCAAGCAGTCTACATACTTTGCAATGTGGGTCCTGCGGTTGACACACCCTAAAACATAGTGTCATTAATTTTATAACCATCATACTTCTTGATCGCACAATGGGCTATTAATTTAGCTGTTTCCAGACTCGTCCATTTCCTGAACAATTTTTGTTGTAATCTAACGTCAAGGTACCAGAAGCACCTTCTTAAAACGAGGCATAGGACGACTAGAGAGGTTAGATGGATTAACGCAGCGCGTCCTATTAAGCGCATCTCCAGGGATACTTGCTCAGGCGACCGGTTAAGGCGTGTGTGAGCTCAGACTCCGCATCTCAATGAGGGACGGACCAATGTAAATCACTGCCAAAAGGGGGACGAACACCAGCTGCAGCCTAGCCTCCGTCTCGCACGGAGAACACGAGTGTAACCACAGGGCAACAAAGAGGCACACGGTTCCCCACACTGCCTTCACCATCCACAAACCATTGAAGCCAGAGTGCTGCATGCAGCAACTGGGATTTGTTCTGTGAGAAAAGCCGACAGCGCATTGAGGTAAGATTTTGCTTTAAAATCTTTATGCTTTAATGGGATTATACACCTGCGCTTTCTGACAATCGTCAATTTACACGGATTGAGGATGAAGTGTTCTCTGTCCTGCAGTGGACATCCGAGACTGGGCGTGTTAGCATGATTTCGCTTCATAAAAAAAGAAAAGAAAAACTTTCTCTGTCTCAAACATTGGCCCATGGAAAGATTATTTGACATTTAGAAAATGGCTTTAATCAATCTGTTAAATTGTCGTTGATACTGAATGACCTACATGTAACACAAGATATATGTTATTAAATGACAATGGCTGGTAACCTTCCATTATTTCTTCCCCTTTAGATTATCACAAGGTTGTTGTAGCGCTAAGGCGACATGGAGTTGGAACATTTTGACGAACGGGACAAAGCGCAGAGGTACAACCGTGGGGGCTCTCGAGCCAACGGCCTGCCCAGTCCCACTCACAGCGCGCATTGTAGTCTGTACCGTACCCGCACCCTCCAAGCTCTGACAAATGAGAAGAAAGCCATGAAGGTCCGATTCTACCGCAATGGGGACCGGTACTTCAAGGGGATTGTGTATGCCATATCCCAGGACCGTTTCAGGTCTTTCGAAGCCCTGCTGGCTGACCTCACACGCTCTTTATCCGACAATGTGAACTTGCCACAGGGGGTCCGCACGATATACTCTATTGATGGGTTAAAGAAGATCACCAGTATGGATCAGCTAGAAGAGGGTGAGGTTCAACTAACTGATTCTCTTACTTCTGAATATGAGCATTAAACTCACACAGCAGGCTAATTCTATGTCTGGGTAGATGACAGTCAAACAGCTGCAACCTGATCAGGAACAGACAAAATCACATCGTTAGAATCTGTGTGCTACATAGACCTGATTTCCTCCTATCCATAAGTCATTAGCCAATACTTAACCCTTTGTGATGCTAGACACAGACATCCTCTAGCACAAACACAGAGGTACTGTATCAGTCTCAGTCCTAGACAGAGATTCATTAGCCCATAGAAAGGCCTAAATGGTCCATTGTATGCAGCATGTTGCCTGTTTAAATAAAGGCCTTCTGATAAAATAGAGCCTTTCTCTTTTACCAGATATATACTGTAGGCCTGGACTGTCTAGGGGACTGTACTATCAATGTGTGAATGACTTATTCACTTGAGCATGACCTCCAGGGTGGCTTAATGCTAACCTAGTGCAGTTCATTTCATTTGGAGAGGTCATAGGAGGCAATAAGTCTGTCCAGTGGAGACCTAATGGGCTGCTATGCTAACCCATTACCATTACCACTGACCAACCCAAGACCTTACTTGTAATTATGCTAACAGGGAACCTGCTGGAAATAACAGTTTGGTTATAAAGACTGACCCTTTGTCACTCTCTCACTTTATTAAATATGTCTGGGCTTTGCTGTCCTGAGCTGCTTAAAAATGTGCTGGTGTGTACCGGTACTTGGAATGGGTACGGATGCATGCACAACTCGCTGGATGTTTTCTGGCCATGATAGCAGTGTACCACCTAGACTTGGGAATTGGAACATTACTAATGCATAATGCCCTCAGCACAAACACACTCTACTCTGGTCTGTGTACGAGCATACTGCTCTGTAGTTCACATTGACTTGCATCTTGTAATGTTTTATACTGTTTTGCCAATCCCACAGGTGAGAGTTATGTGTGTGGTTCCATTGAACCTTACAAGAAGTTGGAGTACACCAAGAATGTAAACCCCAACTGGTCAGTCAACGTCAGGACAGCCGCGGCCGCCCGTGCGCCCACCTCGCTGGCCAGTGCCAAGGCCAGCTCCACGGATGCCAAGGATACACGCGACTTCATTCGCCCCAAGTTGGTCACCATCATCCGGAGTGGCGTGAAACCGCGCAAGGCCGTACGCATCCTGCTCAACAAGAAAACGGCGCACTCGTACGAGCAAGTGCTCACAGACATCACGGAGGCCGTCAAGCTTGACTCGGGCGTCGTCAAGAGACTCTACACCGTGGATGGGAAAATGGTAGGTCCACTTTTGCCCTATAGTGCACTCTGTCCTCTGTCTGAAGATACAGCTGCAGCCATGATGATCAATCCTGTCTGTCCCTTAGATATGATGTTAAGGCAGTTGACATGGAGGGTATCTAGGTGAAGGGAGGGGGTGCAACTGTTTAGATGTGATGCCTTCAGATTTCTAACTTACGTCAGGAAAGCTGACTGCTGCTTTTATTGGCTACTGTGTGCTTTGAGACACTCTTACTTCAGTTACTAGTTCTCATGTCCTGGGGGGGAGTAATGTCTGGCTTTTCTTCAGTGTGTGTACTTCAGCACTCTAAACAAACAAGAATGTGCTTAGCTGTTTATTTCTTTTCCCGTTGCATGACCTCTTACTTAACATTTTACAAAGCAAAACTATCACCCTCAGGCAAAATGAAACATGGCTGTTCTCTTGCTGTTGTTGTAGCAGCAATTAACACATCTACACTTCAGCAGTTTAGGGTTATAAATGCTAGGTCTTCTTATGTGCTCATCTTTTTGTTCAATCTGTCTCTCTTATGCTTCATTTTATCTGGTTTTTATGACTTTCGGCACTCCAAGTCAGCTTCAGCAGGAGGTGTCTTGCTGTCTTCTCTGAATAACTTTTGTGTAGTTTGAGGCAGAGATGATTATATATGTCTTATCTGAAAGACAGCCTTTGTGATGTTTTTTTTTCTCTCCCCATGCTCCTTCAAGGGAGTTGTCAGTAAAGACGTCTGTCCCAATTACAGATAAAGCTCCCCTTTTGTTAAGGAGAGTGCCTCACAGCAGAGAGGAAGCCCTATTAATCTCCTCGTTTTTTGGTGACTATTCAAATTTCACATTTTGCCGAGCTTAGGATGAAATGAATTCAGCTCATCAGTTGGTCCTGCGTAGCCTATCACCCAGCCCCGCAGCTCTGCCCTTTCCCACTGGGATCTAGTGAGCCACAGGAGTTCTATCTCAAAGCAGCAGCCCAGTTCCGGAATATTCTGCTTCCCTCACCATGAAGTCATGGGGTATCAGTGAGAACGGGGGCCAGTCACCCGAAATTCATCTCATATCTTCCTATGACTTCGACTCACTCCTCCTTTTACCGTTGCCATCGCCACAACCACCGAGTGATCTGATTTTAGCAGCGTGCTGCCCTGGTTTCTCGACCGAGGTGAAGTGGCGTTTGCGTCAACGGCAGCCCAATCGGGGTCAGGCTGTTCCCTTTCACAAAAATCCTGCTCGAGCTGACAGCGAGCCTCTGTCCTCAGCTCACACGTTCTCCTCCAAATGACCCTCCCCTCATCTCCAGGCGTTTGGGGGACATGCGGCATCCATATTTAGAGACGCGCGTAGCTAATGGGTACTAGGGAAATGGGGGTACATATTAATTTGAAGGGTTTCAGAAAAAGGGGGCAAAATGAGGGAGGGGAATAAAAAGTTTGGCCATCATGTCCTTGTGTCCTTGGAATTTAGTTTTGTGGGCATATTTTGAGTTCTTCCCAACAGACTGCCCTTATTTCCTTACATTGATAGATTAGATTTATCTTACATTGTTTATTTTGTTTTATATTATATTGTCATATTTTGTTTTATTTTATATTGTCATTGTGTTATTTTGTGTGTGTGTGTGTGTGTGTGTGTGTGTGTGTGTGTGTGTGTGTGTGTGTGTGTGTGTGTGTGTAGAGAGATATAGAGTGAGAGAGAGAGAGAGAGGGTACATGTAGGGACATACAAGCTCATAAGCTTTAAACTTTATGCATGAGTGTGTTTCTATTGATTGAAAAGTAAACACAGCGTATGGCCACCTGCCCGCCTCATCTTTGTCTGTGTGCAAGCAGAGATAATACAGAGACATTAGCACCGGCTCTATAGTCTGTCACAGTGACCTTTACTTTCCTTTGGTCTCAGTGGGAACAGCCTGAGCCCCTGACCTTCTGTCCACTCCAGATCGCGTGGCTCTCCGCCAGCGTGTAGCCACCCTGCTACCCAGAGTTACCCCACTCCTGTCAGGCTTTGCCTCTTCACTCCACCCCCCCTTTCACTGCCCATCAGCCTGGAGGTGGTCCCTGTAATGCCTACTCTAAACACAAGCTCTGTGGCCGTCTCTGAAAGCAGCAGTCTAGTCTCATCCGATGCAACATGGCAGAATAAGTGACTAAGCATAAAAATGAAAAAGAAAAAAAACAAAACAAATGGTGTCTTGTCTGATGTCGGCAGAGGGAGAGGTTTTGGGAGAGTCGCTCACAGTTGGCTGTCTAGTGTCCCGGGGCCCTGACAGTGGCTCTGGGGAGTCAGGGAAGTGGGCTACGTTAATTATCTGTGTTTGGTGGAGATGTCTGGCAAATGAGATGTGGGTTGCTAGGGAAGCTTGCCTTTAAATTCCCTACAGCATTGTCACACTTTGCTAACCCATTAATCTTAAGGAAAGCCACTGAGACTGTGTTTGACAAGAGAATTTGATCCTGTTGTCCAGCTTTAGGGACACGTGTTTGTGTTGGTGTGTTTGTCAGTGTCATGTGGAATGGTGACATGCTCTGTCAGCATTGGTTACTTCTACACTGACAGTGTCTAAAAAAATATTCAAGCCCTCAGTTTCACTCATTGAATGAATCAACTACTTTATGGAGGAGATGAAAATAACTGAAAATTAAAATAACTAATTTCATTAAGCAATATCAGATGCATAAATAAATTGAATTTAAAAGGTCTTCAATAATAAACAATTAAGTTTTGTAATAGGCCTAATTGTGTACAATAACTGATAATGATTCCAGTCTTCAATAGTAATGACTTTCATGTTTAATACAGCTAAGAACCAGAGTGTTGTTAAGCATTCCAGTGTGCTTGTGAGAACTCTTGTACCTGGAAGAAAATAGGGCATACAGACTGTTGAGGAAATAACATCAGACAATAATTTCATCTTTTTTTTTCTCACTGTTAACTGTTCATATTTCTATTTTGCGTGGGACCTATTAATAGACTGTCTGGCTCTCTGCTGTGTTAGTGCCATTTTCAAAGAAATTGTGATTTGGTTTTTCCTTTTTTTTCCTGTCCCTGGCTGGTTTCTATGGTGATAGTGGTTGGTGGAGCCGGTTGCTAAGGAACAGCCTCTGCGGCAGAAAGGTGCAGTAGTGATGTCACGCAGGCGGGTACTGAAGGAGAGGGAGGAACATGGCTGTAGTACAGGAATGAGGGACTTTCCCCAGAGGGACAAACTGATCCTGGGACAGTTCTGGCCCAGCCCTGACAACAATGGCTTGGATCTAAACTGCTCTTGTATGTTCCAATGCTTCAGGGAGACTTGATCTGTGACTTACTGAGGACAACATTTAGAGTGATTTTGTAAGAATTATTATGGTCACAATATTCCTTAATATTTTATAAACCAACATAGTATTACCAAATAGATATTAAATAGATTTATAGAGTTTGTGTTGCACATTTGTCATTCACTGTATGCAAACTATGTAAATGCTGTTAGTTGACAGTAATTACGTTGTCACAAATAATAACTCATATTTGTATCTAAAAAAGTAATTTATTTTACTTCAAATCCATAAACAACTCAAAGCCATGCTGGAACCTCCTAGCCATTAGACCCCCCTCATTAAGTCACTGTGACAGACAGCACATCTATCAGCCGGGCTCAGCCAATAACATTGTTTCTCTTCACATTTGATATATTGACTTAACACTCTCTCCACGACCATTAAATGCAGCTTTTAGAGGCTGTCGTTTGGACGAGTAGTCATCACTTGGCATCGCTTGCCTCTTGAATAGACTGCCCGTCCTGTCCGTTAGCCAGGCTGTCGCTCCACATGTCCTCTGGCTGCCACGCTCCCGTGCCCAGCAGAATGTCTGTGCCCCCACCGTTTGCCTGCATTGATTCAGTTGAGCTCCTGCCCTGCATTATTCAATTAAACAGAAGGCCCAGTGTTTTGATGCCTTATTGAGCAGTAGGCCTCTCACCTAATTCACTTGTGGAGTGCTTATTCCTATAGGATGTTGGATAGCTCTTAGGTTGGTGATGATATATCAACAGCATAATGGATATGGCAGAGATCCATAATACATTATGAATGGTTTTTAGATTGCCACTGGATTTTTTGTATGTCTCATTACTAAAGACAACCTATTGAAAGCCTTTTAGAGGTAAATCATAAAGAAAAAATTACATCCTCTTACTGGCAATGTACAGCTCATTTCAAAGCAGATGTCATCTGCATGGAATGCCTTTGTAAGAAATTGTATATAGGCATTTATACAAGTCAGTATACAAGTCAGTATAGTATTTAGAATACAGTAATTTCCCGCATATAAGCCGCATTGTGTATAAGCTGCAGGACAGTGTTTTATGCAAGTTAAAAAAACAAAACCATATTAACACCATATTAACTGGCCCCCTGTTTTAACCTCATAGCGGCAGACATTTTGCAAAATCAATGTATAAGTCGGGAAATTACGGTACTCTCTTCGCCTTCACCTCTCCACATACAAATTGCTGACAGTCCGCTGTTCTGTAGCTCTGCTATTGTGCTGGTGGCACAATAGTCTAATAAGTCTGTATTTGTTGCAGCAGCACTGCATTATTCCTCCTCCTCCTCCTCCTCTTCCTCCTCCTCTTCCTCTCCTCCTTCAAAAATACAGTATCACACACTTAACACACCAGAACCAGAGCCACCCACTGCATTTGGGTTTCATCAAGTGAACAGCATGGAAGGTGAGATGCAGCTGG
>JAODXP020000021.1:2556474-2586474 GCA_027497455.2 Sardinella longiceps
TGTGTGTGTGTGTGTGTGTGTGTGTGTGTGTGTGTGTGTGTGTGTGTGTGTGTGTGTGTGTGTGTGTGTGTGTGTGTGTGTGTGTGTGTGTGTGTGTGTGTGTGTGTGTGTGTGTGTGTGTGTGTGTGTGTGTGTGTGTGTGTGTGTGTGTGTGTGTGAAAGTCTGGTTTGTATGTTGCTGTCGTTGATCAGCCAAGTTTGTCATTGAGACTTCAGGGAAAAGACCAGATGGTGTGGAGAGACTAGAAAGAACTGTGGAGGAAAAAAATGACAAGGAATAGTCAAGGGATGGGGATAGTCCATCCAAAAGGATAAAAAAAATCTAAGTCTAAGAGGAGTTCTGTCTCTTTGAAACCTTCCATAACTTTCCGGAGTGAGGTGAGCTTTCTCTCTATTCACCCCTACTTGTCCCCACCCTTCCGCTGACCCCCCTAAAGTGCCGTTATATAACTGATCAGGGTACAGCGCTGAGCACTTCTGGCAAGCAGACACAGAGGAGGACCCCCTCACCCTGACCCAGAGCATCAGTCTCAGTGAGCTGGGCAAGATGGGTCTCATCTGGCCATTCAGACACCCACCAGTCACTTTAGACTCCACTGGAATGGCTCACTGATTGTCATTTCCTCCTCTGGCATTGGAAGGTTTGTGACTGCAGCAGCACTTCTCAGCTTTAAAAGCGCCACCTGGATCTGTGACTCAGGTTTCTATTCACGCCTGAAGCAGCAGCTGCGCTCTGCTCTCCTCTATGGAGAAAATGCATTCACTTATTCAAGTGTTATATAGAGGCAGACAGAAAGAGAATGAGAAGAGAGAGAGAGAAAGAAACAGACTCAATCCACATTTTTGTACTTTACTGTACTAATACTGAAATACTGCTACATGTATCTATCTGTGTTTGTATGTTATGTTATTGTACTAGTCTAAAAACTGGTTTTGGCAACACTGTACTTACACACAAGTAATGATGATAAAACACCTTTTGGATGCGATGGAAACAGACAGACAGAGAAAAACATGGGGTCAGAGATGCCGTGTGTTTATTACAGTAAATGTGGTTCTTTCCCAGACGAGGGCCGCTAGTCTAGTGATGTAACCGTACACTGCTCTGTGTCTCCCCCTGGAGCTCTGGGGTCTTAATCCCACCCTGGAGGATGCTGCTGGTCTGAGGCTTTGTGCAGATGATTGAGCTGCGTGTGCATTGCTTGCATCCTGCCCGAGCTGCCAAGGCGCTGACTAGGCGCTCTGCTTGTAAATCCCTATAGTGACAGAGAGACATAGAGGGAGAGGGAGAGAGAGAGAGAGAGAGAGAGAGAGAGAGAGAGAGAGAGAGAGAGAGAGAGAGAGAGAGAGAGAGAGAGAGAGAGAGAGAGGGAGGAGCGAGAGAGACTGGGAAGAAGACAGGAGAGAGAGAGAGAGAGAGAGAGAGAGAGAGAGAGAGAGAGAGAGAGAGAGAGAGAGAGAGAGAGAGAGAGAATGAGAGAATGAAGAGAGGAGGGGGAGTGAGAGAAAGGAGAGAAAGAGGGAGACAGAGGTAGAAGAGGGAAGTGTGAATAGAAGAATGTCAGGGAAAGAAAGACAAGCTAAAAATGATAAAGCGAGTAGAGAATAGAATAGCAAGAAGAGGAAGGCAAGAAAAAGGGGGGAAGGAAGAAGAAAAAATAAAGCAAGTAAGAGACAATAAGAACAGTGAAGAGAGAGAGAACAAGAGATAAGAGAGAATTTAGAGAAGTAGGTGCGTTCTAGGTCGCCGTGTCGACGGTGTGCTGCTGACTTGCGTTTGTGGGGGCTGTCATTACTCATCTGGGGGGGGGAGCTGCCAGCACTGCTGCTGTTGTTATGTAAGGCCTGGGCCCGGTGTCCTGGCCCGCTTCATAATGAATCGGTGCCAGCGGTTCCTGTTACAGCTGAAGCCGGCGGTTCGGCCTGCGTTATTTATGGCATTCAACGGCCCATTACTTGGCAGGCACAAAACCTCTAACTCATCAGACGTGACTTTGAATGGCTGGAATGAGGGCTTTAGACTTGTACAGTGAATATCCATCATTGTGTCTCCATTCCACGGCCACGTGGCATACAGATTGTCTGCTCTGAGTTTGGGCTTTGAATTATAGTTTCTTTTTCACCTGGTGATTGTCATTGTGGTTTAGTGTGTGTATTTTCCATTCTTGAAGAGACAGATGCAACTTGTCTGTTTGACGTGTATGTTTGCTCAAACCCATCTCAGTTGCCCCTGAGGTTGCACCCCCATCCCCCCCCCCCTCCCAAACACACACACACACACACCACCACCCCCACATGCTGAAAACTGAAGGGCAGTGATAATGGACCATCTCCCTAGAGAGATAAAACCTCTCTTCTCTTAGCCCTCTCAATTATGAATGACAGGAGAGTCAGCAGTTTGTAGAAAGCACAGTGTATGAAAGAGCAGTCAGCGTTTATGCGTCAGTACAGTACAGTCATGGTCATCATCGTCCACTTCTGGCTTCGGTGTTACATTAGGGATGCAGCAGTGTGGCACATACTCAGCACCACGGACAGCTCTCTATCTCATTTGCCCTCTTCCAACTGGGAGTTCCCATTTTATTTACCCACTTACAAGTAGGAAGTAGGAAGTAGGAAGTAGGAACTCCAGACCTAGGAAGTGGGAGGCCACACATTCAACTGCTTTTACACTATATGCACACATGACATGTCTTATTTTAATATAATGTACATGCTAATGTATAAATATGACTATACTGCTGCCAGACTACAGAGATACAGTATTAGGCAGATATTTAGGGCAGTTAATGTGGAATTTGTTT
This sequence comes from Sardinella longiceps, assembly GCA_027497455.2. Lineage (NCBI taxonomy): Eukaryota > Metazoa > Chordata > Actinopteri > Clupeiformes > Clupeidae > Sardinella > Sardinella longiceps. The sequence goes on from JAODXP020000021.1 coordinate 2,559,279, forward strand.
TGAGGCTTTTAATACAGTGGACTTGATGTTGGTTTTAAGAATCAAAGTTTGCTGGTTCTGCTTTAATTAGTCTGCACCTTTGAGAGTGGGTGGTGTGCCCTCCAGTGGTTGTTTTGTGCTCTTGCGACTATTTTCATGGTTTTGAGTGTGATTACAGTAATTGAAGTGTGATCAAACACAGTTGCATATTGTTATATAAATAAATGTTATATATAATTTGTCAGATCATTCTCATTTGTCCGATTCTTCTCAAAACTTAAATGTGAGATCATTCTAAAAACTCAATTCTCAAAACTATCAATTCAAACTCAACACAGTTTGTACACATTATGATATTTAAAAGTTATAAATAAATAACATTATTTAGCAGACCAGAATTAAGCAAATACATATTTTTCTGAGAAATATTATTACCCAGAAGTGTATACATTCATGTATGCATAAACCTATCCAGTGCCTATAAAGAGGCATAGCTAACAGTGATTCAATCAAAACATTGCATGATAGTGATGTAATTTGATGTGTTGAGGACAGATGTCAACCATAGAATCATATGTCTATGTGTATACGGTGTCAGAAAAGTCAGAAAGTGGTACTAGTTGGGACGTAACTGGGCATTGTTTTTTATGATGGTGGTAAATCGAACTACTTTGAGTTGTGAGGCTCGTGGCCTGGCGTTGTCCCATATGTATTCTGGGGAGAGCAGTTTGGTTGGTTTGTTCTGAATAAAGTAACGATTAAGGTGGCTCTCCTCCTGCCATGCGGCTTCAATGTTATTCCCCTTGTCTATGTTCAGTTGTTCCTCAATAGCCCATGTCAGCCTGTGCACCACGTCAACATGACCTCCAAAGAGGGCTCCGCCGTAGTAAAAGTCACCCTGTTCTGGTGGCACGTATGCCTGGGAAGTATTCCTGTGCTCATAAGGGAACTGGTGGCGTGGGTAATCAAAGTACCAAGGGTGAATGGCCGCCACCAGTTCACCAAACGCCTCTGCTCCAAAGCGGTTCTCAAACACCATATCCACATCGGTGCAGAAGATGAAGTGGGCCTGGTGGCGGATGTGCTCCTCGATGGCCTTGCGAATGAACTCCATCCTCCTTAAAGAGATCTCCTGCCAGCGGTTGAAACCTGGAACAGGAAGAACTGTGAGGGACCTTCCAGGTGCCAGAGCCACCTGTGGAACCTTGTCTGGTTGGTCAGTGAAGACATAGTAATGGACGCTGTATCCAAGCATGTAATGTTTCTCTGCACTCTCCAGAAACGCCCGCAAAAGCTGAATATATCTGTGAGGAGGCAGAGACAAAATAAACAGGTTCCGTTATGCTTATTTCCATATACAGTACATGCTTTTAGTTTTGGGGGCATTTGTAGAAAAATTTTATTCTTACTTTCCAACGGCAAATACTGTTGTTGCTACTGTAATATTCAAGGGCTTGTACATGCTGTCTATTACTTTCGGATCAAAAGTTCCCTCCCATATGATGGGTGCCAACCAAGGGGAGACGGTCAGAACATCACGTCTCCTACAGAAGAGAAAAAGTAGTGAAAGTGAAATAGTGAAAATAAAGAACTGTGCAGTGAGAGGTATTTAGCAGCCAAAATGCCCCTAGAAGTCAATCGTGAGTCACAGTCTACCAAAGCATTACAGAAGTTGGTTTAAGCAAATGTTCCTCACCCACAGCTTATCCATTATTCTCATATTGCAATTGCAAATTTATCAGACAGTTGAACTTTAAAGTTTAGCCAAAATACTGTACTTACCGTGGCACCAACACCTGCGGCTGTGGGACCGATAGTCTGTGGACAGTCACAGTCACAGGATGGCTTTTAGCGCAATGATATAACTTGACATAGGTAGTTACTATATTGGGATTTTAGGTCATCATCTGTAATTATCACACTTACCCTATTGGGTAGGTCAACTTATAGAGTTCAACCCTCTGAAACATTGGGGTATCTTCACATTTTGGGCATGCAGGATGGAAAATTAACACACTGAAGCGAGAAAAGGCAGAAAACATTGATGCATATTTACAAAAATATTTTTACATCAACATTTACATGTTCTGAAATGTTGTATGTTGTATGTGTCTCTATTGGGCCTAGAGCCTGAAACAAAGTTTAATAATAATATACAGTAAAAATATGTTATCAGTGTGAACATACAAGCAGGATATTATCATTTTGGTAAGGTGGTCAAAAAGGCACGGAAATTTAATGTCTAGATAGTGAAGGCTCTGGATTAGGTCAAATAACATTTAATACATGGAGCCTGGTATGTTAGTAAACCATTGTTACTCTGGAGATATCATAAAAAGACACTCAAAAGTAAAGAAATGTGTGTTTGGTAGAGTATTTCTCTGACAATACTAACAATGCAATCTACTGTAATACCTTTGAAAAGGCAGTTTAGTTCCCTTTCAAATGGTGCCCCATTTTCTAAGGAGCATGCTTTTGTGGGATGAACAGCTGAACCAAGTTTGTTGCAGCCATGAAGAAAAATTGGCAAATCTCTGTCATTGCTAGTGTGATGGCGGGGTAGCATCAATGTCATTAGAACACGACTTTCATATATAAACAATAACTCCTAGTTTTACCTGATGTGTGATTTGAAAATCCAGAGGGACCTAAAACACAAATACCCATTGGTTTTTACAAATGTTTAAATATTGAAACATAAAATGAAAACCTGGTAGTGTATAGGTAAAAAGGTCTATTGTACAGAAGTTTAGCTTTGTTCAGCTTGATAGAGCAAATCAACCTCATTGTGTAGGGCCAGTACAGAGACTAGTACAATAAATACAACACCATCAATACTTGAGAGAAATATACACATTGTACTTAAATAGATGAAACTTTACATCCATATCATGCTACATTTCAGATGATGGAGTCAATGTATATCTAATGTATATCTCTAAGATGTTGCTCCTGAACACCTACTGTATTATATTTAATATGGTACTTAATATACCAGGTAACTACAACCGCACCAGTTAATATTTGACTATTGTTGGGTTATTGTGATTGTATGTGTGTGGTTATGTCTTGTGCACACACGTGCATGTGTTCAGTTCAGTGTTTATCCTGAGCAAAAGTGGCTCCTAGAGGGTTATCAAAGTTATCAACCAAAGTAAGAAATTGGCTGGCTGTTGGTTGGCCAACACACAGGGTGGGACTGCCTAGGTCTCTCCTCCCCTTAAAAGTGCCACTGAGAGCTGTTTGTTTACTGGGAAAACGTGTCCTGGAAGAATTGTATGTGTTTTAGGACCCACCTTAATGTAAACTAACTAACTGGTGACCTCACTGCAGGTTTGATCTCATCTTGACCTATTATTACTTCTGCCATTGTTTACACTGGTGATTGTTTGTTTGTTTGTCTGTCTATTTGTGTGCAAAATAACTTGAAAAATACTGCTCTACACTGTTTTGGCTGAAATCTTAATCCAATGTGGGTTTAGGAGCAGGAACAGATGACTAAATGTTGGTGGTGATCGGTTATCCAGAACACCATCTGGAATTTATATTGCATCAGTGACCCTATTGGCTTCCTAGAACTTATTTAGTTGCATACATATTTACATATTTTTTTAAATACTATTTTTCATAATGCCATTTCCAGTATAAAGTTCCATGATAAAGGCTGAAAATATATTTTATCATAAAAAGTTCTAATGTTTTCCGGTGAGCAGATGGTTGATCATTTGTGCAGGCCAGAGAAGACCGCTTGCTAGTTGTAGCTTCCGGGGGTTCCAAAATCTAAATTCGATGTCTGAAGTTTGACCATATTTGATGTCAAAGCCACAGTCAAAGTCTATGTGAGACTAGCCCTTGACTAAATATTAGTAAAGGGCTAGGCTTATTTGGATATTATTTTGACCATTTGTACTGAAGCTACACCCAAAGGAGGGATGTGGACATGAGTTTGAAGGAAAAAAAAACTTTATGCTTTTTTAAGCTTTAAGCTTCTTGCTTTATGTAGCTTGATACTAGCCTAGAACTCTAGACGTACCCAAGCTAGCAAATTGATTTACACAGTGGGTACTGTATGTCTAGCTATCAGCCTTAGGGAATCGTTGTATTTCAGTGGTGTCTATCCAATCATGTGGACAGGGAGTCATTGGATGGTATTAGCGTTATTTGAATCGGCATGTTCGTTGCTTGGATTGGTTGTAGTTAGAGCCATACAAAGCTCTATCCATAACATTTTATATTATATTCTTTTTTGAATATGTTATATTCTGGCCTGTCAGGCTAGTAATACTCAAGTGACATAGTAATTTTATAGCAACTATTTCCTAGTTTCCATAATTAGATATCAATTCTACTTGTGAAGGTACTTATGAATTTGTCAGTGTTTCTTGATAAAGTCAATGACCAACTACTCATAATTAATACAATGGAGTGCCTTATTTGATTGTATTTAATTGTAATTTAATTAAATTTAATTTGATTTGAATTTGTCCCTCATATACACCAAGAAAGATGTAGCAGGACAATTAACCAAGGCACAACGGTAGAGTGAGGTAGAATTTCCCTGTCTTATTTCAAGAGAGAGTAACACAGTGTCTTAAGACCATTGCCATGGCCTTGGTCAAAATATTTTAATGTTTCCAAGTGTGCCTGCAGCATGCAGAGTTGAAAATTCTGCTGCTGTGTAACTGCCCATATGGCAAACAAAGCACTTGAACTGGAGCTTAAGTACAGAGCTGTGACATTCTTTGCGACTAATCATAACTACAGTAAGTAATGCAAATTGATTTAGTCAAAAAGACTATGAAAATGTGGAATGTCTTACCCAAACCCGATGATGATCACGGCTAGAAAGGTTTGGTGATGTAGCGGTGGGTACATGTTTGTGTCGTTGATGGCAAGAGGACTCTGTTGCTGCTTAAGGAATCTAAATGGTTAATGTAAATTCATTTGCCCTATCAAGACTTTAAAGAGGGCTGTGTCAACACTAGAGTAGGTGAGCTGGATTGGCTGATCCCAGCCTCTTTTCACCCTGCCCTTCTGTACATACTGTAACTTAGAGTAGATGGACTGGCAACATCCAACACATCCAATGAAATGCACACAAAGACTACTACATCTACGTAACAAAGGGAAATGTTCTTCGCGCTTCTGTGGTAGTCAAATCTGATGCAACCAGAGCAGGACGAATTAAAATGAAGGAGAGAGCGTCAGTGCAACACAGATGACTTTTTACTTTTATTGAATGGTGCAAAATATAATAGCTAACGTTTCGATGTGTGTTACATCTTCATCAGAGTCCTTCATACTACTACTACTACATCTACCTTCATCAGCTAAGGACACTGAATAGAAAAACCTGGCAAAATTATTACATTATTTGTAGTCGTTACGTTATTGGACATCTTTACATTAGTGAAAGCCACATGCCTTCTACACTTACGTTATAGAGAAATGCTCTAACTAATCTAATGTTTCTTAAATAATGGGGGCAGGTACACAGGCAGATATACAGTCAGGTATACAGATGTTCAGTCAAATAGGGCATATCGCACATCAAAATAAACAGGATGTGTAATCCAGTCATCCAGTCAGTCAGATGTTTGCAGTGTCTCCATCCTCCAGCACAAAATAATTTGTTTTCTACGGTACATCAAAAGTTTCAGATTCCCGCTCCATCCCACATGGGCCTCAAAAGACGCCTGTTGTATGGATAGTGATTTATTTTGCATAGTGACGTATGACTGTTATTGCTAGTCATGGATCACAATGGTTCATAAGGTTGTTAGTGTTGATATGACTTTGAATTTTAGTGCTTTGTTGTTTCAGTTGGATGTAGTCTTAAACTCAAACTTAAACTGAAGATCTGTGACGAGATGAGACGGTTTCAGAGAGTAGTTGCGGCGGTGTGAATCAAAAGTCGCAGGTTGTTGCAAGCAGTTGCATGACGTTTAACATGTCAAATCACAGTTTTGGAGTTTTAGAACGTTTCAGGATTTTAGAATGTTGCAGCCCGTATCGTCGCGGATCTTTGGTCTGAAGCCACCTTTAGTAGAGAGAGAGAGAGAGAGAGAGAGAGAGAGAGAGAGAGAGAGAGAGAGAGAGAGAGAGAGAGAGAGAGAGAGAGGCATCCAAGCAGCTGGGAGATAGGGAGACAGTGCAGGAGGATGCTGTGTCACTTAGCCAGCAGTAAGGGGAAAAATCAATATTGAGCCCAGGCAAATGCATCCCGGCTTCCCTCAGGGCAGCCATTTTGGATCCTGCATCCTATTTGTCTTGGGAGCCTCGCAGAGGTTGCATAAGCTGTGAGAAACTCATTTGAAGTGCTCTGGTGGGAATGACGGACGATTCGTTTAATCGATGTTTCCAAAACGACCTGCTGACTACAAACTCAGTGACACACAAAAGGGTGTCACAGAAAAGTAGTTATATTATATAATAGGTATTTGTGATTGGGTGTATACTTCATCTTTCTTCTATACCTTACAATGTAAACAGTACAGAGCAGGTTTAGTCACAGTGCTGTTTGGTTTGGGATTAAATGAACTAAAAGCAGTAGTTGGCCTATTTGTAGGTAAAAAAAAACAATCTATGGAATATTTTGGAATATAATAGCGTAAGTGGCTGAACGCCTATGCTTTATGTTCCTCTAAAATGTCTGCCTATCTTTCTCACCAGTCCCCTAGATCCATTGCGTGCTGTGCCACAGAGTAAGCCATGCATGTTCCACTCTTGAGCTGTCATCTGTCATCTGAACTCCCCCTCACACACACACACACACACACACACACACACACACACACACACACACACACACACACACACGTTTCCTGCATCCCCCACGTCCCCACCCTCTTGTGACAGCCACTCCTGTTTCCAACGTCAGGCCTGCAAAAACCTGGAGCCCAAACAATTGCTATTTCCAGCAGCCTGCAGCATCTGCTCCCTAGGGGAGAAGAAGCTCACATAGAGGGTTCACTGAGTTCTTCAAGTAGGAAGGATACTGTATTCTTCACCCCAGTGGCTATGTTGTACCTCCTGGAGGTACAGTAAAGTAGGTCTGCAGGGGAGGACGGCCTGTAGAAGTAATGACTGACCTCTGTGGTCATGGCTGTGGCCAGTGACTTCGTCCAGAGCCCTGTGTCCACCAATGCTGTGTTATTTACTTTGTCTTATCGATTTGTTTGGTTGAACTAAGCGGCTTAGTGTCAATACTGATGTCTGCAGAGGATGGAAGAGGAAGAGTTGTGTCTGTCTTTGTCTCTGGGATATGATGGCAAATCTTCCAAGACTTTTGTCGAGACGGCATCACTCTCCACAACCTGTTCCTGTTTTGTCTTATCAAACTTCTGTTGAGTTAGATGAGCAGTTTCTTTTGAGACAAATCCATACTTATATATTTTCTGCATTTGTGTATGCCATTACTGAAAATGCAAGACAAGTATTCTATGAGAGGATGAGTCACAAGGATAACTATAGATACCGTTAGCTGGTGCTCGTAACACTGCGCTCAGAAAATAACGCTACATTGCCATGAGTCACTGATGGCCCTCTGTTTCGACCCTCGACCATGACACTCGACCCATGTTCACACGTGTTCTCATACCTAGTGACTAGAGTGGAATCTCTCTCTCTCTCTCTCTCTCTCTCTCTCTCTCTCTCTCTCTCTCTCTCTCTCTCTCTCTCTCTCTCTCTCTGTGCAGGTGGAGCCCAGGGCTCTGCATAATTCATACACCCATTAGCTTCTAATGCCCGGGTTTATTCAAAAAGATAAATCGCCTCATTAAATATGAAGCATACAAGGCAGAAGGGACCAGAAACAGGACTGCACTCTTGACTCTCATCTCATGAAGTCTTTACATATGAGGACGTTAACCCTGTTTGCGTGTGCTGACTCTGTACTTACAATACAGACAATACACCAAGCAAACGTGGAAGTGCATGGGCAAATGACATGGTAGAAAATGCTGGAGGTTTGTTGGGTTAGGTTTGGCAGACACAGAGCTGTGATTTTTAAGAGCCTTTCAAATTTTCTCTGTCTGGTATATGACAAGTCCCTGGTTTAGTTCATGTCAGTGCTTTACCCATATTAAAATTCGTCTGGCAAATCTGTCTTGGATAAGTCCTTTACCACAATGTTGATCCTGCACTTTTATTAAAACCCTCTAGGCCTACTCAAGTTTGGCCTAGTTTCGAATTTTCTGTCATGGCTTGTCTCTGGGGGTAAGGAAAAAAAAAATGCCAGCAAAATCTTTGGAGAAGCAGATCTAGCAGGCTTCCATAGAAGCTACACTAAGCAAATGCCTCTTTTGCTAGCGTGTTGCCTATTTACGTAAGCAAGTCGACTCTTCAATTGCCTTCATGAGTGGCTAAAGCTGGCACTGGCATTTGGGAGGCAAGGGAAATGGAACCGCGGGGTGCTCATCATTAACACCCTTTGCTCAGTACAAACAGGGGGCATATCTGAGAAGGTCACGTCTCGACTGCACATTATTAATGTGTGTAGTCCGCAGTAACAAGTCTGTAGCAGCAAATAGAGATGTGAATATTAGACTGTCTGCATATCCTCTTACTGTGGCCGTTTCATAAGAGGATGGATTGTCCTCTTGTAGTGATCTGTAAGGTCTATTTGTCAGCAGACTGAAACCTCCAAGGGCTATAAGGCATGATTGCTGCTGGCGGAGTGGGTTTTTTAGCCAACACTGCCATCTGGTGGACAAGAAATGCAGTGCATTGAGATCAAATTACAGATGGCAAAGTAAAGAGCTAAAATTTCAGTTGAAATAAAAAAAAGAGTAAATTTTAAATAAAATTGTGTTGATCTTTATCGCTCATTGATTCCCTGGCTTGTTTTAAGCTTGTTGACCTTTATACATGCCATCCTGTTTTTGTAGGAAGGTACTATGGTGTGATACGAATGACATTTTTTATAGCCACTTGGTGGCAGTAGAGTGAAGCTGTTCAATTCTGTTCAGTACATATTCCCTATGACTGTGATGTGATGTTGAAAATCTCCCATCATGCAGTTTTATTTGATGTCTGTACATGAATTTGAATCCTAAAGCATGCTGCCGGCATGTGATAGACATCTGCTTATCTACACTACATTTCACTAGAAAATAAGAGATTCCGGTCCATCACATATTTGTACAAGACTTCTTAGTATCATATTCAATGACACTCAAAGCAGTTAGTGTTAAAGCTTGGATTGATTGCTGCAGGTTCAAAAAGTGTTAGTGTAGAGAGGTCAGATGCCCACCTAATGGTGACACATTATGCTATGTATTGATAAATGGGTATAATTCACAAAACAATGGCACAGCAGGCTGCTTTTGTTAGAAACAGATGCATTGCATTATATAAAAATATCATTGACAGTGGACAGCATAATATCACTGATAGAATAGAGTATAAGAGACATAGATGGTAAATTATGCTGTCTGAACAGGTATCCCCCCACTTTATTCCTTTGGAGAATCTTCCAGATGGCAGCATTGCATAACTGAACCTGTTGAGAACTTTGAAACATCAAATGACTTTGCCCACTCTGGAAAACAGCAACATTCTCTTTTAAAGATGCCCCTTTCATGTCCTACACTTCCCCCCCGCCACACACAAACACACACACACACACACACACACACACACACACACACACACACACACACACACACACACACACACACTCACACCGTCCTCCCACTCATCCTTTTTTGCAGATCAGTCAGCAGACTGGTCTTCTAACTCTTTGCTGTTTCTCATTGTTTTGTGTGGGGCTACATGGAGTGCATAGATTCATAGCATTTCATTCAAAGTGGTTGTATTGCAACAGGGAGTTTCCCCCGCACTAGATCTGGTGATACGTCGACATGATAACACTGCACATCGGAAAAGCTTTAGAACCAGTCTTCTAATTTATGGCTGTGCTGTCAGAGAGAGAGCTTTAAAACTCTCATGCTAAGTCGCCCAAGTACCTAGTCTTAAAGTCAGCTGAGGAAACACGTCTGTTTCTGACGCTGTTCGCAGTCGCTTACATCCACCTGCTGCCACCTCGTGTGCCTTTGCTCATCACTTAGATGAGTGTTTATCTGAATGAGAAGCAGGGAGCGAGGGGCTTTATGGAGGAAGAGGGGGTGGGGATGGGGGGGGGGGGGGGGTTAGTCACTTCAAAGACTGTGAGGAATAGGATGCATAGCATAATCTGAATGTTTTCTTCCCTGAAAGTCTTTTCTTTTTACCACTTTAATAACTAGGTCACAGTGTTCTTGAATAACAAAGAAAGTAAAGGTGTTTCTGTGGCTTTATTCAAGTTCCTCGTCTGTGTGTGTTAGCTAGGGTTAAGAGCAAATAGATGCATATCTTTTACTGCAACTGTGTAGTCTACATTTCCATACATGATGAGGCAAATTTTGGGGAACTATTGCCGTAAGTGTAAAGATAACGGGGGAAAATGGGGACCTGTGTAGAACTGAGAATTGAATACTTCTGACATTATCAGTCCTCTCAATGTCAGACCATGGCCAGTGGCTCTTTTGAACACCAAAGTGAAACAGATAACAATTATACCTGGTTTCTCTCATTGTAATAAACTGTCATAGTCACCTTAGTAGTATAAGTTATAGGCCTACAGTATATGCTGATAGAATACCTTGCTGATATGCTGATAGGAAAACACTTGCGTGATTGTACGTACAAATCACATTAATAAGACACTCCGGTGTGCTGCCGGTCCCTTGAGTGTGTGTGTGTGTGTGTGTGTGTGTGTGTGTGTGTGTGTGTGTGTGTGTGTGTGTGTGTGTCTGTAGCTAGCTGACTAATAGCTATATGTCTGGGGTGTGGTGTCTCAGCACTGCAGCAGTCAGTGAGGGCTTGTGGGGTGTGTTGGGGAGCAGTGTGGCAGAATGGGGCTGGAGATTCAATTCATTCATCCATCCAGGCTAACGCCTCCCCAGCAATCTAATCAGCCAAGCCCTCCTCACCACAGGGTGCAGTACAGCTCTTATGAAACTTTAATATCCCCATCACTCTTTTTTTCTCTCTTTTCATCTTTCTTTTCCTTTCCCTCCATCTTTTCCCTTTCATACATCTCCCCTCTTTTAACTTGGCTTTGAAATCGCTTGATTGGTACCTCTTGATTAGATCTCTTGATTGTTTTGGCAGTTCTGCTCCCCATAGCCTCTTCTATGTTTGCCTTTTCTTTGTTTCCCTTCTCTCCCTCCATCTCACCCTCTCTTCCTCTCTCTCTCTCTCTCTCTCTCTCTCTCTCTCTCTCTCTCTCTCTCTCTCTCCCTCCGTCTCTCTATCCCTCTCTCAGTTGTTCACGTCTTCCTTCTCTCATCCATCTCTGGCAGGCCCAGTAACACAATAAAGCTTTATGTAATCATCAGCATGCATATTTCATTCAGTCTAACTTTATTTGCCATTAATCTCCTCATGGCCGCCCGATGGTAAGTGAGGCAGTGGGACTGCTGGAGTTACTCCAGTTGTTTTCACTGGCTGTCTGCATCCTTAGGCCAGACCACAGCATCATGGCTGTGTTTTAGGCTAATGGAGGCCATTTGCTGTAAGCCTGTTCAAATCTATTGAACACGGGAACAGGGAACAGAGAACACGGGACTGAACCCTGTTACAAATATTTGTGAAATTTGGGTTGAATTTGTACAAATCATTAGCCTGGCAAGCCATCCTGTAACATTAAACTGTATAGTCTGGCATCGATAGATCATGGACGGAACAAGGCCCTTATCTTTCAAACTATGCCCATGAACTTAGTTAGCATGCTAGCGGACTAGTAACTTCAAGTGAATAGCAAGGAACATAGCTGTATACTAACTAGAAGTGCACCGTTTTGGACTTCGCTTAAGTTATAAATTTAATTATTAATTAAATTATATTTTGCAGTAACCTTCGTTTTTTTTTTTTGGTCTGTCAAGTTAAACTAATGTCAGTATCATTATCCAACTGATTGGCATTCAATGAAACACCACTTCTCAAATTTAAAAAATTACGTTAGCTAGCTCGCTAGCGTTAGCTTGCTAACAACTTGTTGTAAAATGCAGCTGCCTAACCCGAATTAAACTTCATCTGCTACAAATACGAACTGTAACAACTTGCATTACTAGTCTTGAAATGATGATAGGCAGTTGTAGAATATGAGAAATACATCCAAAAAATACTCAATGACTCCAAAAAGACCATTAAAACCAGTTTATTGGCAATATCCATCTTTCATTCACCTTACTGTAACAGAGCCCAACACTGGTCGGCATAAAGGGGGTTGCCTTCTCTCCCTCTTGCGGAAGTATATTTGTTTCTTTTAGTTTTGCAAATCGAGGATGTAATGAACTCTCTGTCTTCAGTAAAGATCCAATACATCTAAACCGTTTGCTATTTGTCTGTTTTTGACACATTGCCAGGGCAGTTTCAAGCTAAGAAGGGGAGGGATGAACAAACAAGAAATTGAAACTGAACAGTACAAATTACTATTTGGTGTCTTAAAACTTAATAAATTGGTAATGGAATTAATGTGTAAAAGCAATATCACACTCATAGTCCTGATGTTACTATCACCACTGTGTGTGGTTGCCTACTGCACTCAGCCTGCGGCCTCGTGCATAGGCCTACGGCTGAACCACACTCAGTGATGATATCCTGCTAACAACATCACTCCCACTCCTGTGATATTGTTTAAATATTATATGCCTGCTATGGATATGATTTTCTTTTCTGCCTGCTGGGATGTGATGAAAAGTTTACAAACTCCTAGACCAAGTAGAGCAAGAAAATAACATGAGACATTTATTGATATTGAAGGCTATTTTATTTTAAAATATAATTTGTGCAATGCTAGGAATGCATGATAATAAGTTGATGAATTAAGTAAGCTGGGTCATGCCAGGGCCAGTGCAAGCAGGGGAGACCATGTTGTCTTGTCAGACTGTGGTGGCTCTCCAGGAGGGAATCTTCTGAACCCACTGTCCTGGTCCTTAGGGAGGGGACACAGTTTGTCTCTTGGGTCCAGCTCACGAGACTGTTGGCTCTCTCTCCCTCTCTCTTGGTCTCTCTCTTTATTTTAAAAGATGGTTAGTTGGGCCAGGGCTTCTGCCAGGGCATCCATATCCTGGCTGCTAACAACATCATTCCCAGTCGTGTGATATTGCTTAAAAGTTAGTTGGGCCAGGGCTTCTGCCAGGGCATCCATATCGGCCTCGTGTCTTAGGTGGAGAGGATAGGCCTCCCAGTCCATAGGCTGCTCTTCATCCATGGCTGGGTGTTGGGTGAGGAAGTACTCAGGCTGAGGCATGCTGGGCTCCCAGTCCATGGGTTCTTCCTCATCCTCATATTGTGGTGGCTGTATCCACTGATATTGTGGTGGCTGTATCCACTGATATTGCCAGCACATACCGTCATGCCAGTAAATTCCCTCCATCTAACTTCTTGCAAATCTGTAAATTCCGTGCAATTCTCTAAAGTCTAAAAAATCTTGCTAGTCTCTTTGAATGTGATTGTGCATAATTATGAGCTAATTATTCCTACTGTGGAGTTTCATGTAGACTGAAGATGTCATAAAGGCTGCACATGTCATAAAGGCCACTTGGAATTCTCTGACCTGGCTTCATCCTGATGCTACAAAAATATTCTTTTTTACTTAGCAGACCCATGATTTAAGTCAAAACACCACATTATTATCAGAAATGAAATTTAAAATATAACTTTAAACATTGCATTTTATAGCCTACATATAATTTTAATTATAAACATTTCAGTAAAAGTAGAAGCGTAAGTTACACTAATGACTTAATCTATAGACCACCAGTTATGGTCTTGATAAATCACAGTTTACAAAATCTACCCAGAAAGGTTTTAAGCTACCCTACATCATTTCAAGCTTCAAAAAGCTGTAAGAAGAATGTATGACAGTAGCCAATTCATTCCACCATTAAGGTACCGCAAAAAGAATCTTGAATGAGACCTCTGTGCATTTACAGTCACTCAACACAACAATGAGTGGTCCAGAAGGTGGTGCAGATCGAGAATCCTATATGCCATTGTGTGAGATTTGAATAATTCTGGCTAAGCAGATGCCAATGCAGAGAAAGTTAAAGATGCATGACCTTATTGTTGAGCAAAGGCCAAACATTCTGCTTCATTTTGGATCATCTGCAAAGGTTTCGTAGGCACATGCTGGGAGGCTAGCCAAAAGTGTATTACAGCACTCCAGTTCCTGTAGCCTATACAATTAGTTGGTTACTGTGTGAGAGCAGGTCTGATCTTAATGTCTATCAGCAATTTTATTCTTCATAGTTCTTAACGTCTTCAACATTTGGACATTGGATGTCCTATGAAGTTCCCTTGAAGTGGTTTGGCTATAGTCTTTCACAAAGGAGTGAAGAGGATCGGGAAATCTTTTTTTGAACGTTCATAACGTGCAATGAACCATACCCATGTATGCAGTCAAAAGGCATATTAAAGTCTCCAGTGATGGAAGATATAATGACCTGTCAGAATTAGGTGCCAAAGTCATATTCTAAGACATAGGCTTGCAGTAAGACATTTGATTGCAGTGTAACCCACCTAAAAGTTGGTTACAAAGACCATAGATCTGCGACGAGACGAGCTGCAACATTCTAAAAACCTACAACATTCTATAACTCCGAAACCGTGATTTAACATGTTGAATCTTTTGCGACGGCTTGCAACTGCTTGCAACAACCTGCGATTATTGATTCACACCGCCGTAACTACTCTAAAACCGTCTCATCTCGTTGTGGATCTTCAATCTGAATTGAGCATAACATTGTAACACTTTGAACCTCCACCAGCATTCTGGAGAACATTCATGAAAAGTCTTTACCATGTGTGTGATTTATCTAGTAGCCTACTTGAGTGCTTCATTTTACAGATAATATGACTGAATTGTATCTTTGTCAGTTGGCTGCATTAGGGGGACAGAATCCAATTCAGCTTTAATGTTTCAAAAAAATTATTTGTCTAGTTTCGTGCATAAATCTACTACTACTTGTAACAGTACAAAACGCAATGAAATGTAGATTTTGACTAATTTTCCTACTGTACAAATAAGAATGTCTTTATGAAAATAAAGAATAATATTTAATACATAACATATCAAATATTAGGGTAAATGTATTTATGACTTATATGGCATGTGTAGACAGTACACGTTTATAGACCCAAGCCCTAGCCCGAGTAACATTTTTTAATTGCATGGAGAGATCTAGACACACGTGTCATAAATAATGTTGTTACTGTTTCCTGTTTGGCCCTCAAGCCACCAGAATGCTCTCCATCTCTCTCACCTACGACAGTGGGCTCACCGTTGCCATGGTAGCATCATGCCCTCCAACTGCAAAACAAGCCTGGGGCTTAGTCTTCCTCACAGAAGTCTGAGTCATGACTCTATTAGCCTACAATCAGGCAAGGTTGTGAGTGGATGTCAGAAAGCAGACACATTGTTGAGAGTCCAAGAGAAACACTCTCTCAGGGAGGGAGGGAGGAGGGAGGAAGAGCGAAAGAAAGAAAGACAGAGAGCACCTGTCAAGTGGCTCCGTCTTTGGGGAAATTTCAGCCATTATGTCACGTCTTTGCTGTACTCCTAGGAGGCTGAAATTGCCTTCCCCTCGCCAAGAAATCATCGCAATTCAGGACAGGTTATGAGTCATGGCGTGACTCATAATATTGAATGCTTCACTATGAATATATTGGTCAGATAATGGAACCTACCGTGACCTTTTACACTATGGACTGTCTCGGGGTCCTCAAGCTCTGCTTCAGTCATTTCTGAGGTATGAGTGCTCTGGCTTACTAGAGAACAGCCATTTAAAACAACCTGTTTCTCACCACAATGTCCCTCAGCCTTGAAGCTACCTTGCCTAACGAACTGGACTTTCATTGCATGGATTAAAATAGGACATTTTATGATTCTTCTAAACTGTCCCTGTGCTCATTCTACAGGCCATTGTCAGTTGTGTTATGTGTTCGCTATATCTAATCGCAACTATCATTTTTTTTCTTTGATGTCTGAATCATCAAGTCTGTATGTGTGAGTTAGTCTGTGGCAGAAGGTGTAAGTGTGAAGATGTTGGTCCGTGGAATGAATGCGTGCATTATGTAAGAAGGTGTTTAGACATGAAATCAAAGACATCATTGATGAAGTCTTGCAGTTCAAACAGAAGTATCACCATTGGTATTGATACAGACTGTAACTATTCTTTCAAACCTTCCTTAAAAACTTTCTTTTAGAAAAGCTTTTACCTAAAAATATATACAGTAATTTGGTGCCTTTGGATGTCCGCAAGAGGTGATACTAGGGATTTTTATTTTTGACAAGTAGTTTAATATGTTTTTGTTGGTTTTTATGTATGTCTTTGTTTTTTTTGTGTCTGTTGGTGTGCAAAATAAACTTGAAAAGTACTACATTGGTTTGAATGGAATTTACAGTTGGTTGATTAGCCTCAGTGCCCCTATTGCGTTGGCTCTGCACTCTTTGAGTTTCTACATGGTTTTATATACATACTTTATCTGGGCTACGATGCCTGCTTTTACAATTTTTTGAATTATAGTAGGTTTCTTGCTTGTGGACCATGTTTCCCAGGAATTTTATTCTGCTGTCATCATTTGAATTCTGTGTTTGTAATGATATTCTGTCAGCAACCCCCCCACCTAGTCTGTTGCTGTGTCCTCCTGCTGAGCTTTAGCTATTAGCAATTTTTTGCATGTTTCCTAACCTCTTAAAAGCTCAAACTACAGGTTTTCTTTAACACATAAATCATAAATATTGCATAGCAGTATGATTTTTTAATGAGTGACAAACATGTATTCATTGTATCATCATTGTCCTACTCACTACTCCTGTGGATTCACAATCAACTAACAAGTCTCTACCTTCTCTCTCTCTCTCTCTCTCTCTCTCTCTCTCTCTCTCTCTCTCTCTCTCTCTCTCTCTCTCTCTTTGTCCAGTTGACGTGCCTTCAAGATTTCTTTGGCGATGATGACATCTTCATTGCGTGTGGACCGGAGAAGTTCCGCTACCAGGATGACTTCCTGCTGGACGAGAGTGGTAAGGGACTCCCTGATGGGTGTGAAGCCGTACAAGCATCTGACGAACAGCCTATTCTTGGGGGGGGACTGTCACAGTAAATAGCAATCATGACACACAAATACACAAATGATGGTGTGAGCAATGCGTGTAACCTTTTTCAAAATGGAATTTCCAGAATACTTTAGGGAACTCCAGTGAGGAAACGTGATTGGTTGATTTAATGTGAAAATGCAAGGAGTGTGTATCTGTGCTCAGTGCTTATTTTGTGAAAGTCTATCAAATCTATCCACTTTAACAGTAGTACATGTTCAACAGGAGATGGATAGTGCATAACCACACAGAAGAGGCAATGAATGACCCATTTTCAAGATCCATTTCCCAAAGGGCTTGTAGTATCAAAATAACTATGAATACAAAATAACTCTGAAGACCATTTACTCCTCCTCTTTGCTTTCTCTGCATTTCTCCACCTCTCTCTCTCTCTCTCTCTCTCTCTCTCTCTCTCTCTCTCTCTCTCTGTCTCTCTCTCTCTCTCTCTCTCTCTCTCTCTCTCTCTCTCTCTCTCTCTCTCTCACACACACACACACACACACACATACAAACACACTGTATAGGATATCGGTAGTGAGAGCAGTGTCAGAAAAACAAATGACGTAAATCTCTGATACACTGATACACTGATATAGTGTATGTTCTTGCTCTGTAGGTAGCAAACATCAACAGCTCTCCTGTAAAACACACAGTGTAATTCTCTGCCCCTCCATCCAACACACGCCCATGTATCATTAATATCGCTTAGATCTTACCTCCCTCTTTCTGGTGTAATACTTGTTGGATGCTGCTGGGTGAGGTAAGGTTTTATGTAACTCTTATAATGGAAAAAAAAAATCTCACCCAAAGAGAATCATAACCTCGAGTCATAATGTGCACAGACATGGAGAGCAGGTGGTGGTACTGGATTGCTCTGGGGATTTACTATTAACCAGACAGACACCTTGTTAGATTACATTACTTTGTGTGCCAATGCTTTATACTGCATATTCATTGGAACCAACTCTGAACCAGTCTGAAAAGCTATTCCTTTAACACACCTCTGTAATCTTAAAGTTGTGGCTGTTCATGAAAATAGACCAAAATGTTTTATTCAATTTTGTTATCAATTCAATCCCTTCATTCATTTGATTCCCTGAATGTTATGCCTTTTCGTACTGGTACCTTCTCATTACATGAAAAAGTATGGCTGACTAGTCCAGAATTTGAGTTTTTGTTTGTTGTGCATATGGCCACTGACAATGATAGTGCATATGAACTTAAAGAAGCCCTTCTGTTTTTTTAAGCAAAGCTGTTTATTCTGAGCTTGGTTGATAATGCCAGGCACTTAGGAGCATGCACATTCAAAGGATGCCCACACACCAGCATCTTTTACATCAAGCTACTGTGCCTCTATTGTTGCAGTTGAAACAACATATTGCTGTAACTAATTCACCAGTAATCCTTTCTTTAAAATCATGCATTTGATTTGTTTTATTAGTATATAGGTGTTTTTTTCTGTATGGATGTGACAAGGGGCTTTGGGATTCAAATTGGTGCTTAGGAGCTAGGCTGAGGTCTTCAGTCCTTTGTGTTTTATTCTCCAAACAAACCTGGCATCTGTTTCCCAAAAGCATAGTTGCTATACCAGTTAGCAACTTAGTTAGTTGGCAATGGCAAATTGCATTGCAAACAACATAGTTGCTATCTTACTGCCAGTGTTTCCGCACAATTCTCTCTCCACCACATAGTCAGGAAGAGCATAATGCATTTTTGTCTCATCTGCACTTAGCTATGCAGGCCGATCAGCGAACAGAATGAGAAATGGAAGCTACAACTTCAAACCCCTCGCCAGTCTCGAGTTCAAGAAGACAAAATGTTGCAAGTCATCCATCGGGATAAATGGGAACCATAGCAAAATGTTTCAAAACTTTGCGACCGCTGAACTAGGCAGATGTGAGCACTGGCGCATAATACGTCACAACCAAGCAGATTGTGATTTGTTGAAGAAGAAAGTATAGATCCTTCTAGAAATAAAACTATTGCCAATGGAGATGTTCCAGACGGTTTACATGAAGCGAAACAATGTGAAAGCGGATGGTCAAATCAGGCTACTGTTGCCATGCATCTCTGTCTCTCCCTCACCGCCTGTCTCTTTGCATGCGTCATTGCTAAGCCTGTATAAATGAAACTCTCTAGGCATGTTTGTATCGAGTGTTATCAACATTGTCACCCCCTAATTTCTCAATGCAAAGGTGCTATATGAGACCTGGTGTAGACGCTGTGGCGAACAACACCCTCTAATGAGGTCGTATGGTGACTGTTGCTAATGATGTATTACGTCAAGGTAAACCAACGGGCCCTGCACTCCTTTTCTAGAGCTGCTGCACAACTGCATACAGTATTGTCATCCAGCTAAATGAAGCAATAAGGTGGATAATAAGAATAAAGGACCGCGATACAAGTTTATCTTAGTTGGATTTTATATGCTGGCCCCCTCCTCTAGTGATATCTGTTCTCACACATATTTTCCCCTCTTATTAGTTTCTGTCAGGTACTCAGTGTTCTTCCAAAATCTATGCAATGACACAGCCTGCCCTTTTGTTCTGAAACTACAGAACGAAAGTCTGAATTAATTTGTGGGAGGAGGAGAAGCAGAGGGAGGGGCAGTTAAAAAACATCCGCCATGAAACCGGCTGAATCACTGAATCACAATACCCCCAACCCTATACATTTTATGTCATAGTCTGGCTTGTCTGGCTACCCCTTCCCCTCAAACTCAAAGACCTAACTAGCATTAAGCAACCAATCATAAAGTCGAATGATACCAGTGAAGTTGTGGGAAAGCTTAGGGCTTAGGAGAGACAATGGGGTTCAGATGATGTATTGGCAGAAGCTGCAATCCATAGCTTGTTATTAGGAGACTTTGACAGTAATGGATAGAGTGGGGTAGGATAGGACTGGGGATGGAGGAATGTGTGTGTGTCTGTGTGTGTGTGTGTGTGTGTGTGTGTGTGTGTGTGTGTGTGTGTGTGTGTATGTGTATGTGTGTGTGTGTGTGTGTGTGTGTGTGTGTGTGTGTGTGTGTGTGTGTGTGTGTGTGTGTGTGTTTAAGTGTATGTGCGTGTGTGTATGTGTGTGTAAGTGTGTGTGAGTATGTGTGTATGTGTGTAAGTGTGTAAGTGTGTGTGTGTGAGTGTGTGTGTGTGTGTGTGTGTGTGTGTATGTGTGTGTAAGTGTGTGTGAGAGAGACTTTTGTTTATGGTACAGCTGAGTGCAGCTGGGTGAAGCTAACCTTCAGAGGCTAGCTCCTGATGAGCCCTGGCATTTATGAGCTACCGTCTGCCCGTCTCCTCATTTGCACAAATTTGAATCTATTACTCATTGGAGACGGCGGCGGTGGCGGCAGCGAGGTGTGGCGAACACCTCACTGCTACAAAGGTAGCGCTCACCTCGCTCGCTCATTTTCTCGTCCTCGTTATGCAGAGCTGACGAACACATGCCTTTCAAAGACGGGTGCGGAAGAGAAAGATTATGTAATTTTGGTTAATTAACCATTGTATTACACTGTGTTGTTTCAGTTTGCAGGGATTGGAGAGGGCTGTTTAGAATTTGAGAAAAGAAGTTAAGAATTCATTAGAATTACAATTAGAATTAGAAATGAGAGACTCTATTATAATCATTGAATAAGAGATTATCATACAGCACTCTATGATGTATTGTATTCATCATTTACTGAACACCTGTTGTAACAGGATGCATTGACAACTTAACAAACTTCTCAGTGATGCTGAATAGGAATGTCAATCAAGTTTATTGGCTGTGTTTGCACTGACACAAAGCCTGTACACTAAATAAACACCTATGGAGACATTTTTTCATAGGAAAAGGACAGGAGCACACTGGTGAAACTTGCAGTCTTTTTTATTTGTACACGTTTCGACTATACGTCTTCGTCACAGTCATGACTCTATAGTCGAAACGTTAGTCATTTTTTGACAAGTCCAGATGAGATGCACCCGATGTTGCAGAACTGAGATTGATGCGTGGAGTGCCCTACTTTTATGAACCTATGGAGACATCTGAGGTTAGGGAAAAAAGAGTGACGTATTTTGTCCTTGACCACAGCCACCATTCATTGTGAATACAGTAATGTAGTGAATGAAAAGTAATGAATTGAACGTGGGCCAAGTGTCTTTAGTAGTCTAATGATGTCTCTCTCTCTCTCTCTCTGTCTCTCCTCCTCCAGAGTGTCGTGTGGTGAAGTCCCAATCCTACGGGCGTATCTCATCCATGCCGGGCCGCAGTTCGCCCAGGAGCGGTGGGCCGTCACGCAGGAGCAAGTCGCCCGCCTCCACTGGCTCAGGTAAGGAACAGGCACGTGCTGTTAACAGCACCAGGACTGCTTGGAAGCT
Organism: Sardinella longiceps; assembly: GCA_027497455.2. NCBI lineage: Eukaryota > Metazoa > Chordata > Actinopteri > Clupeiformes > Clupeidae > Sardinella > Sardinella longiceps. The sequence continues at coordinate 2,580,756 of JAODXP020000021.1, forward strand.
CGTTAAACTTCCAGAGGGGTCGTTTTTGACAAAGCCAACGTGAGCTTACTGTGTAGGTGTGCTGTAGGTAGGCAGAAGTGAAATATGCAGGTGAACAGGTGAGGTGGGATTTTTGTCAGGTGAGCACCTAAAATAAGACTCAGTCAGGACTATCTAAAAATCTCTCATGCAGCTTCAGTGTTTTACTGCTTTGCATAAGTTGTCTGTATTTTTCTTTTATTTTGAGGTATTTATCATATTGGTTGTCTCCTTGTTTGGATTTTCATGCGATCATAGTGACTTATGTCTTACAACTGAAAGACTGAATTGTAAGTTCACTGGAACTCTGAAAGCTATGCATTTGGCCCACATCACATTGAATTTATCACTGCAGGCAATGTTGTTATCATTTCATCATTTAATCATTTATAGTGTAGTATTGTACTGCAATCCCTAGAGCTCATGCCATTATATGGTCCAGTATGCTGTAGTTGGTGTATGTTGTAATGTACTCTCATGTGTAGTGTCACAGAGTTTGGTTATATAGTGTAGAGTATACTTGATGCCAGGGCTTTGAATAAAACTCTGATCTCACCACAGTACCATCTGTTGTGAAAGCCTTAGTGGAGTTGTAGTGTGATTGTGTGAGCACTCGGGAGACTGCGTGTGACTGTGTACTACGGAGGTGGTTGCTGGACTTATTGAATTGTGAATCAGCTCAGCAGCACAAACCAAATCTGTCCCAACCCCCCAGAACGTGAGTAAGACTGGCAATGAGTCAGGGTGGGAATCAGAGCTGTGAATCCTCAACAGCTTGGTTGAAACTCTCGACCTTACCAGCAACTGTGCTCATAGCCACTATAGAGATCTTAAAGCTGGCCCTGTAAAGCATTAGTTACAGATTTAGATTAGTGTTCTTGTATCCTTTTCACCACAAACACAATGTGATGGACAGAAATGTGGGTAATCTCTCTCAAAATAGGCCTTAAGTCTATCACCAGACTAAAACTGCTCTGTTGAACATGGTAAATTGATAGTCTTTTACTGTTTCTATTCAGTTTTCCATAAAACCAAACAGACTTTATTATTGGCCTGTGTGTTAGTTATGGCTCAATTATGTGACTCTGGAAAGCATAATCAAACTCAGACTGTATTTTCCGGCTGTGGTTTTTAGTCACTGTGTGCTCCATATGTGGGATGACCCACTGGAAATGCCAGGCCCCCGTCTCTCTATTAAAGACCACACAGAGAGAGGTCATTATCAACAAGCTGGCTCTCTGAAGTGCATGAAGATTACAGCAGCAGAAAAGTAAACAATTACTCAAAAGCTGCCCCTCTCAGGTGTGCTGACAGGAAATTGTGTTGAGGAACATTCTGAATAGCTCCATACTTCCTGTTTACCACCTCGGCTGGTGATTTAATGAGAGGGGAGAGTGCCGTCAGAACAGAGGAAGAGGATGGACGACTACAACACCAACAACAGCAACATTATGAAGTTCATTCTGAGAAATGGGTTGGAAGAACTTAAACGAGCCAGGAAGGAGTGTGTATCACAGTTGATTTTAGGTCAAATGATTGGGAGATAGGGAGTGAGTGAGTGAGTGAGTGGTGAGATGGAGAGAGAGCGAGGGAGTCGGAGAGAAAGAGAGAGAGATGTTGAGAACAAAATCAAATACAAAACTTGCGGTTGCTGTGGAAACGGTTAGCAGAGATGGTTCTTCCTTCCTGGCCCCCCCAACACACACACACGTACATACACACATACATACACGCACATACACACACACACACACACACACACACACACACACACACAAACCCAGGCTTCTCCTCAATCAGTGGCCGCCAGTCTGCTGTCAGTAGCGAACAAACAAATCAATCCTAATTGGACGACATCGATCTTGTTCCGCTGCTGCCCAAGAACGGCAAGCCCTTAGACCTGGCCCAGGTGCACCTAGCCCCAGCTCTCTGGACCAATTTCCATCAATCATTCAGGTGAACTGCAGCTGGGACTGCTCTCTCTCTCTCTCTCTCTCTCTCTCTCTCTCTCTCTCTCTCTCTCTCTCTCGCAATTCAATTCAAGTAAGATTTATTGGCACAACAAATATTTTTGCATTGGCAAAGCAGAACAAGTCGTAAAGTACAATGGGGTACAATGAATAATAAACATATACATTCTCTCTCTCTCTCTCTCTCTCTCTCTCTCTCTCTCTCTCTCATTCTCTCTCTCTCTCTCTCTCTCTCTCTCTCTCTCTCTCTCTCTCTCTCTCTCTCTCTCTCTCTCTCTCTCTCTCACACACACACACACACACACACACAAACACACACTCTCTCACTCTCTCATTTCTTAGACTCTGTGAGTCTTGTCAGGTGAGATTGTCACTGGAGAAGGTGGCTTTATCCCCTCTCAGATGCAGACATACAGGCAGTATGGGCACTAATAAAGCATCTGCCCCATGCATTCACTGACCCTAGAACACATGTGGATCAAATTGGAGCTGGCTTTGGCAGATTCATGCCATTTCAGGGCATTACAGAATGATCTGCCATGTTTTTTTTTCTGAAATGTCTTTCTAGAGACAATCATTTCTTGTTTTGACCACCTAAAATCCCAGGGGTGTAGTATTAGTACTCGCTGGCAATCTATATACTAAAAAGGTTTAGAAAATATTAACTCCCAAGAAAAATACAGTTGTCACTAAAACAGTATTGCTTCCATACAATATGTGTCCATGGTGTTTGGGCAAAGTATTTAGTGGGTAACAAAAAGCAGACTTCCTTCAATGCAAAGTCTTGTCTTTGATTCCTTATCTCTGATTGGTAGTCTCAGCCTATTATACCAAAACACCTTTTTCTCGTCTCAGCTCGTGCAAAGCATATTGCTCAATTGTACTACTTTTCAGTGGATAGATCCCAACATGTGCAGTAGTGATATTGCGTGGGAACACTACGTTATATGATATAGTCTGACCTGCAGCACAAAACTGGAAAGTGGATGATGAAGTAAAAGCCTTTATCTTCAAATATGGAGAATTTTGCACCATCTTAGAAGAACAGTTGGGCTAAGTAATAACAGTGAGAAAAACATAGATTTCAAACAACTTTGGCGTAAATGATAACAGCAGTGTATTTGTTTCATTAGTAATCTTACAGTAATATATACTGCCCAGACAAAGTGTTCTAACCTGAAAACAAGCTCTAACTGCACTGTGACCGATAAACAGAATGTACGTCACTGATTCTTGGAAACGCAATGGCACATTTTCTCTCTGGCTCTCTAATGTTGTTGTTGTTGTTGTAGTTTTGGAAGAGTTATTGTTTTTCACTGTGGAAATGGCCTCATAATTCTGAGGACAGGAGCCCTTTGTGACAATAGCCCGCCTCCCTACAGAACAGGACAGATGTCTCATATCCTGTGCTGTGGCTTGTCTAATGGCGTGGCGGTAGAGAGAGAGAGAGAGAGAGAGACAGAGAGAGAGAGAGAGAGAGAGAGAGAGAGAGAGAGCGGAGAGCGGAACATGAGTAATCTGGGTCATGTTTGGGCATGGACACGGTCCTCACAGAATCCCAAGCCTCAGGATGTGGGTCAAGCAAAGATAGAGTAATGAGGATAGGCACAGGTTTCCCTTGTTTCTTCATCATCCTCATTACTTGTGTGTGTGTGTGTGTGTGTGTGTGTGTGTGTGTGTGTGTGTGTGTGCATGTGTGTGTGTGTATGGTTCACTCTCTCTCCCACACATACTTTATATTCATATCATATGTAGCTGGACATACAAAGATCAACATGTTTTGTTTTAGACTTGGCTGTGTGTAGATTTTAAACACTAATGAAAGTGATGTGTAAGAGACAAGTGCTCTGAAGCCCACATGCAGATATGAGGACTTAAAGGAAAATACCGGAGTGAATTCAAGCATAGCCCTGTTGAAAGTGCTTGCTAAATGCGCTAGTTAGCGAGTGGAACAAAATAATTTGGTACAGCACAGACCGAACACGAACGCAGAAGAACAGGCACTTTACACAATCAATGAGACCTGACTGTTCGGAAACCGAAAGTAAGATCTGAGGTTACATTGACTCAATGTAAAGTGTTTCGTGTTCGGGTTAGGTCTATGCTGTTCAAATTTTTTTCATTTCATGCCAAATATATTGCTGTTAGAAGGCTCGTGCAGCAGGGCTATGCTTGAATTCACTCCGGTATTTTCCTTTAAAGCCCCAACGTGTAACGTTTTTACTGTTCAATATCAAAATATGCTTTACCTGTTGACAAGCTTGTCCTCTCTCGTAAATATTAACCACCATTATTAATTCTGTGTGTCCGTATTGGCTTCAAATTTTGCATTTGCACGCACATTAACTGGGGTAGACTCCATGTATTGCCGCCATCTTGGAATATGGAAGCTGAAAACGGTCATGTTTTTGCTATAGACTGACAATAGACCGACATCCGCATGCAGGCTTCTTTAGCTGTAATACATAATTTGCGTTTAATTTCTCTCGAAGGCTACACATTGGGGCTTTAAACATTAAGAGTCTACAGCATCTTTTGTCTGTCTGTCTGTCTGTCTGTCTGTCTGTCTGTCTGTCTTCCAGAGAGCCTGTCTGTATGCTCCTCTCATACTGTGGCTTTATTAGAAAGAGTGATGAGTATGCCTTCTTTGTGCAAACGGCACTCTTCATCTCCTCGGAATATTAATGTGTGTGTGTGTGTATGTGTGTGTGTGTGTGTGTGTGTGTGTGTGTGTGTGTGTGTGTGTGTGTGTGTGTGTGTGTGTGTCTCGTGTGTGTGTGTGTGTGTGTGTGTGTGTGTGTGTGTGTGTGTGTGTGTGTGTGTCTGTGTGTGTGTGTGTGTGTGTTTTGTATGCATGAGGCAGAGACAAAGAGAGGAGAGAGGGAGAGGAGTGTGTGTGTGTGCGTGGCAATGGCTGCTGAGAGAGGGAGTGAGTGGTTTGTTGTTGGGCGCCAGAAGCAAAGACAAGCTCATCTCTCTCTGTGTCTCTTGGCATGAGACTTTCACAAACTCTCCACTCAGTCAAGATGAAGTTGAGGGCAGTTGAGTGAATTGAAGAGTTTAAGGTTTTCAAGACACCACCTGGAGTAAGTTTGTCAAGGGACAAACAAAGACAATCTTTGGAATCTTCGTTCTTTTCGCTTTTCTTTCTCTCTACAATCTCGATTCTTTTCTTCTCTTTTCTCTACAGTCTCTTCTTTTCTTTTCCCTTTATCTTCATTCTTCACCAGGAGTGCGTTTCCCAAAAACTAACGAACGTAGCATTTAACGAAGATCTTACTATGTTAGTTCAAGCTAGCGACTGAACTTATTCCCGCGTGTCCCAAAACGAGATAACTAAGTAAGTACCTCCATAGTAAGAAGTTGGTTAGTAGGGAAGACGTTAGTCCAAACTATGTCCTTTGCAGATGTTTTCGGAAGTGTCCGGAGAGTTCGTAGGCATTCGTTGCGATTAGGATCATGGGATATCGCCAATGTTACCAAATGTAAAACTACGGTGTTGTCATTTACAGTTGTGGATAATGTTCGCTGTCTTTCCTATTTGCATCGAGTTTTAGAAAAGGAGGAATTTCAATGAGTTTGTGTTGGAATATGTTCAGAAATAAAGCATGGGCTTCGGGGAGGACGTGCTATTTGCCAATAATGCCAATGCAAGCTTCACAGTTATTTTAGAAAGTTAAGCATGGGCTATTTGGCCATAATAGTAGTATTTAATGAGCAACTACACACCA
>JAODXP020000021.1:2588974-2597364 GCA_027497455.2 Sardinella longiceps
CACCCAAACACTCACACGCATACACACCACAAAGACACATACCCATAGACATGAGAGAGAGACAACTCTGTCTCACATACATGCGCGCACACACACACACTCTCAGACACACACACACACACACACACACACACACACACACACACACACACACACACACACACACACACACACACACACACACACACAATCAGTTTAACTGTTGACAATCTAAAGTGTACATGTTTGTCATTCTTTGTACCCTACTGTACTTTACATGTAAACTTATGCTATGCTTTGGCAATGCAAAAAATATTTGTCATGCCAATAAAGCTTGATTGAATTGAAAAAATTTAATTGAGAGAGAGAGAGAGAGAGAGAGAGAGAGAGAGAGAGAGAGAGAAATAAAGAGAGAATCCTTCTCTTGTTGGTCACTGGAGGATATATGCAGACAGTGAAGACAGCTTTCATTCCTCACAGCAGGTGAGAAGAGTCCATTGCTCTTAGGCGATCTCTCTTTCTTTCTCTCTTTCTCTTTCTCTCTCTCTTTCGTGTGTGTGTGTGTGTGTGTGTGTGTGTGTGTGTGCGCGTGTGACTGTGCGCACTGACCTTAGGTGATTTGGTTTGTCTCTACACCCACTGAGCAGCTTGGGCAACGCTGCGTCATACTGAAACCTCCTAAAGACACAATACTGCCTGTGGCATACAGTCACTGACATTATACAAATCACACACACACACACACACACACACACACACACACACACACACACACACACACACACACACACACACAGTTCATTAGTCAAGCATCATAATTCGGAGCATATGGCAATTAACAAAGTCTTTCTCACTCCTAATAACCAGATGGAATTAATCTTATAGGGGAAAACGAAATGGCCGTATGGAAACTGGATGTTAGAGTGGTGATTTGAAATGGAGGCTACTACCTAATATATTCTCTATGTGTATTGGTGCTGATTCATTTTGGAGTTCTAGCATGAAGGTAGATCTCATGACCATTGATTGGTTAAAAATAATTAAAGACATAACCTTCAATATTTTCATAACAAATGTTTTGACTTAGGACAAACAATCAAAAATGACAACAACAACAAAAGCTTTCTGAGTAATTTAAAACCAGTAAATAGCAATGATGTCCTCATACTGAAATCTGCAAAAACAAAAGGTAAGGGACTTGCCTGTAAAGGACTTTGGTTTAGCTGAATTAGTATTGTTTTTATCTGTATGTGTGTGTGTGTGTGTGCGTGCGTGTGTGCGTGCGTGCGTGCGTGCGTGCGTGTGTGTGTGTGTGTGTGTGCGTGCGTGCATGCATATGAGTGTGCTTCTCCTTCTCATTTCTTTGAATGAATGGGATGAATAAACTGTTGAATGCTGTCCAGGCTTGTGAGCTGTAGTGACTTAAAACAGACAGGCAAGTTTCTCACTAGCACTCAATGGACAGTTTGTTTTGCCTTGGAGCCAGATCATTATTTTGGTGGCATTAGCCTCCTTGCCTAATTTGTCATCCTTTTTGCACGGATTATTCATCTCACGCCCCGCCGGTGGTGGCGGTGGCGGTCGCATCTGAAAAGGGCAAGGGGATGACAGGGACTCTGTTTGTCTGCAGCGTCTGTTTTCAACACCGCAAAATAAGGTGACAGAACACACTCATGTTCTCTCACTCACTCCCGCTGTCTGTCGACTATTTTCTTTCTCTCTCATTCTTCCACTCTCGACTCACTCTTCTTTTTCCTGCTTCTCTCTCTCTCTCTCTCTCTCTCTCTCTCTCTCTCTCTCTCTCTCTCTCTCTCTCTCTCTCTCTCTCTCTCTCAATTCCCCCCTCTTTCTCTGTGTGGCTTATTCTAGCTTGCATGTTCAAGCAGTGCAAGACAACTTCTGACTAAAATAAAGCTGTGCAGATGGTAAAACGATGCATTATTTACATGCATAGTCACACATGCACTTCTCCTTTGGCTTCTCTCTGGCTATTTAAGGTAAGGTAAGAGTGGGCCAACTTAAAAGCACCCCCCCCTCCCACACACACACACACACACACACACAAGCTCCACTTCTTGGTTGGTTCACTTGCCTCAGATGAACCAAGAAATGGGGAAAGGAAAGAGATAAGAAAGCGAGAGAGCAAAGAAAGTTGGTGGGTCTTTTTGGCTGATAAAGCTTCTCTCCTCAGACAGCCTCTGAATCAGCTCTTCTTCTGTCATCACAAATCATTTCATCATTCGGATATGTCCCATTCTCTCTTATTTCTTCTTCTCTATGACTCATAATTAGCATATATTATTTTTCCACTGTGTTTTTTTCCGTTTGAAATTGTTATCAGCGCTAATCTGTTCTCCGCAGCTTATTGAGATACACTCACTAGTCCACTTAGCGCTGTCGCAGTAGCGCTTTTGCATTAATGGAGTCTTTTTATGTGGTTTTAATACACAAAATACCCGCATCCATCCCTCCCCCAACTACCCACCCCCAGTCCCCTTCCCTCAACACTGGAGGTCTGATGTCATACAGACGCAGGCGGACTAGGCAGCCAATGGGAGTGTGACGAGCGCTTTACTACTTACCGCCCCCACTCGCTCGCGCAGTTCATTCATGGTTATCGAGCTGAGCAGAGACAAGATGAGCGAGGGGGGAGTAGCTCTGTGCGCCAGCCTGCCTCTGTGTTTCCAAGGTAAGGGAGAGAGAGAGAGAGAGAGAGAGAGAGAGAGAGAGAGGGAGAGAGAGAGAGAGTAGATAGATAGATAGATAGATAGATAGATAGATAGACAGACAGAGGTAGAGGGAAATTAGTGTGGTAGATAAAGGAAAAGTGAATGATGTAGCGAGAGGAAATGAAAGAAATAGAGACAGGGAGAAAAAAAAACAGCGAGAGTGATGAGTGAAAATGCACAAATACTTTGAATGTCAAAATCAAAACTCATGCAATTTTTTTTTCCTTGGCTACCAGTTTTATCTGTTTGTTGTAATAACAGTCAATGTAATTAAGCTGCTTTCACTGTGAAAAAGTGCTTGTATTATGTAACTTTTGCATGTTGAATTGAATGTCAGTTTTTAAAAGATTTGACTCCTGGATACACTTATGGATGTATGTAGTGACCTACAGTAGACAACTTAATACAACTTCATATTTCATGCATAGGTACATAACAATATATTGTTTGTGTACCTCTGACAATTACTTAAAAAAAAAACAAGCGTAGTAACAAGTAATTTCAATTGTTTTTTACTGGACATTATTTAATCATGTAAGTGACATAGTATGCAATTTGTCCTTGTTGTTGCAGCCAATGGCACGGCAGGTAGTCCACTCGGGCTGTCCACTCCAAGGTCAGGAAAGTCTCCCAGTCCTTCTCCTACCAGTCCCGCCAGCCTCAGAAGACGCCGGGTAAGAGCTCCCCTCAGGGTGTCCTCACCCACCAATGTTTTGTCTAGATTTTTAGTCACCATTACTTTCATATTAAAATCAGTGCTGAACTATCATTGGAATGTTGTAGGCATGTTAATTCGAGTCACACAGACATACTTGACAAGCATATTTTACACAGTCTTTACCTCTTTGGTCAGCATATGGGCAATGGGGTCATATGAAGTACTGTGGTGGTCTGCGTTTAGTATCATATTAGTAGTTGTCATGCACACACAGATGCTCGGAGAAAATCTCTAGTCTTCCCGGGGTGTAGCTTAGCAACCAGTACTGGCCCTCTCTTGGCTCCATTCCTTCACTGTCCCACTGCCTCTTCACTGCAGCTGCCAGACAGGGAACATGGTGTTTATCCTAGCATAGACACACACACACACACACACACACACACACACACACACACACACACACACACACACACTCATTCACTTATGCATGTTAACCCAGTCATCCAGACTCGGCAGTGTCATAATGGCATACATCATGCATTCAGATGGTTGAATTATTTACTGCACTCATTCATATCTAGCTCACAAGCTAATCTACGTTTGTGCTGCTTGCTCAAGGCAGTTGAGTGTGCAAGCTTACAGGTTAGGCTGCTGGAAGACATATTTCCCATTCTTTCCCATAAGCTGTAAAAGAAGAAATTGATTTTTAGTTGTATGTGATTCTGAACACATTGACATTAGTCTCCCATGTAGCCTGGCTTGATAGACTGACTGACATCCATTACCACAAAACTGTACAGTGATGACAAGCATCCCACAAGCATCCCACAAAAATCTGTCTTGATGATAAAAATAAATGCTTTGCAAACATGGTAACTTGCATGTGATCATAAATAGCTAATTTTCTAGATTACACAGGCCTATTGCATATTGATCAGTCACTTTGTTTCCCTTGTAAATAACTTTGACTTACGGACTCAACCTTCTCTCTCACCTTGGTTTCCTCATGCAATGGTATGGTCTCCAGCAGAGTGTTGCCAACATAACACCCGCCACGAGAGTGGACTGGTTGCTAATTACTGTAATTATCTAGTGTGATTGCAGAGGAGGAGAACACAAACAGTGTAATACTGTCAAAAGGCCAGAGGTGGAGAGAGAAAGACCTTTAGCACCAAGCCAATGACTATTAATGCAATACAGCTGGGACTTAACAACTCATGCAGTTTCATGCTTTGATCTGTCCCAGACTGAGAGGATTCACGCATTCATGTATGATCTGTGAAATTGACATGATCTTCTCCTCAGAATCCATTTCTGTAGTGATGCCACATTGGAACTCTTTAAGTTGAGTTCTCGTTACATGACTGCAGCCATGCAAAGTAAAACCCCTAATACTTATTTCTCCTAATCTTTTCTCTCCAGCAGTGACTGAAATCCAGGCCTATGATGCCTCCATTTCTTGGATGTTCCCCGATTTAGACTCCCTCAAAACCCTCCCCAAATCCCTGCTCACGCGCAGCGCAGACTTTTGTGCCTGCTGCTTCTGCAGCTTCTCCAGACGCAATGCTCTTGGCAGGAGTTGTGTGAAAGATCAGTCCCCTGCACGCCCTCCAGCAGCGAGTAGCTCGGCTCTTACAGTCTGCAGCACGTCCCTTTTAGCTAACCCCCCTGACCCAGTGCAGGCAGCACTCTAAGATGCTCTTTCTCCATCTCTCTCTCTCTCTCTCTCTCTCTCTCTCTCTCTCTCTCTCTCTCTCTCTCTCTCTCTCTCTCTCTCTCTCTCTCTGTCTCTGTCTTTCTTGCTCCCTTTGTCTGTTTCTCAGAAATAGCTTCACAGCTGGATGCGGTTCCCTCTTAGTCATTTTCCCCGCCACCAAGATGCAAATCTGGTTTCAGTTGTGAGGAAGAGATGAGATGCCCTTATTACATAAACACAGAGGCGCAGTGCCGATTAACTAACTGGCTCTTTGTCTGTCTGTCTTGAAACATCTTACATCATTTGTGTGTTAAATGGCATATTCACAGGATTTTTAATTATTTTTTTTTCACCAAAATGACTCAAATTTAGGAGGGCATCCAATTAAAATGCACACATACTCACACAGTTCATGAGCAAAGTAATTTATCCAAGTCAAGGTCCTTTGATGAGATTATAGATGGTTGCTCTTGTATTTAATAAGTCTTTTGGACGAACATATACATCATAATAGCCCTTTTTGGCATTTAGAGGAGATAATTGGGTTTGGTTATTATTCCTGTAGGGGGAATTAGGAGTTTGCATTCATTATGAAGAGATTTACCCTAGTGAGCCATTGCTTTGCTGGCTTAATGAATTCCCCAAGGTCTCCCGAAGTCTGGCACACACCCCTTATAACTGATATTACTTCAGGCAAAGAGCCCAAAATCATAATTAGGAAACTAAATGACTACATTAAATAAAGGTCATTATTCCCCCATCTTTCTGAAGTAATAACTCAGATTTGAGACAAACAATTAACTGAGGTGTACTTCAGACTAAAGTTTCTTTGCTACTGTATATACGTACAGTATGCCAAAATCTGATAGATAATCTCTAGTTGTCTGCAGCAAGCAGGTTCAGAAACCTTCAAATCTAGTTCAAAACTGAATTTGAAATAGTTTGACTTGCTCGGTTTGGAGGCTTTTAGAGGGAGGAAGTGTTCATGTACGGCAGAGTTCTGAGAGTACTGTAGGAAGCAGTAGTGAGCCTAACCCAATCTGCTCACCTTGTGTCGCTAACGGTATTATTATTAGCACCTCTGCTTAAAAGCTGTTGCTATGGAAACTGCTGTTGTGCGCTGCCATTGGAAAGGTGTGGAAATGGTGAGTGATATGAAGAGCTCTAAGCTCTCTCTCTGGCAGAGTTGGGGCCGGAAATAGATACAGATTAGATGTAGTTTGCGATTGATAATGGTTGTTTTTGTTGTGTAAACACACTCTAATATTGATTTGTATTTCAATGTACTTTGAGGGGCTTTTTGGTACCAATCAATCACAAAGTTCCCTACCAATCAATTCCTGCAGGTTGATGGGGATCTAGTTTGGCTCTGTTTTACATTAGTTAGTTTAAGTCACTGCCAGCACTATGCCATGCACTTGTTTTTTTTTTTTACTTTCAAATTATGTAACAAATCATCAGCTGAACAATCAACAATCTTTGAACAGTGCTTTTCATTTGCACAACACATCTTTTTCATCTTCAATTATCAAAATGTACATTCTGTTATCAGTCTGTCTCTCTCTCTCTCTCTCTCTCTCTCTCTCTCTCTCTCTCTCTCTCTCTCTTTCTTTCTTTCTTTTTTCAGGGTTCTCAGCACAGTGGCTCATCTCTTTCTCTGGCCTCCACCAAGGTGTGCAGCTCCATGGACGAGGGGGATGGACCAAGTAGTGAAGGTAAGCAAGTTTAGTTTGAGAGTCTAACCTTAGTTGAGTAAATGATCAAAGTGAGAAGACCAAAAACAAAAACACTTATTAGAAATTGATGTTGTGTTTTACCTGCCTCAAAACCCCAAAATATAATTGACAGTTCTGTACTATCACTGCCCAGATAACCAAGGATCCTTCATCCCACCTGCCCTTGTTGTTGACTCTATTCAACTGCAAGACAGCTACAGTCTAGAAGATCACAGTATCTCCTGATTCTCTAACCCTTTCTCTCTTTCTCTCTCTAACCTACAGCAGAGCCTGTTGAGGAGTACCCTCAGGTCCCTGCCACCATTGCTGAGAGGTACAAGGTTGGCCGAACACTAGGAGACGGAAACTTTGCGGTAGTGCGTGAGTGTGTGGAGAGATCCACAGGGAGAGAGTACGCACTGAAGATCATCAACAAAAGCAAGTGCAGAGGGAAGGTAAGGGGCTATGCTGCAACACAAAGGGTTCAAGGACAAGTTTCATACTGCTGGGCTACTGGGAAAGTAATGGATGGAGTGGATAATTATTATTTCTTTGATAGCACATCTTCTATTACTTCATTTTCACTTATTCAATTAGACAATTGAATGTACTATTGGAACATAAATACTACCCATCGATGAGAAGGTTTTATGGTTTAGTCATAGTTTGTGAGCATTGTGATTCTTGAGTCATTGTTTTTCCTGTCTTGTCTCTCAGGAGCACATGATCCAGAACGAGGTGGCCATCTTGAGGCGAGTGAAGCACCCCAACATCGTTCTCCTCATCGAGGAGATGGACACCTACAGTGAGCTCTATCTCGTTATGGAGCTGGTTAAGGTAATGGACGCATAAATGCACAGAAGTATTGATAAAATATCCCAGATATTAGCATCAATGTCAATCCAGTTGTCATCTCAATTAACTTTGCCATGTCACTAGATAACCTCATCATTTTTGCTTCTTCTTTTTTCTTGCTACAAACGACCTTGAGAAGACCTCATAATTAGTGTGAAATGAATGTATCATCTAAAGATAGCTCTACTTGGTTTTGTTGTGCAATCAAATAGACAAAGAGTCAAATGCAGATAAGATAAAGGAGGGAGATAGGCCAAGAGCTTTTTAGTGGAGGTCTAAGGAGGCTTTTCTTTGAATAATTGAATCCCTATCCCATCAGATGGGGAAACTTAAAAGAGCTACCTTGACAGTTCTCTCATATCCTGGGCTTAATTCCAAAGAACTAGCTTCTTTAGTTTTCATGAGAGTGTGTGTTTGGTGCTCCTCACGCTAAGTCTGCTCAGAAACAGGATTATATCATCCCAGAAAAAAAACATTTTGAATTATTCACAAATTACGTTTTTGTGTTTGTGTATCAGGGTGGAGATCTGTTTGATGCCATCACATCCTCCAACAAGTACACAGAGAGAGATGCCAGCGGCATGCTATACAACCTGGTCAGCGCCATCAAATACCTCCACAGCCTCAACATTGTGCACCGAGACATTAAGCCTGAAAACCTGCTGGTGAGTACAGTTGCATGCCCAATGGCCAAGTCTCGGTTCTCCAGTCATGGTGTAGTAATGAATATTTCGGCAACACACACGCACGCACTCACA
>JAODXP020000021.1:2597464-2602464 GCA_027497455.2 Sardinella longiceps
ACGTTCAGCAAGTCTCTGTATTTTTTTCCGTTTTTGTGTATGCACTGTGCACCCCAAAGCTGTAGATGGCGCTGCTACGTGTAATTACGCGAGACCCTACGACACACTGTCGTAAATCCTTTCCCACCGGACGCTTTACTGCTGTTGCTATCGATACAGTCTCATGCCTCTGCTCACGCTGGATTTACAACTAATGTTTACAACAGACCGACAACATGTCTACTGAGGTAAGTAACACTATTCACGCTTAAAAAGTGGTAAAACAAACCAACTATTTGCTGCTTTGCACTTTGTAAGTGTATGTATTTTATCGTGTGAAAAATACACTTTAGTTGTAAAGTATACGGTGTCAGACCAGCCACTAACCTAACGTTAGCCAATGCTATACATGAATGAAACTTTTCTACCATTTCTATGCGTAATTGTAATGCTACTTTTCAAGCGTTCAATACTTTATCTAAAAGAGATATGCTTTGACGTAGGCAAAATTGATCTGATTATAATGAGAATTGGCTTAGAAAGTGTGAAAACTAATGATACTGTGTTAGTGGGCAGACGTATCACATTTGAGTAACACTATGTTGAGAGAAGCAGCCTATGACAGCATGGTTTCTATTCTTCGTTTTCAAGCCTAAGGATACTCCATATTTGTGGTATAAAGCTAAAACGTTTCCAATGATATTGCAGGAATCTAATTCGACAACCTCGTCTGACTTCACCCCTCGGGCAATGGGTTCCCGAGGTGCTAGACCGAGAACCCCAAGAGTGAGAGACCTCAACCAAGAGGATCAAAGGAGGCTACAGGATCTGCACGAGAGGAGAAATGGCAGAGGTTCGCTTCCTGTGACAATTTACCCATGCAAGATCTAAATATTTTTGCCCATGCAATATCTAAATATTTGTACACTGTTTGTTTTATCTCCTTTTTACTTGAAAAATGTTACTTGTAAATAGTTATAACCACATTCTCTACCTCAAATATTTATTTTTTTCAAAAGAAGAAATGGACATTTTTGTCTATCAATGTTTATTTATTTACAAAGAATGTGCAATTATTTTGTTGTGTGAACGAGGAAAAATAAAATAAAAACATTTACAAACAGTTGCATGTGCATTTGTTATAAACAAGTGGACTAGTGTGGCATCAAATGTGAAAAGTGCAACCTCATTCGCCTTGAGGATTTGGAAGTGCTAGGTCTCCCCATGACACTTGCTGAGCAACCAGCTCCTCTGTTGATGGCGGAGGCTGAGCAGAGGACAGTAATCCAAGCCGCCTAGGGTCATCTGGTCGCATTGAAATTTTACGGGGAAGACCAGTGCCACTGATCAGCCTCTTCTGCAGAATTGTCTTCTGCAGCTCAGGGATGTAGGTGAACCTTTTCTTTTCCTTCACGGTGTACACCAGTTCTTCGATTTCTTGTTGTATTTCCTTCTGTACCTGATGAACAAGTAAATAATGTAATTAGTCAATATTATCATTACTCTTTTCTTTTTTTGAAACACTGAGGTCTTGGCATGTAAACAAACTCACATTTTATGTCCCTCCTTCTCCAGTGCTGGCAAGCGCTGATTGTGTTTATTGTAGTCGATGGCTGCCAGTAGTGTCCGTGTTTTGTAGATGAAGAGTGTGTAGGCCATTCGTTTGGAGGCATACATCATGATTTTGGAAGCCCTGGGAATGTTAGGAGATTTACATTCAGCGATGTTTACTGTTACGTGATTGAAACAATGCATGTTTCTGCCAGTCATCTGGCAATTCTGAAATGACACCCAATTACAATGCTCACCGGAAGATCAGAAACTTGGGAACCAGGTTTAGCCACCTCTTGTCCAGGACGATTGCAGCTAGGGCCTGGTGTGCGGCTGAACCTGTAATGATGATGCTGACAGTGAACACTGTGCATTCTTGCCAATTCAAACATTTTTTTACTCATTACATTTAGTCACAATACCTTGCTCTATCCAGGGCTTGTCATGTTCATCTTCTTCAAGGGGCTCATGTAGACAGTAACCAGTTGGCCAAGAATGTTCGTTGCGGACATGATGTAGCAAGCCAGCACACATCAGCTGTGCAGTGTGACAATACATGCAAAATTAATACAAATTCTACCTAAAAGCAAGCACCATAACATTGACGACAATAAATATTTTGTAAAACATACCTTGAACTGCTCTTCTGTGTCGCAATGCTTGCTACAGTACCAGAAGTGGTTCACTATCTCTTTGGTCCAAACCAGAAGGGATGTCTGCTGCTTTACTGTGCCAGCCTGATTGAAATTAAAATCATTAGAAACATGTCTATGCTCTGCATACCTACAACCAACAATGAGTTTGATGTAACCTAAGGAGAACAGAAGAAACATGTAGAACAGTGAATCGAAATGGCCATGTACATTTACCAGTAATCTCATTCCTGTGCAAATGTTCACACCTTTACTTGTAAGCAGCCCCTGACTGTCACCCCCCTCCCTTTGTCTTGTTTGAGATGTGGAGCCAGGCCCTTCACATACAACAATAGCGTAGGGGAAGGGCAAGGCAGACAGTAGCTTACACCAAGTGAATGTATTATGTCCAACACAGACTTACTGACAACATAAAAATATAATTTTACCCATTCTAGTACTACTCCAATCCCCCGGGGTTTGAGGATGACCTGAAAAGGTGGCACTCCATGACAGGCACGCAGAGACCGAATGTCTAACTTACGTGGTTGCACTTCTGTATGGGTACTATAACATGTTGAGCGAGTTGAAACAAGTTGTCATTGTAGCTAATGTTTGCAGATTTGCCAACCAGATCTTCTTCTTTGGTGACTTTTGCTTGGCCAAGGACAATTCTCCAACAAGCATCAAAACATTTCTGTGGTTACATCGCTATAGGTAACGTTAGTAGCCCACACAGGATTTCTTGGAGGCTAGCTAGCTAGCTAGGTAGCTAATCGGCTATCGTTGTCGTTAGCTATTATTTGAAATTGAAACCCCATTTGAACACCAAAAATAGGAGTAAATTATAACTATTAACAACGTGTAGGATCCTAGATTCAGACATGTAGGTGAGATGTACTTACAACTGCAAAAGTAGCACAGCCAGGTCGGCATCTGTTTTGCAGGATGCTTCGCTGTCTCGGAGCTCTCGTCATTCACTGAACGCCCGACCAAGGTTTACCCTGCTGCATTTCCTTGCGTGGTCTCTAGCTCTCTTCTTCGCCTTCGACTCCTCCGAAAGCGGCCTTTTCTCGTCCTTTTTTGTTCTTTTCGCTGGTTCTGCCATTTCGATGATATGAAAACGAGCAGCATTCTGCCGGCTAAAGCTATTTGGGGGTGTGTCTCGAGTCGAAATGCCGTAAAGCAGTTCGTTGTTCTCGTCACCTAACGCGCCTCACGAGACTTCCAAAGCAAGGCAGGCGCAGGGACGCGGCTGGAAACTTACAGAAACGATTCTACGGCCAGGGAGGGTAGTGAGATGAGAGAAAAATAAAATTTTCGACATAACGGGTCAGACAACTGAAAGAATGATTTTCAAAGGATTTTATGACTATAAAAATGCTACTGAAAGCCTCTTTAAGGGATTTGGGGTGTTCATTTTCTGCAAATGGGTGATAGAAAACTCTTCTGTTCAAATTATAGGTCTATATCATAATGTGTAGTGATGTGTTGGTATAGTTTTATTTTTTGAGCTCTTGGTTATTAGATGGAACTCCAGCAGCCAAGTTTAACACCATATAAAGATTTTTCAAAATGGGAGGCGATCTTTACACTGAAATTGAAAGCCCTCATTCTCAAAGTACATTACAAGTGGCACCAATGCATGCGTCTGGATGTCTAGTTTAATTTGATACCAAATACTTCTATTGTAGGCGCAGATATACCCCTAACAAAGCTTCTGAAAGACAATGACGCAAAACCGGATCACCCGCGATTGTAATTTTCGGCGCTCGCGTGCCCAATAATAATAATAATAAAAAACTTCGGAGTGCCTGTTATGCCGCCCTCCCCACGAGGCCGCCCTGGGCGACCGCCCATATCTTCCATGCCAGAAACCGCTCCTGCTTCCATGCAATATGTGTCCATGGTGTTTGGGCAAAGTATTTGGTGGGTAACAGAAAACAGACTTCCTTCAATGCAAAGTCTTGTCTTTGATTCCTTATCTCTGATTGATGGTCTCAGCCTATTATACCAAAACACCTTTTTCTCGTCTCAGCTCGTGCAAAGCATATTGCTCAATTGTACTACTTTTCAGTGGATAGATCCCAACATGTGCAGTAGTGATATTGCGTGGGAACACTACGTTATATGATATAGTCTGACCTGCAGCACAAAACTGGAAAGTGGATGATGAAGTAAAAGCCTTTATCTTCAAATATGGAGAATTTTGCACCATCTTAGAAGAACAGTTGGGCTAAGTAATAACAGTGAGAAAAACATAGATTTCAAACAACTTTGGCGTAAATGATAACAGCAGTGTATTTGTTTCATTAGTAATCTTACAGTAATATATACTGCCCGGACAAAGTGTTCTAACCTGAAAACAAGCTCTAACTGCGCTGTGACCGATAAACAGAATGTACGTCACTGATTCTTGGAAACGCAATGGCACATTTTCTCTCTGGCTCTCTAATGTTGTTGTTGTTGTTGTAGTTTTGGAAGAGTTATTGTTTTTCACTGTGGAAATGGCCTCATAATTCTGAGGACAGGAGCCCTTTGTGACAATAGCCCGCCTCCCTACAGAACAGGACAGATGTCTCATATCCTGTGCTGTGGCTTGTCTAATGGCGTGGCGAGAGAGAGAGAGAGAGAGAGGAGAGCGGAACATGAGTAATCTGGGTCATGTTTGGGCATGGACACGGTCCTCACAGAATCCCAAGCCTCAGGATGTGGGTCAAGCAAAGATAGAGTAATGAGGATAGGCACAGGTTTCCCTTGTTTCTTCATCTTCCTCATTACTTGTGTGTGTGTGTGTGTGTGGGTGGCCTCACTGTTGGAAACCGAAAGTAAGATCTG
>JAODXP020000021.1:2607464-2618629 GCA_027497455.2 Sardinella longiceps
AGAGGAAATATGTGAAAGAAAAAGAGAAGGGAGAAAAGAAACAGCGAGAGAGATGGCTTGAAAGATGAAGAGTGAAAATGCACAAATACTTTGAATGTCAAAATCAAAACTCATGCAATGAGTTTTTTTTTCTTGGCTACTAGTTTTATCTGTTTGTTGTAATAACTGTCAATGCAATTAAGCTGCTTTCACTGTGAAAAGGTTGTTGTATTATGTAAGTTTTGCATGTTGAATTGAATGTCAGTTTTTAAAAAAATTGACTGCTGGATTCACTTATGGATGTATGTAGTGACCTACAGTAGACAACTTAATACAACTTCATATTTCATGCATAGGTACATAACAATATATTGTTTGTGTACCTCTGACAATTACTTAAAAAAAAAACAAGCATAGCATTTTAACAAGTAATTTCAATTGTTTTTTACTGGACATTATTTAATCATGTAAGTGACATAGTATGCAATTTGTCCTTGTTGTTGCAGCCAATGGCACGGCAGGTAGTCCACTCGGGCTGTCCACTCCAAGGTCAGGAAAGTCTCCCAGTCCTTCTCCTACCAGTCCCGCCAGCCTCAGAAGACGCCGGGTAAGAGCTCCCCTCAGGGTGTCCTCACCCACCAATGTTTTGTCTAGATTATTAGTCACCATTACTTTCATATAAAAATCAGTGCTGAACAGTCATTGGAATGTTGTAGGCATGTTAATTCAAGTCACACAGACATACTTGACAAGCGTATTTTACACACTCTTTGCCTCTTTGGTCAGCATATGGGCAATGGGGTCACTTAAAGTGCTGTGGTGGTCTGCGTTTAGTATCATATTAGTAGTTGTCATGCACACACAGATGCTCGGAGAAAATCTCTAGTCTTCCCGGGGTGTAGCTTAGCAACCAGTACTGGCCCTCTCTTGGCTCCATTCCTTCACTGTCCCACTGCCTCTTCACTGCAGCTGCCAGACAGGGAACATGGTGTTTATCCTAGCATAGACACACACACACACACACACACACACACACACACACACACACACACACACACATTCACTTATGCATGTTAACCCAGTCATCCAGACTCGGCAGTGTCATAATGGCATACATCATGCATTCAGATGGTTGAATTATTTACTGCACTCATTCATATCTAGCTCACAAGCTAATCTACGTTTGTGCTGCTTGCTCAAGGCAGTTGAGTGTGCAAGCTTACAGGTTAGGCTGCTGGAAGACATATTTCCCATTCTTTCCCATAAGCTGTAAAAGAAGAAATTGATTTTTAGTTGTATGTGATTCTGAACACATTGACATTAGTCTCCCATGTAGCCTGGCTTGATAGACTGACTGACATCCATTACCACAAAACTGTACAGTGATGACAAGCATCCCACAAGCATCCCACAAAAATCTGTCTTGATGATAAAAATAAATGCTTTGCAAACATGGTAACTTGCATGTGATCATAAATAGCTAATTTTCTAGATTACACAGGCCTATTGCATATTGATCAGTCACTTTGTTTCCCTTGTAAATAACTTTGACTTACGGACTCAACCTTCTCTCTCACCTTGGTTTCCTCATGCAATGGTATGGTCTCCAGCAGAGTGTTGCCAACATAACACCCGCCACGAGAGTGGACTGGTTGCTAATTACTGTAATTATCTAGTGTGATTGCAGAGGAGGAGAACACAAACAGTGTAATACTGTCAAAAGGCCAGAGGTGGAGAGAGAAAGACCTTTAGCACCAAGCCAATGACTATTAATGCAATACAGCTGGGACTTAACAACTCATGCAGTTTCATGCTTTGATCTGTCCCAGACTGAGAGGATTGATGCATTCATGTATGATCTGTGAAATTGACATGATCTTCTCCTCAGAATCCATTTCTGTAGTGATGCCACATTGGAACTCTTTAAGTTGAGTTCTCGTTACATGACTGCAGCCATGCAAAGTAAAACCCCTAATACTTATTTCTCCTAATCTTTTCTCTCCAGCAGTGACTGAAATCCAGGCCTATGATGCCTCCATTTCTTGGATGTTCCCCGATTTAGACTCCCTCAAAACCCTCCCCAAATCCCTGCTCACGCGCAGCGCAGACTTTTGTGCCTGCTGCTTCTGCAGCTTCTCCAGACGCAATGCTCTTGGCAGGAGTTGTGTGAAAGATCAGTCCCCTGCACGCCCTCCAGCAGCGAGTAGCTCGGCTCTTACAGTCTGCAGCACGTCCCTTTTAGCTAACCCCCTGACCCAGTGCAGGCAGCACTCTAAGATGCTCTTTCTCCATCTCTCTCTCTCTCTCTCTCTCTCTCTCTCTCTCTCTCTCTCTTTCTCTCTCTCTCTCTTCTCTGTCTCTGTCTTTCTTGCTCCCTTTGTCTGTTTCTCAGAAATAGCTTCACAGCTGGATGCGGTTCCCTCTTAGTCATTTTCCCCGCCACCAAGATGCAAATCTGGTTTCAGTTGTGAGGAAGAGATGAGATGCCCTTATTACATAAACACAGAGGCGCAGTGCCGATTAACTAACTGGCTCTTTGTCTGTCTGTCTTGAAACATCTTACATCATTTGTGTGTTAAATGGCATATTCACAGGATTTTTAATTATTTTTTTTTCACCAAAATGACTCAAATTTAGGAGGGCATCCAATTAAAATGCACACATACTCACACAGTTCATGAGCAAAGTAATTTATCCAAGTCAAGGTCCTTTGATGAGATTATAGATGGTTGCTCTTGTATTTAATAAGTCTTTTGGACGAACATATACATCATAATAGCCCTTTTTGGCATTTAGAGGAGATAATTGGGTTTGGTTATTATTCCTGTAGGGGGAATTAGGAGTTTGCATTCATTATGAAGAGATTTACCCTAGTGAGCCATTGCTTTGCTGGCTTAATGAATTCCCCCAGGTCTCCCGAAGTCTGGCACACACCCCTTATAACTGATATTACTTCAGGCAAAGAGCCCAAAATCATAATTAGGAAACTAAATGACTACATTAAATAAAGGTCATTATTCCCCCATCTTTCTGAAGTAATAACTCAGATTTGAGACAAACAATTAACTGAGGTGTACTTCAGACTAAAGTTTCTTTGCTACTGTATATACGTACAGTATGCCAAAATCTGATAGATAATCTCTAGTTGTCTGCAGCAAGCAGGTTCAGAAACCTTCAAATCTAGTTCAAAACTGGATTTTGAATAGTTTGACTTGCTCGGTTTGGAGGCTTTTAGAGGGAGGAAGTGTTCATGTACGGCAGAGTTCTGAGAGTATTGTAGGAAGCAGTAGTGAGCCTAACCCAGTCTGCTCACCTTGTGTCGCTAACGGTATTATTATTAGCACCTCTGCTTAAAAGCTGTTGCTATGGAAACTGCTGTTGTGCGCTGCCATTGGAAAGGTGTGGAAATGGTGAGTGATATGAAGAGCTCTAAGCTCTCTCTCTCTGGCAGAGTTGGGGCCGGAAATAGATACAGATTAGATGTAGTTTGCAATGGATAATGGTTGTTTTTGTTGTGTAAACACACTCTAATATTGATTTGTATTTCAATGTACTTTGAGGGGCTTTTTGGTATCAATCAATCACAAAGTTCCCTACCAATCAATTCCTGCAGGTTGATGGGGATCTAGTTTGGCTCTGTTTTACATTAGATAGTTTAAGTCACTGCCAGCACTATGCCATGCACTTGTTTTGTTTTTTTTACTTTCAAATTATGTAACAAATCATCAGCTGAACAATCAACAATAACTTAACCTCTCTCTCTCTCTCTCTCTCTCTCTCTCTCTCTCTCTCTCTCTCTCTCTCTTTCTTTCTTTCTTTTTTCAGGGTTCTCAGCACAGTGGCTCATCTCTTTCTCTGGCCTCCACCAAGGTGTGCAGCTCCATGGACGAGGGGGATGGACCAAGTAGTGAAGGTAAGCAAGTTTAGTTTGAGAGTCTAACCTTAGTTGAGTAAATGATCAAAGTGAGAAGACCAAAAACAAAAACACTTATTAGAAATTGATGTTGTGTTTTACCTGCCTCAAAACCCCAAAATGTAATTGCCAGTTCTGAAATTCTGTACTATCACTGCCCAGATAACCAAGGATCCTTCATCCCACCGGCCCTTGTTGCCGACTCTATTCAACTGCAAGACAGATCACAGTATCTCCTGATTCCCTAACCCTTTCTCTCTTTCTCTCTCGAACCTACAGCAGAGCCTGTTGAGGAGTACCCTCAGGTCCCTGCCACCATTGCTGAGAGGTACAAGGTTGGCCGAACACTAGGAGACGGAAACTTTGCGGTAGTGCGTGAGTGTGTGGAGAGATCCACAGGAAGAGAGTACGCACTGAAGATCATCAACAAAAGCAAGTGCAGAGGGAAGGTAAGGGGCTATGCTGCAGCACAAAAGGGTTTCAAGCGGACAAGTTTCATACTGCTGGGCTACTGGGAAAGTAATGGATGGAGTGGATAATTATTATTTCTTTGATTGCACATCTTCTATTACTTCATTGTCACTTATTCAATTAGACAATTGAATGTACTATTGGAACATAAATACTACCCATCGATGAGAAGGTTTTATGGTTTAGTCATAGTTTGTGAACATTGTGATTCTCGAGTCATTGTGTTTCCTGTCTCATCTCTTAGGAGCACATGATCCAGAACGAGGTGGCCATCTTGAGGCGAGTGAAGCACCCCAACATCGTTCTCCTCATCGAGGAGATGGACACCTACAGTGAGCTCTATCTCGTTATGGAGCTGGTTAAGGTAATGGACGCATGCATGCACAGAAGTATTGATAAAATATCCCAGATATTAGCATCAATGTCAAGCCAGTTGTCATCTCAATTAACTTTGCCATGTCACTAGCTTCTTTTGTCTTGCTACAAACGACCTTGAGAAGACCTCATAATTAGTGTGCAATGAATGTATGATCTAAAGATAGCTCTACTTGGTTTTGTTGTGCAATCAAATAGACGAAGAGTCAAATGCAGATAAGATAAAGGAGGAAGATAGGCCAAGAGCTTTATAGAGGAGGTCTAAGGAGGGTTTTCTTTGAATAATTGAATCCCTATCCCATCAGATGGGGAAACTTAAAAGAGCTACCTTGACAGTTCTCTCATATCCTGGGCTTAATTCCAAAGAACTAGCTTCTTTAGTTTTCATGAGAGTGTGTGTTTGGTGCTCCTCACGCTAAGTCTGCTCAGAAACAGGATTATATCATCCCAGAAAAAAAACACATTTTCAACTAGAGAATGTAATTTCAGAGAAATTACGAGTGCATTGAAAATGCAGTTGCTGTTTTTAGTTGATTTTGTTGCAAATCATTTCAGTAAATATGATTGCAACACATTTAGATGACTGGAGGCATAATTGGATAAGTGACAGTTGGAATGGTTGAACAGTTAATTAGTTGAGAAGTTTGAACCACATGACAGTTAAGTTGACTAGCATAAATTATCATATATGTTAAGTAGAATTCTAAGTGCTGACTAGCATGTTAAATATGCTACCATGATGATCACAAGAGTTATCTTAGTTGAATAGCATAAAAAAACAAAAATGCTAATTAGCATGCTAACCATGCTAGCTAGAATGCTAATAATGCTAGCATGATGATCAGAGGACTTAGCTGAGTTGAATAGCATCAAAAAACAAAAATGCTAATTAGCATGCTAACCATGCTTAACTAGCATGCTGATAATGTTAGCATGAGGATCAGAAGACTTAGCTGAGTTGAATAGCATCAAAAAACAAAAATGCTAATTAGCATGCTAACCATGTTAACTAGCAGGCTAATAATGTTAGCATGATGATCAGAAGACTTAGCTGAGTTGAATTGCATGAAAAACCAAAAATGCTAATTAGCATGCTAGCTAAGCTAACATGTTAATAATGCTAGCATGATGATCACAAGACTTAGCTGAGTTGAATAGCATCAAAAAACAAAAATGCTAATTAGCATGCTAACTATGCTAACTAGCCACCCCCCACTGAGGACTTTTATTTTGAAATAGTTGTGGCCAGAGGAAACAGTTGACAGGAGTCATAGTTGATGACAGTTCACAGTAGGAATGGTTGAACAGTTGAATAGTAAAATCATTTTCCATCAAATTAGTATGATGAGGACTTTTAATTTGAAACAGTTGCGGACAGGAACCAGCTGAGAGGACGCATAGTTGATGACATCCAGAAGTTGAACAGAATCTGTAGTCTTAAGTGAGAGGATTGTAGTCTGTGGAAGTGGTTGCTAAGTTGTTGTTAGGTACCTAAGATGATTGATAGGCTGTTGCTAGGGTAGGTGAAGTGGTTGCTAGGGTGGTTGCTAGGTAAATCAAATCAGTTGCCATGGTGGTTGCTAAGTTACAAGTGTGGAAGTGGTTGCTGCGTGGTTGCTAGGCAGTTGCTAGGATATTTGAAGTGGTTGCTATATAGTTGCTAAGCTGCTAATGTTAAGGCTATGGGAAATTTTAAAAAGTTTAAAATCGTCATAGTTTCAAAAGTATACAAGTTACAAAGTAAAAAAGACATAGCAATAAACTATGAAGTATGATCTATATGATGAAGGTTGAATGAGGTTTCTACGTGAAATGGTTGATGCCAAATTAGGTGCGTGGAAGAAAAATAATAATAACTAGAGAATGTAATTTCAGAGAAATTACGAGTGCATTGAAAGTGCAGTTGCTGTTTTTAGTGGATTTTTAGATGACTGGAGGCATAATTGGATAACTGACAGTTGGAATGGTTGAACAGTTAATTGGAAGAGAAGTTTGACCCACATGACAGTTAAGTTGACTAGCATGATAACAAGAGTTAGCTTAGTTGAATAGCTTCAAAAAACAAAAATGCTGATTAGCATGCTAACCATGTTAGCTAGAATGCTAATAATGCTAGCATGATAATCAGAAGACATAGCTGAGTTGAATAGCATCAAAAAACAAAAATGCTAATTAACATGTTAGCAATGTTAGCTAGCATGCTAATAGTGCTAGCATGATAATCAGAAGACATAGCTGAGTTGAATAGCATCAAAAACTAAAAATGCTAATTAACATGTTAGCAATGTTAGCTAGCATGCTAATAGTGCTAGCATGATAATCAGAAGACATAGCTGAGTTGAATAGCATCAAAAACTAAAAATGCTAATTAACATGTTAGCCATGCTAGCTAGCATGCTAATAGTGCTAGCATGATGACCACAAGACTTAACCGAGTTGAATAGCATCAAAAACTAAAAATGCTAATTAGCATGTTAGCCATGCTAGCTAGCATGCTAATAGTGCTAGCATGATGACCACAAGACTTAACCGAGTTGAATAGCATCAAAAACTAAAAATGCTAATTAGCATGTTAGCCAATGCTAGCTAGCATGCTAATAGTGATAGCATGATGACCGCAACACTTAACCGAGTTGAATAGCATCAAAAAGTAAAAATGCTAATTAGCATGTTAGCCATGCTAGCTAGCATGCTAATAGTACTAGCATGATGACCACAACACTTAACTGAGTTGAATAGCACCAAAAAACGAAAATGCTAATTAGCATGCTAACTAAGCTAACATGCTAATAATGCTAGCATGATCACAAGACTTAGCTGAGTTGAATAGCATCAAAAAACAAAAATGCTAATTAGCATGTTAACTAAGCTAACTAGCATGCTAACTAGCCATCCCGCCATCGAGGACTTTTATTTTGAAATAGTTGTGGCCAGAGGAAACAGTTGATAGGAGTTATAGTTGATGACAGTTCACAGTTGAATTGATTGACAGGTGAATAGTTGAGCAGTTTAAATGCCCTATAGTTTAAAAAATGACAGTTGAAGCCATAGACTGTATGGGTTGAAGCAGGTCACCACTGATTGGTTATCACCGTGTGAAAATTTGCATATCCCCAAGATGATTGGCTAAGGCCCTACTATGACATCACCCACTCTAGCCTCACTCTAAACAGCTCAATGTTAAGTCAATGGGGAAAGTTTTAAAAGTTTAAAATAGTCATAGTTTTAAAAGTATAAAAGTTACAAAGTTGAAAATTACAAAGCAAACGAGTAAACAGTAAGACCTTCGCAACGCAGTTTGAATGAAGTTTCTACGTTGAGCGGTTAGAGCTGTATTAGTTGCGTTAAAGAATAATAATAACCTATAATAATAATAAGAAGTAAAGTAAGAACAGTAGAGTGCATTTTCAATGCACTCTAACTAGAGAATGTAATTTCAGAGAAATTACGAGTGCATTGAAAATGCAGTTGCTGTTTTTAGTTGATTTTTTTGCAAATTATTTCAGTAAATATAATTGCAACACATTTAGATGACTGGAGGGATAATTGGATAAGAGACAGTTGGAATGGTTGAACAGTTAATTAGCTGAGAAGTTTGAAACACATGACAGATAAGTTGACTAGCATAAATTATCATATATGTTAATTAGCATCAAAACTGTTGACTAGCATGTTAAATATGCTACCATGATGATCACAAGACTTAGAGCTTAGTTGAATAGCATCAAAAAACAAAAATGCTAATTAGCATGCTAACCATGCTAACTAGCATGCTAATAATATTAGCATGATGACCAGAAGACTTAGCTGAGTTGAACTGCATGAAAAACCAAAAATGCTAATTAGCATGCTAGCTAAGCTTAACATGCTAATAATGCTAGCATTATGATCACAAGACTTAGCTGAGTTGAATAGCATCAAAAAACAAAAATGCTAATTAGAATGCTAACTATGCTAACTAGCATGCTAACTAGCCACCCCCCCACTGAGGACTTTTATTTTGAAATAGTTGTGGCCAGAGGAAACAGTTGACAGGAGTCATAGTTGATGACAGTTCACAGTTGGAATGGTTGAATAGTTGAATAGTATGAATAGTAAAATCATTTTCCATCAAATTAGTATGATGAGGACTTTTAATTTGAAACAGTTGCGGACAGGAACCGGCTGGGAGGACTCATAGTTGATGACATCCGGAAGTTGAACTGAATCTGTAGTCTTAAGTGAGAGGATTGTAGTCTGTGAAAGTGGTTGCTAAGCTGTTGTTAGGTGCCTAAGATGATTGATAGGCTGTTGCTAGGGTAGGTGAAGTGGTTGCTAGGGTGGTTGCTAGGTAAATCAAGTCAGTTGCCATGGTGGTTGCTAAGTTGCAAGTGTGGAAGTGGTTGCTATGTGGTTGCTAGGCAGTTGCTAGGATATTTGAAGTAGTTGCTATGCAGTTGCTAGGCTGCTAATGTTAAGTCTATGTAAAAAATATTTAAAGTTTATAAGCCATAGCTGAAAAAGTATAAAAGTTACAAAGATAACAAGACATAGCAATAAACTATCAAGTATGATCTATATGATGAAAGTTGAATGAGGTTTCTAAGTTAAATGGTTGATGCCAAATTAGGTGCGTGGAAGAAAAATAATAATAACTAGAGAATGTAATTTCAGAGAAATTACGAGTGCATTGAAAATGCAGTTGCTGTTTTTAGTTGATTTTGTTGCAAATAATTTCAGGAAATATAATTGCAACACATTTAGATGACTGGAGGCATAATTTGATAAGTGACAGTTGAAATGGTTGAACAGTTAATTAGTTGAGAAATTTGAACCACATGACAGTTAAGTTGACTAGTATAAATTATCATATATGTGAATTAGCATTCTAACTGCTGACTAGCATGTTAAATATGCTACCATGATGATCACAGGACTTAGCTTAGTTGAATAGCATCAAAAAACAAAAATGCTAATTAACATGCTAACCATGCTAGCTAGAATGGTAATAATGCTAGCATGATGATCAGAGGACTTAGCTGAGTTGAATTGCATGAAAAAACAAAAATGCTAATTAGCATGCTAGCTAAGCTAACATGTTAATAATGCTAGCATGATGATCAGAAGACTTAGCTGAGTTGAATAACATCAAAAAACAAAAATGCTAATTAGCATGCTAACTTTGCTAACTAGCATGCTAACTAGCCATCCCGCCACTGAGGACTTTAATTTTGATATAGTTGTGGCCAGAGGAAACAGTTGACAGGAGTCATAGTTGATGACAGTTCACAGTTGGAATGGTTGAATAGTTGAATAGTATGAATAGTAAAATCATTTTCCATCAAATTAGTATGATGAGGACTTTTAATTTGAAACAGTTGCGGACAGGAACCGGCTGGGAGGACGCATAGTTGATGACATCCGGAAGTTGAACTGAATCTGTAGTCTTAAGTGAGAGGATTGTAGTCTGTGAAAGTGGTTGCTAAGCTGTTGTTAGGTGCCTAAGATGATTGATAGGCTGTTGCTAGGGTAGGTGAAGTGGTTGCTAGGGTGGTTGCTAGGTAAATCAAGTCAGTTGCCATGATGGTTGCTAAGTTGCAAGTGTGGAAGTGGTTGCTATGTGGTTGCTAGGCAGTTGCTAGGATATTTGAAGTAGTTGCTATGCAGTTGCTAGGCTGCTAATGTTAAGTCTATGTAAAAAATATTTAAAGTTTATAAGCCATAGCTGAAAAAGTATAAAAGTTACAAAGATAACAAGACATAGCAATAAACTATCAAGTATGATCTATATGATGAAAGTTGAATGAGGTTTCTAAGTTAAATGGTTGATGCCAAATTAGGTGCGTGGAAGAAAAATAATAATAATAATAATAATAATAAGAAATCGAATAACAATAGAGTGCATTTTCAATGCACTCTAATAATAATAAGAAGAAGAAATCGAAGAACAATAGAGTGCATTTTCAATGCACTCTAATAAGAAGATTAGAAGAACAATAGAGTGCATTTTCAATGCACTCTAATTATTCACAAATTACGTTTTTGTGTTTGTGTATCAGGGTGGAGATCTGTTTGATGCCATCACATCCTCCAACAAGTACACAGAGAGAGATGCCAGCGGCATGCTATACAACCTGGTCAGCGCCATCAAATACCTCCACAGCCTCAACATTGTGCACCGAGACATCAAGCCTGAAAACCTGCTGGTGAGTACAGTTGCATGCCCAATGGCCAAGTCTCGGTTCTCCAGTCATGGTGTAGTAATGAATGTTTCAGCAACGCAACACACACACACACACACACACACACACACACACACACACACACACACACACACACACAAACACACAAACACAAATACCTACACACACAGATGCACAGACACAGACACACTCTCTCTCTCTCTCTCTCACACACACACACACACACACACACACACACACACACA
>JAODXP020000021.1:2623729-2648729 GCA_027497455.2 Sardinella longiceps
TTGTGACTAGTGCGCCCTCTTGTGATATGCTGTTGTAACTGCATGAGAGTTAGAAGAACCTAGAATTACTTGAGACCTTGTAGATATAGGCTACTTAGAGGGGTTAATACACCATATTGTATTTAGGTGTAGATTTAGATGATTTAGATGTAGATCAGAGTAGCTTTATATATATTACAAGAAAAGAGTTTTTTTGCAGTAACATTTAAAATGTTGCACCACCTGACTATACAGAGGACCTTCTATTTACACTTTTAATATCTGGATGTTATATGCATGTGTATTTCATTTTGTTTTGATACTATGATGATGACTGTCTTTTTCACATTTCATCGTGCTTAAATTATCACAAATCAAGCAGAAAAGAGCACTTTGAATAACTTATTACAAAGATATGTAGTATATTTCTTTCAATTCCTGCAGAATGAATTACTTAGATGTGCCAATATTACTTATACTCGCTAGCGATCGGAATGATTCACCTGAGGTTGATTCTGGCTCAGGTAGCAACTGGCCCTGGATCAGTAAGCTCTGCTCCAGAGTCGGTTGTGTTGCAATGACCAGTGACTGCTCTTTATTTGAGACTCTAAACAAAGCAGCCATGTCTGTGATGGTTGACTCAACTGAGTGTGTTGCTATACGTCCCGTTTCTCTCTGCTTAGCCGGACGACGGGTTTACCATCAAGCGGTCAGGTTCCCTGGACTACTACCAGCACCCAGGGATGTATTGGATAAGGTATGCCACACGGTGTAGCCGCTAACCCTGCCAACCAGCTCCCTCACCCGACCCCCTCCCCACTTCTCTGCAGTGTGTCCATGGCAACGTGCTGGCAGTCCCCATCTCTACGGCATCACCAAAGGGCCAAAAAAAAAAAAAAAGAGACGCATTGCTTCTGACTTTCCCTCTCTTTCATTCTCCCCTCTGTCTGTCTCTAATTCCCTCTCCTCTCCTCCCCCCTCTCTCTCTCTCTCTCTCTCTCTCTCTCTCTCTCTCTCTCTCTCTCTCTCCTCAGCTCTTTGCTATGCTCACTTTGTGGTGGCTAACTGTACTTGAGCCTTGTGCTAGCTGTGAGTCACGCCATCACTTGCACTTCCTCCACCCCTCCTCCTCTCACGCCTCACAGCTTCCTCCATCTCACTCGCTCCGTGGCTCCCGGCAGCGCTTTTGGGCTGGGGATGCGACCGGGCGGTGACACCCATCTTTGCTGTTGTTTCTCTGGCGCCTCACAGGCGCATTGTGGTGCACTCTGGGATGTGTTTTTATTTATTTATTTATTTATTTATTTAATTATTTGTTTGTTTGTTTGTTGTTATGGTGGTGTAAAAGGAATGTAATGTATGCCCCTTGCTGAGAGGCAAAGAGGTATAAGTTACATGCGGCTGGAATGTATTGATTTCTTTTGTATGGGTTTGTGTTGGAGTGGTTTAGGTGTTTATTAGTTTGTTTTTCCGCTATGTCTCTCTGTGTGTGTATGTCTGTGGGTACGTGTTTGTGTTTGTATGTGTGTGTGTGTGTGTGTGTGTGTGTGTGTGTGTGAGAGAGACTTTTGAATGGCTAGAGCCATGTGTTTTGATTGCTGTGGAGTTAGAGTGGTTCTGTGTTGTGGCCTTTGTGATTGGACACTGCCCTTTCTCTCACCTGTGCTTGAGGGGAGGTTGATGGGCTGTATGTGTGTGTGTGTGTGTGTGTGTGTGTGTGTGTGTGTGTGTGTGTGTGTGTGTGTGTGTGTGTCACTTATATTGAGTCATGATGCTGAAATCCTCTTGTAAATGATAAAAAAACAAGACCACTTTGTCACACCACACAGCTTGCCTGTAGTCTAGGATTTGCACAGGAGTAAAGCACACATTCTTCACTCTTCACAGCCTTTCACCACTGCACACCCAGTGTGGCTAGTATGCCTGTATCTGACTCTGGATTTACTTATATATTCTCAACACTACAGCCTGCCCCCACCACACATCAGAGGGCACCCCTCCAAATTTTGGGCCCTATGACAAAAAAATCGTTTTGGGCCCCCCAAAATACCTACTAGGGCTTGTTTGATGGCTGGCTGGCTAAGTGGGTGGGACTTGCTATAACCAACATGACCTTGAACTTTGACCTTTGCTCAATGAATAAAGGTCCACCAACTTGCCTGGTCAGCCAAGTCGAACAAGTACATTTTGTCATCGCTGCACATTTTGATCATCTGATTCTGATCATCAATTGGCTTCTGGTTTGACCTCTAGGCAAAAACCCTGACTTTGCTGGACAACTATATTATAGGGTCTCTAAAAGTATCCCACGAGCATCAATGAGCACTGAATATTGTGGACTTTTCAGTGATTATGTTGGGATGCTTTTGGAGATGCTACACTGTTCCCTGCGAACACCATCCCTAGTGGCAGACACACACACCCACACACACACTGCACATGTTGGACATGCCCACTGAATGTTCCAGATTGTTCTCTAACCAGTGCTTCTGTACCTCCCCTGGCAGACCACCCCTCTTGATAAGGAGGGGCAGATTCTCCGACGAAGACGCCACAAGGATGTGAAGTCCCCTGCCCTGTCGTCCCCCCAGCCTCGGTTCTCACAACCCTCCCGCCTGTCCCCCGCCCGTGCTCCGGCTCCCAGCCTCTCCCCCGCCGACTTCACTTCCGAGTCCGAGGACCTCTCCCCCAGCTCCGCCGAGACCGTCCGCTCACCGACTTCGCCCTTCTAACAGCCCTCTCTTCTCCGAGATGACCCTTCTCACAGGGCCGACCTCTCCTTCCCCATCTTACGACCCAAACTCCCCCCCTCTCAGCCAACCGATGAAGGCATGGTTTGGGGAAGGAGGAGAAGCAGGAGAGGTAGAAGAAACGTCTGTGTGGTTGAAACGACTATGGTGCAATTCCCTAAACAGCACATTGGCTCTACATGTTCACCAGAGAGGCATACAGTAACCTTATTATGGTGTCTCAAATATTTATAATTCAATGCTGATTGGATCACATAAAAAAGCACGATTTGGTCTAGATTGGTGGGAGTTGAATTTCCACTCTTGTGGAACCCCTCAGTGAGTGTTAGTGCGGAATCTGAAACTCTTTCAAACCATCTCATTTCAAATGTATATTTTTGATTGAAGCTTTTATTAAAACCTCTTCCAACACACACATATACACATACACACACAAACACGATTTAAGCCTTATTTCTTGTGATTGAGTTCCGTCCTGTTTGTTTGGACACTGAGGCCCTCTAGTGGTGATGTGAAAGACCTGCAGCTAATTTTGCAGTGTCTGCAGCTCCAGCCATTTGGTGATGTTGCAAGATGGCACACTGACTGATCAGCATCTTCCATATACACTAAGTGACAAAACCTCACATGCCCAGAGGATGGGCTTTTTATGTAATATTTTGTATTAAAGTTCATAAATTTAGAATTTTTTTATTGATGTTTATTTTAACTTATTTGCGTCACCTTTAGGTTTTGAGCTATTTTTGAAGCGAAAGAAGAACAAAAGAAAAGTTCCATAGTTCCATGAGATTTCAGTTTCACAAACTCACAGTTTAGTGGCCTCTGAGATATTCCGTATTAACATGTGACACCTGAATTGTACTGTATAATATCTTGGTGGGCATGTGGCAGTAGAACCAGTACTGCATAGGGTGGAGCATATGTTTTTATATTATGTTTATTTTGGTGCTGACATTTAACAAAAGGATAGCCAACAAAAGTACTTTGTTTAAAAAAAAATGGTAGGAACTGCTGCTATGTCCAGATATTGCAATTTCATGTATAAATGTTTCTGACCAATACTGGAAGTCTTGGACATGGATGTGCTCAGTTAGAGTGAGGTATACTAGCTTCTTGTAGACCTTATTAAATTTCTGTTGGCCTATGGTTTCAGACTCTTCTATCTGAAGGCAGTAAAGGAATTTGGATGGATGTTAAGGTGAATATCCGGTCAGAGGGTTATGTATGGATCAAGTGCAATTTTTCATGTCATGTGACAAACATGTCAAGATTTCAACACAGCACAAAACAGACATGCAAAACATTTCAATCATAACTCTTGTGCAACTGTCGATGGTTTTTGATTGTAAACATGGCAAATGCTAAATCATGTTGTTAGCTGTAGTCCATTTGGGGCAAATGGGATAAAGTACACTGAACACACTGAAGTGTATGAGTAGAGATATGACAAATCTCTAATGATCAGACATGTCTTCAGTATGAGTGGCAATGTAGCATTTGAATGTGAAGATTTAGTTGATCAGAGTTATTCACAATCATAGTGACCGTAAGCGGAAACAAAATACATCTATAGTTATTGTAATGCATACAAGAGCATACAGTATTGCACCATTCTGTTCAGTTTTATGGGGCAAAACGTCAAGATAAATAAATACTTTGCGATTGGGTTGAAGATGACACTAATGATAAAGTGCATTAGGAAATTGATTGTGGAAAATAAATACCTTATAGTATTAGTGGCTAGCGGAATATAGCCAACTGTATAAAACTGAATGTAATTGAGCCAAATGGCCAAATGTCACAATAGAGCATAAAATAATAATCAGCACAAAGTAACTAATTTGTGGTGGTGTAATCGTACAATTCACCAGTACTTTTACTGTTGCAGTAAATAGTAATCGAGCACAGTATAAGTGTGATTGACGTGCAAATGAGGTTGATTTGATGTCACATTTGATATCAGCTAAGCAACATAGTTCACTAATATACTGCTGGTTCCTCTGAATGTGCTCTCATCTAGAGTGACCTTTGAGCCACTACACAGTGGGCTTACCTGTCACTATAGAGGACACCATAGAGCTCCAGAAACACAGGTGATGAAAATGATCAGTATTTGCAGTTTTAATATTTTTACTTTTTTTTTTTTTTTTTTTTTGCAGTTTTCGCAGTAAAGAGCTTATAATTTATAGTGTCTTAGACCTTGAATGATGCGAACAACACAAGTTCGAAGTATTTTTAACTAAACAATACTTTGAACTTTAACAAACATTACGTTTTCCCCCAAATTTTAGTTTTCCAGAGCTGTATCCGTTCTACTATCAGACAATGTATGCCAGTATCTAAAACACTATGAAGTGTTTCCAAGATTATAATGATCAAACATTCATTTACAGATCTTCTGTTTTGTAAAAAATGTCATCTTCTCCATCTTTTTGCGTAGTGTGAAATTTTGTGTTTAGTGTATTATGAGAATATTTTTTTTTGTCTTTGTTCATTGTAATGTCAATGTTTTGGACCTAGTGATTGCCCCTGTGGTCCAAGTCTCCCATGTGCATGTGTGTAGGTGTGTGCTTGTGTAATTGAATGACTACTAGTGCTTTTTTTTAGTTTGTTTGCTTTTTTTCTCTTGTATGTCCACTTGAATGGGTTTATGTTTTCAATTGTTTGTTCAGATTTTCCCTCTGTAAATTGTACTCACAAAAAAAAGGATCCATTTCAAATAAATACAGCACAAGTGGCTGACAGTTCAGTTCAAACAAACAGCATCATGTCACAGTGGCAGAATTTAAGAATGGACAGGATTTACATGGCTGGATTTGAGTGACTGGAAGTGAGCAGAATGAGAAGCACAAGAAGGCATGTAGTGTGAATAATTTGCTATATGGCATGCATTTTCCTTTGTAAAGACAAATGTTAAGATAACGTATGTAACTGTCAATACATAACATTCTGTTAAAAAAAAATACCATGCAGAAAGGCACAGTATGAAGATTGATCCTCTGGTCTGTGTGTTAATGTAAGAGTGGGTGATGTAAGAAAAAAAAAAGATCAATTCATAACTTCAGTTCATATTCCATTAACCTAGTATGGTCATGAGTCCATAGTATTCAGTCTATTTGTGTTTCCATCTAGTAGTAGTTCAAACGCTTTCTGGAGGACATTTGGAGGAGAATAATGCCATTGCTTCAATGTACAGTAGCAACCAACATGGGTGCATTCAGCCAAAAACCAAACATGAATAAAGACATTTCCTTCATCTTCCTGTGTGTGTGTGTGTGTGTTTGCTTGCTTGTGTGTGTGTGTGTTTGCATGCGTGTGTGTATGTGTGGGTTTGTGCATGTGCATGTGTAGCGACAAACAACCTTATTTTTTAATCAAACAAAATATTATAGAAAAGTGCTTTGTACTACAAAGTTTTGGGAGGCAAAGAAGTTTAAGCTTTGCCTTTTTGTGAATTTTCTGCCCCAGTGAATTTATTCATTGATCACACCCCCTATCTTAGAAAAACTTAATTAGACAAAAATTTGGTTCATGACTTTTTATTATAAAACAACAGAAGGAAATCATTTTAACTTATTGTACAGTTACCAATTTAGATATATCAGCATTAAGTTAATATTGAACAGCTTGAAACAAATACTGTGTAAACAATGAGCTTCAAATGTGTGACAATTCAATAAAACAGCAGGTATATAAATAAAAAAAACAACAAAATGAAATCATTCATTTAAAAGCAGTAAGACATAAATAATAAAATCACAACATAAATATGGTTCATTGTTTAGCAAAAGTCCCTCGTCACGCAAGATTCCCCGCCATATTCAAAATATCTTGCATCATTAACATTATTATCAAATCTAAAATATGATTCCCAAGAAACAAACAAAAAAAGTCATGTACACAGAACCATCCCTGTGCATCAGCATATCCTGCATGCGAAGCTAATGCCTAGCGTAGGGTAGTCTTTCTGCAAACATACATGGAACTTAAAATACAGAGAAGGCAAAATTAAACAATTGCATATTGTTAAGTGTAACTCAAACTTAAGATGGCATGTTTTACATATGCATAATAAAACATGGTAACAGTAACTTACTCTATCCAAAAATAGTTCAAAATCAGTTTTTGTTTGACAACTATTTTTCGTGTGTTGTGTTTTATTTAAATTGTTTACATGACAAAAAGCCAGTTGCCTCAGCTGAGTCGTGTGTGTGTATTTTTTTTTTTATGATGTTACAAACTGATACTGATATTGCTTATTGCCTCATGGTTTTAAACATAAAGTGCAATGGGTGGAGAGTGACACTACTAGAAAGAACATGTTTCTTACCGACAAACACAGTATTATGACTTCAGTGTTGCCCATACTAAGCACATAATGTTATGGGTGGTATGTTCTCAAGGGAAACGGATATATGGCACTAAATTCAGTTGGCCTCCCACCTCTCACTCTTTCTCTCTCTCTCCAAATATGCTAAAAGAGTAGCACCTGTTTTTACTTCTTTACTGTACTCTTCTTATCAAGATCTCATTTGACAGACTATGACACTGGATCAGATCCACTGTCATTTCCACTTCTACCAAATATACATACAATATGATATGTAAGTCAGCCTAAAACCATTAAAAAATATACCAGTAAAATATAAAAAATTGACATGAAATTACATCCACTGATGTCCATTTTCCCTCTGTCAGCCCCAATAAAATGATTGACCCTCATTTTTGTTCTCATGGTAATCTCTTTTTGTTTGTTTGTTTGTTTTGTGTGATGGCAGTCACACAGCCACAACACTGGCGACTCATGGTACTCATCACACATTTCCGTTTTTTTCAGTGAATGGGATGTAATTGTTGCATGTCTCATGATGTCTAAAATCAAAGTCAGAAAGAAACGGCAAACAGCAAAACAAACCTAAAAAAACCCCAAACAAAAACAACCAAAAACCAACACTGTGCAAAACTCAATTTCCTGCTGATTATGTTTACGATACATTGTAGACTCAGGGAAATGAA
This sequence comes from Sardinella longiceps, assembly GCA_027497455.2. Taxonomy (NCBI): domain Eukaryota; kingdom Metazoa; phylum Chordata; class Actinopteri; order Clupeiformes; family Clupeidae; genus Sardinella; species Sardinella longiceps. The sequence goes on from JAODXP020000021.1 coordinate 2,631,475, forward strand.
ATGCTTTCACAAATGAGCGGTCACTTTGAATTTGATTAAAGGAAGTGGCCTAGAAACATCTACATACTCGTTATTACAAATGGGTTTCTCTCGTTTTGGTGGACGGTCGGTCACCATCGAGTGGATGGGCACCTTCACAACAGCAGACGTTTAGACAGACAAGAGACGTTTGTGTGCTGAAATGTGGCCTCAGAGGTGGAGCCTGGTGGACTATGGCAAATGACAGGTCAGCACAAATGCAATGATGAAACGTTTACACACTAAAACTAACAGTATCAGAGCACAACAAGGTCTCACGCATCCCCCTGTATTCTCCAGGGAGACGAAATATAGCCATTCTCACAGGCCCAATATATAATGCTTATTTATATTTCAAATCAAAACAGGAGAGAAATGAATTATGTCCTTCAGCAGTGATGGCAAGTTGTGCATCTGGCATACAAATGTGTACTTGTATAAATGTTGGTTATAGATCTTTTGTCTGCTGTTTATAATATTATATTTCACAGTCTGGAACATTGTATGGACATAATATTCAGGTAGAATGGAAAAAAAAAGGTTTACCATGTTTTTGTAATCTTTTCTTCAAACTGCATAAAACTGAACATGTATAATTCTTAAGAATTTAGAACTGCCAACCATATTCAGCTGGATGTTTTTAATTTTTCTTTTCTTTCTTTCTTTCTTTTTTTATTTTTATTTTTTTAATTTATGCTCCACCGTGTCCTTCTGCATCTCCTGTTTAGGAGACATGGAGATTCCTGCAGCAGTGCTAACAACAGAACAGCTCAGTAGGCATCTTTGGGGGACTGGATGTAGATGCACTGGGGTCCACAGTCTCACTCATGGCATTATCAGGGCATCTCCACCACCACCACCACCAGTGCCAAAAGATCAACCATCTCGCCCGACATCTTATTCCACATCCCTCCATCTTTCCGTTTCTTTTCTTTTCTCTTTGTTTTCTCTTCTCTCCTTTCCATTTCTATTCTTCTCTTTTTGCTCTACTTGAGTTGAGCTGTGGGGGACTCCTGTCCTCACACCCTGCCCACTAGTGGTGGTAGCTCCCTCCCCGGCACCCTGGGGTGTGATCCTCCTCCTCTTCCTCCTCTTCATCTACTCTTCTCTTCCTCCAGTCCTGGGCAGTCAGTCCCTCCCTCTCTCTCCTCGTCTGGCTCTCAGTACCGGTTCTGGTGCTCGTAGTGCCAGCGGTTGAAGTCGATGTTGAACGCCACGATGCTGCCAGATGCCATGCCAGTGATTAGAGTCCTGTGATGCCGAGGGGAGAGGAGGGGGGACAACCAGATCAAAGGAAAGAGAAGACATTAGTTAAGTTTATGTATTTGTGTGTGTGTGTGTGTGTGTGTGTGTGTGTGTGTGAGTGAGTGAGTGAGAGAGAGAGAGAGAGAGAGAGAGAGAGAGAGAGAGAGAGAGAGAGAGAGAGAATGACAGAGAGGAAGAGTGTGTGTGTGTGTGTGTGTGTGTGTGTGTTTCTGTGTGTTTGTATGTATGCGTGTGGTTGCATTTGTGTGTGTATGGGTGTGTATGTGTTCCGTGTTCACCTCTGTGTTATGTGTGTATGTACTGTATGTTTGCACATGTGTGTGTGTGTGTACTATAAGTGCACACATCCACCACCATGTGACTGTGCCTGTAGTGCTGACAAGTAGGGGAATTCTGCAGGAATAACAGCCCCTCCTGTTGCTTCCAGCCCCTCCTCCTCCCCTCTACTTACTAAAGAAAGCTGTGCACAGGGGTCTGCAGTAAAAGTGACTGTAAATTACTGGGGATAGGGGAAGGCCCCTCAGGGTGCCTTGGGGACCCGTGCTGGAACCCACGGGCCCCCTCAGTAGCACCCGTAGGAGGCCTCTTGCCCTGTGACTGTGGCTGTGGCATGCAGGGGGCAGGAGGGCCAGGACCCACAGCACCCAAGGGGTCAAGCTAAGGGAACGCTCCTTATTACCCTCAAGCCATTTTATAGAGGGGAAGGGATCTGGAACATTCCGCTATACCACTGTACACTTCTGCCCCTATGGATGTGTGGGCTTGAGGTCAAGCAGTAATAGGAATAGATGCTCTTACTGGGTTTTGTCATTTTCCCCTGTTTCAGTAAACTGCTGTGTCAATCGTACCTTCTTTTCAAACTAATTTTATTAAGAGAAAAAAAAAAATTCTCAAGAAATCTCAAGAAATCTATTTATTATTTAAGAAGTCAGATAGAAGAAAATCATCTCTTATTAACCAACTATAGTGTGTGTGGGCACAATGGCTTGTATGGGTGTTGTTGTGTCCATGCATGTATGTGAATGCAAGAGCATTTTGTACATAACACCTCTCATGACTCTGCTTTAACAGCCTCCCATTGTCTCTATGGCAACCTGTTTCTATTTAAAGCTAACAAAAGGGGACACAGTCTTGAGGCTTTGTTTCTGCAGCCCCTGCCTCGCTCGAAGCATTCTCCTATATGTGCAATGACAGCCATGAAATGACTACAGCCACATCTGCAGCCCTTTCATCTCAAGAGTGAACCCCCTCGTGGCTCACACACTCTGCAACACACACTTCCACAAAGACAGCCAGCGCCACATGTCCTGGCCCATTTGTCTTATCTGCTCAGGCTGGCAACAGAGAAGGGGTAGGTGTGTGTGTGTGTGTGTGTGTGTGTGTGTGTGTGTGTGTGTGTGTGTGTGTGTGTGTGTGTGTGTGTGTGTGTATGTATGTATGTATGTATGTATGTATGTGTGTGTATGTATGTGTGTGTGTGTGTGTGTGTGTACTGTGTGTGTGTGTGCATGTGTGTGTGCTCGTGTGTGTGTGTGTGTGTGTGTGTGCGTGCGTGTGTGTGTGTCTGTTGATGTCTGTGGTGTGGTGCTGGCTCACCTCTGGTCGTGCGACAGGTCCATGGCACGGATGCCGGCGTCGCAGCCGGGGTAGATGTAGAGCTGCTTGAAGTCGCAGGCCTGCCACACCTCCACTATGCCGTTGTCTCCGCCTGTCACCAGGTTCTGCCCGTCGCTGCTCAGGAGGATGGCCTGGGGGGAGGAGAGAAGAGAGCCAGGTTACCAACGGCAACACCTCAGAGGCACAAGCCACCCGACCACAGTGGGGACTCACTACTAGACCGAAGAAGAAGAAAGACTCGGAGGCCCTAAGAGGTCCTACAGTAAGGAGAGTTCAGATAAGGAGAGTTCAGATTCAAATGCTTCTAAATCCAATTTTCCGAAATACACAAAAATCAAGTTGTTTAAAGTAATAATTTACACGAAATCTCTCTCAAACTGTAATTGAAAGATTTTAATCAAGTACAAACAAGTCAGGCCAAATCAATAAAATCTGAGTTGGAGTGATAATACAGTTTATCAAAATTATATGAATATATTTCTATAAATTAATTGCAATGGCACTGTTCAGATGCAAAACCCTCTAAGTACCATTGCAATTCATTTATAGAAATATACTGGGGAAAACTTGGGTATTTTTACACAACAATTAGGATGGGTTTAGCCTTCTAAATATAAATTTGTTTATAATTCACAAAAGAAAACAAACAAACAAACAAACAAAAACTTTTGGTTGACCTCAGACCGATCATAGCAACCACACAAGATGATCTAAAGAAGGAGCAGTCTGAAACATTTATTTGAGGGAATAAGCTTAACATTTCAAAACAGTACACATTACAAAGCCTAGATTAAAGTTGTGTCTATTTACAACATTTAATCTTATTTATTTTCACATGAGCCTTTGTACTGACATAAATGGGAGAAATATGATAAATGTGAACAGTTTCTTTTTTTGAGTGAAGTCATTGTTTATAAACTTCAAGTGAATTGCCATGGCGGCAGTAAATGTATTTTCTTCTAGTGGAACTCAAGAACGCATGATTGTCTGACAGTTTCTACCTTGCCGTGTGACACTGTCTGTTCTTACATTTTAGTAAATATTTTATCAAGATACGGGTGACTCCCTTTCAGGCATTACAACAAAAACAGGCAAAAGATCAAAAGCTACACAGAACATTGCACTCAATTTCACTGCATTTGAAACCAGTCTGATAAAAGTCTCTCATTTTTCTGCTTACTCAGGCAACCCTCTTTCCTCACTCCTTGTCCATTGCTCTATGAGTGATGGGAGATTGTGGGTTATGTATCACATAACAACACCACGAGACAAGTCCAACTCCACCCGCCGCCAGACACCGACTCCATTATCTGACATGACCCACATCATTCCATGCGTTCCCCGCGCTTCAAATTGACAGAATTATAAACTGTATTTACACAAGACCTACGCCATTAAGTAAATACAAACCGAGAGAGAGAGAGATCAGTCTCCCTGACTTTTGGTTATGTTGTGTGTTCTCTCATTCGTTCTCACCCGCGTGGAGTCGTTGAGGTCCATCTGGGCGAGGAGTTTGCCGTTGATGCTGAAGTTGCAGAAGCGGCCGCGCTCGTAGTAGATGATGCAGTGGCCCTCGCTGGAGACGGCGATGAGGCGGGGCAGTAAGCACAGATCAGGGCCCTCCAGGGCCCGCAGCAGGTCGCCTGTGATGGTGTGCACCAGGCATGGGCCCTCTGCAGGATACACACACACACGCACGCACGCACGCACACACACACACACACACACACACACACACACACACACACACACACACACACACACACACACACACACACACACACACACACACACACACGTAAGAAGGGGTCTTGTGGGCCTGAATTGAAATTGAAAGTAACAAAATGTTTTATTGTTTGGGGTGATAGCCTAAAGTCCCACTGACCCCTGGCTCCGCTGATGACGAGGCCTAGCTCCGCACACACCGACACACACACCACCTCGTGGTCGTGACCCGTCAGGACTGCGCGGGGAGCTGGGTAATCACCTGCAAGACAAGAGACAATAACAGAAGAAATGATGGACTCCACCCCTTACATATTTCTTATTGGCATGGCCTCTTGTTCAGCTGTTAGCTATGAAGTCAAGCACCATTATAAGGAAACACTGAGGAAGAACTAAATGCCTGTGCAGCTTGATGACTGTTCAGCTTAACTCCATAGAAAACACTTCAAACCTAATTAGAGAGGTGCTCCTCTGAACTCCTTTGTAAGGAACAGAAATATGGATGAATGACAGCAAATGTGCTCTCCAAAGTTTTCTTTTAAAGACAAACTGTACACAGTAGTTTTGCAACAACACTGTCTGAGAGAGAGAGAGAGAGAGAGAGAGAGAGAGAGAGAGAGAGAGAGAGAGAGAGAGAGAGAGAGAGGAGTGTGTGTGTGTGTGTGTGTGTGTGTGTGTGTGTGTGTGTGTGTGTGTGCCTCCAGCTGGGTCCATGTTGTGCAGTGCTGTGTGTTGTCTGCTGGTGTGTGCTGTGCTGTGCTGTGCTGTCCATCAGGCCCAGTGGATTTCACTACTAAAGCCGTCCTCTGGGGAGCCCAGCCTGACACACGCATGCTGCCTCCACACGCCCCTTTAATTGTCATGGAAATGAGAAAGAGAATGTGTGTCAGCTGGATGTGTGTGTGTGTGTGTGTGTGTGTGTGTGTGTGTGTGTGTGTGTGTGTGTGTGTGTGTGTGTGTGTGTGTGTGTGTGTGTGTGTATTCATTCAAGTCAAGGGTGCTGTGCCTGTGTTCATGTCAATATGCATGGCCTACATGAATTTGTGTGTGCACTTACTTATGCATTTGATGACCATGTGTGTGTGTGTGTATGTGTGTGTGTGTGTGTGTGTGTGTGTGTGTGTGTGTGTGTGTGTGTGTGTGTGTGTGTGTGTGTGCGCTGTGCTGGTGTGTGTCACATGATGCCACAGGCAACTCGGCTTCTTCCTGTGTGTCACATGATTGATGAGGAGAAGGGGAGAGGTTAGTGGGCTATTTCCAAAGGCACCTGACCACACGCACACCAGCTGACGGGCGTGGCAGACGATGACACACACACACACACACACACACAGCTCCATCATGCTGTGTGACAGCCCCACTCTAAAAAGGGTCCCTATTCTCGCTGAAATCACTGAAAACTAACTTATACACTTAATCAGCTTGAGAAAACACATATAAATGTAAATGTATCAGGCAGGAGAGTTAAGCTGAAAATTCCAAATTTCACAAGACCATGGCCAAGTCCTTTTTTTTTTTTTTTTTTTTTTTTTTTTTGAAAAGATTGATTTTGTGAGCCATTATGAAGCCAAAGTCTGCTGAGGAGAAGTCTGCTGAGGAGACTTTTTAGTATTGCGTATGTTAGCAATGAAAAATTGAAGCACTGGTGCTCAGAGAAATATACTCTATAGACAAATAAATACTCAAATAGTTCAAATTAATACTCAAGAAACAGAGTTCAGCCTGTGAAGGAAACATGAGGGACAGTTTCAACACGCCAACGATTTTTGTACAGTTTTTTTGCATCCAAACTGTATCCAAAGTCATATAAAGTCAATGAGAAAGTTGCCAACGAAAGCAACTCCTCTTAGCAAACGACCACTGGAGATTTATGGGTGAGTGAATGCACAAGTCAATGATGTTTAACACTCTTGCTCCGAGAGGAGACGCATAACAAAGCCAGAGGCCCTGTGGTGTAATTAACTTGATTAGTGGAATAAGGAGCAGTGGTGTCATTAGTTATGGGGATCAATGGGGATGTTCAGCGCGGCAGTAAACACGACTCTCTGGAGGAAACGACACAAACACACAGCTTCTACCACAGTGCCTCCAACTCCACGCTCAGATCGCAGCTACGTGGGCACATTAACAAGACCTCCTTAATTGAACCGTGACAGAGAAAGAGATACATGTACGGATGTTCCGGTACTTTTCCATCTCCATTATTTGGTCTGTGACTGGTCTCCCTACAGAAGCCAGTGAGAAGGGTTATCATTATGTGAGTTCATTCACACAAACCTATAGATTCTTTAGGTCACTGCTTATGTGAGTGGTCCACTGTATGTGTGTCTGATATGTCTGTCAATGACTGTATATAGATGTCTATGTATACAGTCATTGGCAGAAACCTATAGATTCTTTAGGTCAGTGCTTATGTGAGTGGCCCACCGTATGCGTGTCTGATATGGGTCTTGTCACTATGAGAGGTATTAGAGTGTACATCCAGCTGACATGCCTTTAAGGACCTGTTGTACACCGAGACAATCAATACAGAATCTGCCACAGCAGCCTAAGAGTCCATGAGTGCTGATTCAGAGCGAATGTCCATCTCCTCCATGTCTAAAACCTCCCTACGCTGGAGAACCAGGGGGGTTTGTGATCGATAGAGGGGGCAATGGCAGGGCCGGTGGTTGCTTGTCAGTCCCCGCATGTGGAGCAGCAGGGATGGAGGGGACAGGGGCCATGTGTCAGCCCCCCCCCACTCTGGCTTTCTCTGGGGACTTTGGGGAGCAGAGAGCCTCCGCTCTGGGACTCCTTGCCACTCACCTGCCCTCATCTCACCTCACCCCATTCCAATCCGCCCTGCCGCACCTCGCCTAGTCTCGCCTCGGCCCCCGGCTTCACAAAAGAATTCAATCAAGCCCTGAACCAAGGGCCTGCTCCAATAGCGACAATGCTGAGGGGTGGGGGGGCTAAGGTGGGGGACTCCCAGGGGCCAAAGGCTGAGAGTGGAGTCACAATTACTTTGAACAACCCCCCACCTCATCAGGACACACACACACACACACACACACACACACACACACACACACACACACACACACACACACACACACACACACACACACACGCTATAGAGGTCTAAAAGGCAGAGGGGTCTGATTGAGCTGAGACTGATTTTAATTATCAGCCGTTTAAAATACACGCCGCAGAGCTGGCCCCCTTTTCTTCGCACACGCCCGCAAAATCAATTTCTGCCACCGCCGTCGCCACCACCACTGCCCAGAGGGAGGCTGCACAACGCCATCCCGGCCAGGACAGCACAAAAGAGAGAGAGAGAGAGAGAGAGAGAGAGAGAGAGAGAGAGAGAGAGATCTGAATATTCGCACCACGTCCCAACCCATCCTGCTCCGTGGAGTGGTGCCTTTGTCAGGAGTATAACACGCATGAAATTACCCCCGCAGTTTCCCAGTGCTCTCAGGGGGAGCTACGGATGCTACAATTACCTCGCGGGCTAGAAGCTGAATAATACCAGCCGCTCTGGCATAAGGAGAACTGTGATGCCTGATGCCTCAATGGGCAGGTTTCATGGCCTGGGCTTGAGAAGACTTGAGACCAAACACGGTCTTCACGGTGGATTTTATTTTTTAGATACAATAAAAAAAAATTCAAAAATACAAAATTCAGATCAAGGTGAGCCGAGTCTGGGAAAGAGGAATTTTATATTCTGGACTTGGAGTTTACCTAGCGTGAGGCATTTCATTTCATTTCATTTCATTCAAGACCAGTAGTAGTAGTAGTAATATGAGTGAGTTTGAATCACAGGATAAAAAAACAATACATAATTTTTTTTTTCCAAAACAATATACCTTCAATAAGAACAAATGAGTGGAAATAGTTTTCTTTTTTCCACCAAGGCTATAGAATAGAATATTCTAATAAATAGAAATGCTCACAGTAAGGCTAAAAAATAGTTGTTGCAGTGCCCACTCACAACCACTAGAGTGCACTCTGGTGATCAGTTCCAGCAGTCTGTGTCCCCAGCACCTAAATCTGTCTCCAGTCCTACAGTCCTACTGCTTCCAGCGATTTCCCCAGAAGTCTGTCTTTGGACCCAAGGATCCATCACAGTAGGCATGTGCCGGCAATGCTGCTTATGGCCATAGACTGCAAGCACACAAACTAATAGGATGGCCAACTCCCATTCCTCACTCTAATAATATGTTTCTGTGATTCAGAGCCAAGCACCGTTATTACAGCTCATTAACACTACATGTAAAACTTAACAAGAAACAAACAACCCCAACAGACTTCCTCTACCGCAACAGCGAGTTGCAGATGTATCTTCATCAAAGCACTTCATCATTACTGTACTTGAAAACGTTTCACAATAAAAGTCTACACTGGCGAGCAAGCTACCGGCTCCTCCTGATGGTGTGGTGAAAGGCGCATGGTAAGCACTACCGTACCAGGGCTAATATCTTGGGAATTGTGTTTTCCTCTCTCTTGGCTACTTGAGTGGGCCTGCGTGCCGCTAATTGGAGGCAACCATGCTGAAATTCTTAATTAACTGTCTGAGCTGCTCCAGAGTTAATTATAAAACACTCACACCTAAAGTGCCGCTTCTGACACTTGGAAACACAAGATCACACACACACACACGCACACACACACACACACACACACACACACACACACACACACACACACACACACACACACACACACACACATCAATATACTGATTGTTAATTTGTTGTTTGCAGTTTGGAGGTTCAATAATAGGGAAACTGAAACGAGAGACGTGGAAATTAGAGACTAAGAATCACAGGCTACAACTTCAGCTCTCGTTAATACGGCAAAAAAAAGAACAAAAGGATACAGCTTGTATACCGTTCGTTAACAAGGCACTATTGTCACTATACTTACCAAAAACTAGGAAAGGGATGAAACCAACTATATAATGTTCCACTGACCACTCCCACTGTTGCTCTTCACTAAGCCCTCTTCCCTGTGATGAGCAAAGTGCGGTACACCTGTGTGTATGTATCTGTGTCTATGACTTTGTTTGCAGACCCAGCTCTGATCAATGGACCCTGTATCTTTTATACTTGTGATTTATGTGGGCATTTTCAAATATTGGCACGCTCTACCTTTGTCTTATAGTAGAGGCCATAAACAAAGGAGGTGGTTGTGACAATGTATCTGTATGGAAAGCATGATTGTTTGGTGGCCATCGAACCATCACATGATATACAGCATGAACCGTAACAAGGTGAAAATAATCAATGTAGATGTAGATTCAACTGGGTATACTGTGTTATCTTATGGAGTGTTCAGACAGGTAAAGCCGAAAAGGTAATGTATTAAAAGAATACACCTATAATGACAATAACAAAATGGAAAACTAATGGTGGAAAAATATGTAGTTAAACAGTATTTATATGAAACCGAAAATAGAAATATAAGTATAAAATACTGTAATAATGAGCAAGTAATGTTCAATGTGTAAAATCTATATTGGATATGAATTGTAATGCATGAGGTTTCTGCCATCCCAGCTGTAGCTTATGCACTGGTAATTCTCTGGAGCTTGCTCCTCCAGTAGTTTGGAATGACAGGATTAACCTTCACCATACCATTCCCATTTCCCTGCTCCTCTTGTGTGTTGTACTGTTGCTATGCGCCTGGTGTGAGTTGTATTGTTGCCATGCTCTATAACATGGTGCTGTAGACTCACTGTTGTTGGGGTTGTCTCCGATGATGTGGTGACGACCACTCCAGTACCACAGCAGGAGTGTGGCATCTCTGGAGCCCGACACGATGTAGCAGTCGCCCCCGATGTAGGACTCGGAGCGGGCCAGACATGTCACTACGTCCCAGTGGCCAAACACAATCTGGGTGAGTTTGCCTGAGGGAGGAAGAGAGGGACAGACACACAGGTCCAGCTGAGGCAGAGGACACACTCCACACATCCAAAACTGCCGGCCAGTGTTGGCACTGGCACTGTCTGATATTTGAGATATTTATCGCAAACAGACACCATTTTCTACAGTCATAAATTCAGTAGCATGTTTTAGAGATACAGTATACAAACCCAACAAGAACCTTCTAGATAAAATAGCTAAATTCATTTAAATGAAAGATTTATACAATGTTACTTAAAGACTGTCACAGATATAAAGACTGTAACATATATGGCGTGCAGAGAGAGAATAAAGTCAAACCCTCTGTGGATCAGTTAGACCACAGCAAAAAAAAGACACAGCTTAACAATTAGATCTTAAATTGCTTTCAGAAAACCCGGCAATTACAAGAGAGCTACAAAAACATGCCATTTTCTGAGCAATTCCCAATGACTGATGGCTTTTTCAGGAGGGAGCCTTTTACAACAAAATGGCTTCCACCTGCAGCCGATCTTTTGCCACTCACAGCCGCCATCAAAACAGCCTGGAGTCTGCTCAGGTGGCTCTGACGGAGACGACTAAACCGCGGCCTCTTAACACAGCTCTATGTGTGTGTGTGTGTGTGTGTGTGTGTGTGTGTGTGTGTGTGTGTGTGTGTGTGTGTGAAGCCCCCTGTGAGTGCTTACACACTCTCCACACCTCCACCTCCAACACCGTTATTAGTGTAATTGAGAGGCTCAGTGGAGAGGAGCAATTATGGGGAATGTAGCCGGAGAATGAGTAGTAGGGTCGTGTTTTATGTGCACAACCACTCCGTGCTGTACCCTAGCCAATAATTATGAAAATGGAGATTAGATTTGCACTTTATTTGAAGCCTCCATGATTAAGTGATTAGCATTAACACACACACACACACACACACACACACACACACACACACACACATACACATAAACACAACCACAACCCCATACACGCACAGTTGCACACAAAAGGGCGTGTAAATATTGAAATGTAAACCGGGTCTGAAATGGAATGGAGAGGCTAAATAAACCAGTCAGTACTATATCAGATTTTTATAGCAGATATTTTTCTGGTGTGTTATTTGCCTGTACCATAATTTCCTGCCTATTTTCCAAGGCTTATCTATTGGTTTAAGGTGAACAGGCAGGACGTGCTATACTGTATATGGAAATGCTGATTCTATTTCATTGGGTATTTTGTTTAATAAATGGCTATAATAAACCTGCTAAAAAAATACATTAAAAAGACGCCAAGCAAGATTAAACACAATGGAGTACATACAACTCCTCAGAACTACAGTCTGCAGGTATACCTGTCTCAGATGAGTAGACCCGGAAGCTCTTGTCCCAGAATCCGCACACTAGGATGTAGCGGTTATCCGCTGTCACCACAAAACAGTGGGAGTTGATCTGAATGCTCTGGTCCACCAGGTCAGTGATCTGCCTCTTGTTCACTCCGGAGTTGTTGGCTAGAAAAACATAAGTGTAGTTGTTATCAGTCATTAGATACCAATTATCACTCAGTGTGAAGACTAACAGATGCTCAGTGGCTTGGCATCCTGTCTGCGGGCTAGGCTAGGCTATCTCCGCTGGTCATCAGTAGGGAAGAATGGGGTTCTGCTCACCAATCAGAGAGTCCATCTCTATGGGAAGATGATGGGCTTGCTCAAGGGAGTAACCAGGTGCTCCTCGAAGACCTATAAATGTATGCCAAAACATATGAGCAGGCACGCACGCACGCACACACACACACACACACACACGCACACACACACACACACACACGCACACATGGTAAAAACACAAAGTGTGAATAAGATACCTTTTTTCTGTCACAACGCACAAAACATACACATGTATTCGATCAACCGCCCACTCACATTGTTAGTGTCTCTCTTCATCACACACACAGACACACACACTCTCATACACAAAGACACACACAGACACACACACTCTACACACACACACACACACACACACACACACACACACACACACACACACACACACACACACACACACATCTGTTCTGATTGCCAAATTCAAGGCTGGTTAGAGACCTCCAGTGTGACCGTGGGGAGGATTTGGAAGGCCACCAAGAAACGATTTCCACACGGGGCTTTTTTATTGATTTCTTTTTTAGCCGACCTGTCAGAGGCAGCGCAGAACTATTACCCCCTAGAGCCCCGCCACCGGGGGCAGAGGCGGGGGGGCGGCCATTTTGTGTCCGATGAAACAACATACACACACGCTGGGAAAATATGGCCACCTTATTATGGCCATTATTGCAGGACGCTCCAAAAACACTATTTATTCCCTTCCAAGGCAGGGAGAGCGAGCGGGGCTCTCGCACCTGTGATCGTTAGCGTCCGAGCCCCACGCTGGCCCGACCTGGTGGACTCTTTTCGTCTGACACTTGTACGGCCAGGCAGTGACAGATGGGGAGGTGAGAGCACAATCATGTTTGTGAGTGTGTGTGTGTGTGTTTGTGTGTGTGTGTGTGTGTGTGTGTGTGTGTGTGTTTGTATGGGTCGTATGTGACTTTATTTCCCCTCCAATACATATGTTACCTACCACCTCTCACACCACCTCCACCTTATTCCCACCTAACCCCCCCAAACACACACACACACACACACACTCCCTCTAAACAGCTTGGTGGCCTCTGACCTGGAGGCGAGGCAGTTTCCTGTGGAAGGGGCTGGTGGGTAATGCTGTTCACACGTGTAGCGGTGGGAACATGTGGGAGAGCTGGAGCTGCTAACCCAGACATGGCCTGGCTCAAGAGGAGCAGATCTGGACCGGGTCTGGCGTGAATCTACCTAATCTTACATTAATGATCCATCCCAAACTCCTTGTTCAATGGAGAGATGTTACCTGACCAGCAGGTCGACCCAGCACTCTTCAGCATACACATGTAAACTCACTTCAACATGCATATGATCTAAACAAAGCATGGATTTTAGATAAGTATATCATCTAGGTAAATGTGATGTAAATATATCATCTAGGTAAATGTGATGTAAAGATATCATCCAGATATATGTGACATCTAAACATCAGTTTGTGTACTGTATTTGTACAAGATTTGTGGCATGTATATAAATTCAGAACTATTATTATTTTCAATGCAACTGCCAATACACAGGCCTTACTTGAGAACAACTCAGTTGCTGGCATATGAGCTGCTAGAGCTGCATATGTATGTGTGTGTAGGCAGACAAGGCACAAAACGCTGCTGCCATGTCAAGCACATACTGTGTGTTACTTCATTATGGGCTTTAAGAGGTGCCAGGTGTGTGTGTGTGTGTGTGTGTGTGTTTGTCGCTCGCCACTCACCCACAGTGTTGTGCCAACGGTTGACGGCGAACAGTCGGCTGCAGGTGACGGTGACGGCGGCGGGGATGGCGAGGTGGGGCAGCGTGTTGGCGGCCACGTGCGTGACGGGCGAGTTGGAGGGGAACTTGAGCACCATGATGACGTCCTGCTGCATCTGGTCCTTAAACATCAGCGGACTCTGGGGAAGGAAACACTGTTGAGCAGAACAGAGAGGAGGAGGAGGGCGAGGAAGCAGCAGAGCAGAGGAGAGGAGAGGAAAGGAGAGGAAGAGAGAAGCAAAGCAAAGCCAAGAGACCAAGAGAGAGAGAGAGAGGGATAGAGAGGAGGAGTAGGAGGAGTAAAGACGGACCAAGAAAGATACAGGGAAGGCACAGGAGAAAAAGTAGAAACAAAAGTAGAAGGGAGAAGGAAGTAAAGGCAAGAAAGAGGCAAAGGATATGGAGGAATAAATCAAAGAAAAAAAAGGAAGTGGAAGAAGAAAGAGAAGAAGAAGAAGAAGAAGAAGAAGAAGAAGAAGAAGAAGAAGAAGAAGAAAAAGGCACAGTAGGAGAGGTGAAGCAATGGAGGGCCAGGAGCAGAGGAGGGCATGGGATGTAGAGAACGGTGGAGGCGATGGAGAGAGGCAGAGAGAAAAGAAAGAAAGAAAGAAGGAAGGAAGAGAGGAACAGAATGATGAGAGGCCATTAGTGTGGAGGCTGAGGGTCAGACGAGGTGCCGACAGAGGACAGCTGCATGCTGAGGAAGAGGAGGACGAAGAGGTGGAGGAGGAGGAAGGACCAGAGAGACGACTCTTCACCTGGGCCCAGAGCTGATCTCAGACCAGCGCCAGGCCCAGGTGAGCAGCCACGCCATGGAACATTCTGGACACGTCGGACAGGTTATGGAGGGGAGAGAGAGGGGGAGAACAACGAGTAGAACAGAAACATGGAGGGTCAAAGGCACTTTCACAGGAATGTAAGGCACATGGACGGGAACACAACAACTAAGGCACTTGTGTGTAAGAACACATATAGTACTGAGGTCTATGGGCTTGTGTAGTTTGCAGAGTTATACTCTTTGTATTTGTATCAGTTTTAGCATTACTAATGCTTGTGTGTGGAGAGATGTGTGGATGTTCAATATATATGCGCATACATTCGGTATAAATGTCCACACATGGTATGTATGTGTAGCATATTTCTCTGGCAATTCTTCAGGGAGTTGAGCACAATACTGTGATGTATTTGGGTTGGGGTGTTACTTCAGTATGTATAGGGTCGCCCCAGCTGTGAGTGTTCCAGGTGGGGCAGTAAGGTGTGTGTGTGTGTGTGTGTGTGTGTGTGTGTTAAATCACACCCTGCTTTCCCATATCACTGGCTCCTCCTCAGCCACCCCTCTGGTGCTCTCACATCTGCTCCTACAGAGGCAGCTCAGCTAAAAGGCCACAGTGGGAATCACCTTCACATGAGAGGCACACTAGGAGCCGGGCAGGTAGAGAAGAGAGAGGGTGAGAGAAAGAGAGGGAGGAGGGAGAGAGAGAGAGAGAGAGAGAGAGAGAGAGAGAGAGAGAGAGAGAGAGAGAGAGAGAGAGAGAGAGATCAGATATAAGAGAGTGAGAAAAAACATGAAAGTGAAAAAGAAAAGAGGAGACAGAGAAAGAGAGAGATAGAGAGAGAGAGAACTCAGAGTGAGAGAACAGCTGAATAGAAGAATGCAAGACAGAAATGGAGAGAGAACAAGAGAGAGAGAGAGAGAGAATGCGAGAGAGTGGGATCAAGGGAGACGAGAGAAAAAAGGGGAGAAAAGTCTGACAGCTATTCCAGCTCGCTCTTGCTCTAGCCAAAATGGCCTCAGGTTGGTTGGAGGCGAAGATAGATTTGGCTTTAATTGGTGTGTGCATACATGTGTGTGGTTGGGCTGGTGAGGTGGGGTGGTGTGTGTGTATGTGTGTGTGTGTGTGTGTGTGTGTGTGTGTGTGTGTGTGTGTGTGTGTGTGTGTGTGTGTGTGTGTGTGTGTGTGTATTGGGGGGGATGGGATCATTGCAGCTCAGTGCTAGATATGAGCCACAGAGCCAGTTAGGTTAAGGTGGGCCTCTCCCTCTGTGCAATGAAACAGACGGCAGAGAGAGAGAGAGAGAGAGAGAGAGAGAGAGAGAGAGAGAGAGAGAGAGAGAGAGAGAGAGAGAGAGAGAGAGAGAGAGAGAGAGTGGGGGGGGGTGCAGCTTTGCATACACTCTGCCTGAAATAACTCCATGTGACACAACATCTGGGGCCTTCATCAACATGGAGTTTTCAGTTACCTTGTGGGTCGTGATCTATGGGGTACGCTAAGACCTTGCTCTAGGGCAAAACAATGGTGTCGGTTCGGAATAAATTTGCTGAGCTTTTTTCGTTGGTGATTTCCAGTGTTGGTGTATATGCCTGTGTGTGTGTGTGTGTGTGTGTGTGTGTGTGTGTGTGTGTGTGTGTGTGTGTGTGTGTGTTTACACCCACACTGCAAAACAAGCACCTCACTCGGCTCTGAAATGGTTTGTCAAACACTGATACACACTCGCACAGACACACACACAGACACACACACACACAAAAACACAAAACATACAACAACCCAAATAAACAAATAGGCCCACACCCCACCACCCCACTCAGACGTACACACAGTACTGGAGGGGTTAAAGACATTTTCCCAGCATGCACTGCTCTCTTACCAGGTGCATGGCGGAGCTGCGAGGAGGATGTGGCTCAATAAGCAACTGAGATGGCGTCTGTCCAAAAGCCTGGATCTGAGCCTCCATCGCCTGCAGGGTACAGAGAGGAAGAGAGAGAGAGAGAGAGAGAGAGAGAGAGAGAGAGAGAGAGAGAGAGAGAGAGAGAGAGAGAGAGTAAAGGAAAGAGAGACAGAAAGAGAGGAAGAGAGAGGGGGAGAAGAAAGGGAGAGAGAGAGAGGAGCTGCTGTCACATTCGATGTGCATCAAAGTGATGGGTCAATGCGCTCCTTGACAATGCAAGCAAATCCCAACTCAGCCGTGCCTCAAAGGGGGGTTGGGGGTGGCTGTGGCGAGGGTTGAGGGTTTGTTCCCAATCCGCCAGCCCGATCGCACCCCCCCCCCCCACACACACACACACACACACACACACTCATACACACACACCCCTCCTTTAACTCACCAACACTCTCAAACCCCACAACCCCCATCCACAAAAACCCCTCTACCCAACCGCACCCCCTCCCCACAACACACACACACACACACACACACACACACACACACACACACACACACACACACACACACACACACTCCTCACACTCTTCCCCACCCCCCTAGTTCTCTGCCTGCAGAGTCATCCAAGTGTTAGTATGGAAGAGACAAGCCGCTTCCTATTAGTATGCTTCACT
>JAODXP020000021.1:2651229-2653729 GCA_027497455.2 Sardinella longiceps
AATAAACTAGGCTGTAGCAGTTTCAGCTCCATCTGTGTGGCATTCAGAGAGCAGCTGTTTATTTTTGCACTCCATTTCCCTTTTTTTTTGAGCTCTCCTGATAAGCATTAGGGGCATGTGTGCACCAACAAACCTCTGTCGATGGAGATTAGAAACAAACCACTTAAGAAGGAAACCTCAGGTTTTTACAATCAGAGAAGAAGAAAAAAAAGAGCTGTGATGTGTGTTTAAAAAAGACAGAAAAGAAAAAAAAAAACCCAACTAAACGCATGACGGACACTAAGATAAGAAAAGTCGTGAACAAGACAAGACCGTTCACCTGTACCTTTGGGAGCCTGGAGTCAGTGATCGCGCAAGGTTATCTCCAGGTCATGTTTCCTCGAGGCTGTCAGAACACATCAATGACTCGTTTCACACCCTGCCGCACTAATCTCCATTGACACATACCCCACCAAAAAAAAGAAGGTGAGCCGCATTGAAGATAGGGATCTCGAACACTTTAAAAGACAGTTAATTAGTTTAAGCCACTTAGAGCTTCTGAACCTCAGCAGTTTTTTTTTGGATGGGGGGTGTTTTTTTGGACTGATAAAGAGTTTGGAGGCTTTCGCTGCGTGAGCCCAGATGTCGAATTCCCTCGGAGGCAAGCGTCACGCTCGGATGAGTGCAAAACATCCATCATAATGCATCGGCTGTCAATCAGCGCTACGACCCGTAGCTGCGTCAGACGGGAGGCCCTCGGAGGTGAACGAGCGAGTAGGAGTCTCACGAGTGACAGTGACTGCTGACGGGGATAGGGGGAGCCGGATGGCAGCCAGCATTGAAACGGTACCGGCCCACATTAGGCCCAGATCCAGCATAGAGTTTGATAGATTTGCACCTGCTTGGCTGGCTGGATATATTGCATAATGAGCAATTTTCTGGAGAACCTCATCAGTAACGTCAAGTCATACTTGTGGGAGAGAAATGCTGACTGGCCTCACCTGCGGAGGGAATTTTGCCAAAAGCTGGTAAGCAGTCAGTATTTTTTCATTTACATTTTCCATTTTTTTCCCATGAGGAATGAGAGAACATACTGACAAACTAACCAACTTGTCTTGAATAAGACGGCCGCCAATTCGGGGCCTGTTCCACACTAGCTCCGTTTCTCGCTCGTCCACTGAGCAGGTTGTCTCGCGAAGAAGGAAGCCAAGGGCTTATTCATCGGGATATCTGACAGCAGGTGTGGAAGACTAATGAACTAATGCGCACCTGGATGCTTCACCTGCCTATCCCTGTCGTGCACAAACAGGGAGTGAGTCAAGTATGCGTGTGAACGGCCCATGTGAAAGTGGCGTGTTTACGTGCGTGTACTTATGCGTGAATAATTTCTTTCTGGGTGAGGTGTCTTTGTAAGTCATCCGGATACAGTTAGGATATGCGCAAAGTTCTCTCTGATCTCCTTCCAAAGAATATTTGAGAGCTGGAAAGAAAAAAAAAAGAAAAGATGACAGGCTTTGAGAAGAATGTGCCAGTGTCATTCCTCAATGATTCTATAATAAAAGCAACCAAGCGCAACATGCCAATCAATCTAATAAGAACTCATGCCTCGACTTGGCACCTTCTGGCTGCCGTGTCGTGTCGAGAAACAGACACGCACGTGCTAAAGAGTGTGAGCGCGTAGGAGTGATACGGCATAAATGACAAAAAGGCTTAACTGACATCTACATTAGCAAGACGGCTTGAACTGGACCGCTAGGACATCGGGCGAACTATATCACTGCAGATAGACTTTTCGAGAGTATTCACAGCTTATTATAGGAGCTCGTCTAGGAAAAGGTCAAGGGAAGTGTCAAACTGTTCCTTTGGTTTCGAGTGCTTTTAAAGGGGACGTCATGAAGAACAAGT
The DNA here is from genome assembly GCA_027497455.2 of Sardinella longiceps. NCBI lineage: Eukaryota > Metazoa > Chordata > Actinopteri > Clupeiformes > Clupeidae > Sardinella > Sardinella longiceps. Next base: position 2,653,114 of record JAODXP020000021.1, read on the forward strand.
GTCCATGGCAAAAGCAGACTGTCTTCAAAAAAAAAAAAAAAAAATAGACATTTGACAGTCAAAATAAGAAAAAATAAATAAAAAAAGAATGACTGGTTGAGTGACTGAGGAAACTTGACCAATTTTGTTCTTCGCTGGCCACCTAACCTCCTCCTGCCATTTGTTTTTGTCATCCTGGCTGTCAGCTCAACAGGCGGAAAAAAAAAGAAAGCAGCAGACGCATCATTTGTCTGTGGTCACTGTGGGGTCCCCATCAAGCACCTCCTGTCATGTTTCCTTTTTACGTCCCCGCGCGTGGCACGCTGTCACGACAACCATCAACGCCACGGCAACCGCCTGTCCCTGTACGCGCTCTTAGCTCGGGGATGCTGTCGCTAGGTGCTTTGGACCAAGAAGAAGAAAAAAAAAAACGGACACACACACACACACACACACACACACAAAGGGTGCCTGTCAATGAGTGTTGAGAGAAACATTTTTAATTCTGAAAGAGAAAGAAAGAGAACCCATCCATCTCTCTTGAAAAAGCACTTAATCTCATGATGTCTCAATGTGGTACTAGGGCCAACTTAACAAGCGGGCTAGTAGAGTCTCATTTGTCAAACGGGACAGGATT
>JAODXP020000021.1:2668729-2693729 GCA_027497455.2 Sardinella longiceps
ACAAGTCCGTCACATAACCATATATGCTTCACAATATTTGATAGACATAAATTGTGTCTGCTGTGGGTCTTTCTCATAGAAAACAATGTTAATCAAAAGTGCTGTCATCCCATCAACACTAGAGAGGATGAAAGTGTCAAATGGAGTGACACCTCTGAGTATTTTCCAATTTCACTCAGTAGCAAGAACATCTACCGTGGAACAGTATTGATGCCTTTGCAACCAATATCCACACAAATGTCTAAACATTGTAATGACCCTAAGTGTCAAAGGTCAGAGCCTCTCGTCTGTTGTTCACAGCAGTGGCTGACAGAGTAGACTGTTTCCTTTTCACATGTATCTTATTTAAGCAGTTAGGTGTTGAGGTAGAATCACTATGGAACTTTATACACACACACACACACACACAGTGTGTGTGGCCACTTCACAGAGATCTCTATGCAAAGCACTGAAATGCTTGTGTGGCTTGGCAGTGACACATGTGCTTTAAATTGCTTGCTTTTTCTAGCTACAACTGCCTGTGAAATATATTGCTCTATTGCTCTGGAACATACATTTTCCGGCCTACACACACACACACACACACACACACACACACACACACACACACACACACACACACACACACACACACACACACACACACACACACATGCACATGGCAGCGAGACACCGTGTCCCTGTCCAGCATTTTACTGTTACCTTCAAGCAGTAGCCAGTCCATTAAAAAGACGTTTAGTAGAGGATAAATTGCCTCCTCTTGCTGTTCCATCACTCTGTCCAATAGCCATGGCCGAGAGGCATATTGGCAGTCAATATTAATACACCCTCCTCTATTGAGTCACTGGCTGGACAGGGAGGGGGCACTCTCTGAATGATGATGCAATCGATGGGTTGTCACAGCCTTTTACAGGGAGGCAAGAGTTTGACTGTTATTATTAGGGCCCGAGCACCGAGGTGCACGAGCCCGGAACGGGCTTGTGCACCGACCGGTGCGAAGCCCTATTGCTTTTGTAAGGATTTTTTTCTTTTATTATTATTATTATTATTATTATTTTTCTTCCCCTGGAACCGGCCATTTTTGACCCCTTTCCCGTGCATGAAAACTCACGAAATTTTGCACACACCTTGGAAGTCTGGAACACTGGAGGTTTACAGAGGTATAGACCCGGGTGTGGCCCAGGGACTCCGTAGCGCCCCCTAAAGTAAAAAAATACCTTGGGCTCTATGGGGCGGTCTCATGATGAACTTTAACATACTCCTCGGACACCGTTTGTCAGATTCCTGTGAAATTTGGTAGACATGATACCAAGACATTGCTCATGTCAAATTGCGAAGGGATTTTTCATACCTTTTACGAATTCAAGATGGCGGATGCATGAAATAAGAGAAAAAATGGAAAATAGGAAATGTGGCATAACATCACACTGGATTGACAAAATCGCCTGAAACTCATACCGTTTATAGATCTTATGATTACCACGATATCCATTCACTTACTGGGCGTGGTTGTTACAGCGCCACCATCTGGCAAGGTGGAACCACTACAGAAATTGACATTTAGTTCCATGGTTCACATATACTTTGAGCTACATGCACGAAATTTGGTAGGTGTGTGGGACTCCCCAAGACGAACAATTTTTGTATTAGATTGCATTAGCCACGCCCAACAGGAAGTGAGGTATTAAGGAGTGTAAAAATTTGGACACACAGTGAACTTTAACGTACTTGTCGGACACGGTATGTCAGATTCAAGTGAAATTTGGTGTACATGACCTCTAGATGTTGCTGATGCTAAATTGCGAACAGATTTTTGATACTACGAAATATGTTGGAATAACAATATTATGAAATTGTAGGATTTTAATAGCTCATCACCAAACAGGAAGTGTGTCATAAAATCACACTGCATTAACCGATTGGTCTGAAACTTCACAGGTTCATAGATGGTATGAGTGTGATGATATCTAGACACTCCGTGGGCGTGGCTGTTGTAGCGCCACCACCTGGTCAAGCAGGAAATGTGCCAGAAATTGACAATGCTTTACCCGATTGATCTGAAACTTGACTGGTTCATAGATGGTATGACTGTGATGATATCTAAACACCCCGTGGGCGTGACTGTTATAGCGCCACCGTCTGGTCAAGCAGGAAAAGTGCTTATCACGAAACAGGAAGTGTGTCATAAAATCACAATGCATTAACCGATTGGTCTGAAACTTCACAGGTTCATAGATGGTATGAGTGTGATGATATCTAGACACTCCGTGGGCGTGGCTGTTGTAGCGCCACCATCTGGTCAAGCAGGAAATGTGCCAGAAATTGACAATGCTTTACCCGATTGATCTGAAACTGCACAGGTTCATAGATGGTATGACTGTGATGATATCTAAACACCCCGTGGGCGTGACTGTTATAGCGCCACCGTCTGGTCAAGCAGGAAAGGTGCTAAAAGTGCTAGTGGTCAAAAATTATAACTTGGAAACGGTTTGACATAGCTTATCCAAACTTGGTTTATGGACTCCTGACCGTGTTCTGACCACGCATAACCATGAATCGAAACTCTGTAGCGCCCCTAGTGGTCAAATATTATAACTTGGAAACGGTTTGACGTAGCTTATCCAAACTTAGTATATGGACTCTTGACCGTGTACTGACCACACAGAATCATGAATCAAAACTGTCTAGCGCCCTCTAGTGGTCAAATATGATAACTTGGAAACGGTTTGACGTAGCTTATCCAAACTTGGTATATGGACTCCTGACCGTGTTCTGACCACGCATAATGATGAATCGAAACTCTCTAGCGCCCTCTAGTGGTCAAATATGATAACTTGGACACGGTTTGACGTAGCTTATCCAAACTTAGTATATGGACTTCCTGACCGTGTTCTGACCACGCAAAACCATGAATCGAAACTCTCTAATGCCCCCTTGTGGTCGAACATTATAACTTGGAAACGGTTTGACCTATCATAGCCAAAGTTGGTACACAGACTGTGGACCACCTTCTGAACATGCAGTATGACATGTGATTCTCTGTAGCGCCTCTACTAAGAGAAAGAGTTTAAAAGGCAGACTGAGTGAGTGTATGACAGTGAGTGTCTGCGAGTGTAAAAAATGAGGGTGAGACAAAGATAGCACACCTGTTCCGAGTGAATGTGCCTTCACTGTGTACCATTGTTGCGATATGCACTCTTTGCGGTGCACCTGGTGCGAGGGCCCGTCATCGCCGCTTGCGGCTTTAATTATTTTTTTTCTTTTCTTTTCTTTTTCTTTTCAGGGATTTGCTGCTATTGAAAATTCCCTGATCCTTCTCAACAAGGGTGGAGTTTGACATGTTTCTAAAAATGAAAAATTCCAAGGCTCATTCCTCTACTTAATGACCATCTATATCTCACTGAGGAACATTCTGGAACTAATCTGCACGTAACCGGGGCCAGCGCCTTCGAGTGTCAGTTTCCATCGTGGCGTTTTAAGATGAATTTGAAAACAAATGCTTGTCACACAGAGAGCTTCCCCACTGCCAACAATCTGCCTTCCCCCTTCTCTTTTTTATGAAGAACAAGCAGTTCATTTTCTCCCACTCTTCCTCCCTCTTTCCTCCCTCTTTCTCTTCCTCTCTTTCCTCTCCCCCGTATCCTTCTGTAATGGCTGTCCACACTGATGCTAGCCCAGCGTAGCCTTATGAAAAGAAATGTTTATTGAGATCTGTACAGATTTACGGGGTGCTAATAGCCTGGCATGTGAAGCGTCGGGGCCCAGGCCCTGCTCTGATTGGGCGGCGTACCACAGGAAGTCTGTCAGACTGTAAAAACCTTGCGGCTGATTGGGGCAGAGTCGCTTGCCCAGTCTGCCACATGACAGGCGGGCAGGAGTGAGCGAGCGAGTGAGTGAGCGAGTGAGCGAGCGCCGGAGCCTGGGGAGTGTTGTTGTCCTTGGCGCTCGGCAACAACTGTGCCCAACTCAGCGCCTTGGCAGTGAGGGAACACGGAGAGGACATCTCTGGCTACATGTTTTTCTTGCTAGGGGTTATAAAGCCTTTTTTTTTGTCTTTTTTCATTTCCAGTGGTAGTGGCAGCTAATTTGGTGGCCAGGTGGATGGCTCTGGAGGAAAGAATTTATCATTTAATTACTATGGTGATTTAAATAAAAGCTGTCTAACACTATTAAAGTCTTGCATACACTATAAAAGAAATTTATTGACAGCAGTCTCTCTCTGTCTCTCTCTCTCTCTCTCTCTCTCTCTCTGTGTGTGTGTGTGTGTGTGCGTGTGTGTTTGCGTGTGTGTGTACGTGAGATACTAGAGAAAGACAGAAAACGTAAACATGCAAATGCATGTCAAGATGGTCACTTTGATCCCTTCAATGCATTAGCAATTCCCATAAGGGATACCCTGAACAAACCTCTTGCTGCAGCAATATCGAGATGCTTAGACACACGCAATCAGCTCCCTGCTCCTGTACATCAAATGCAACTCAAGGAAGGCCGTGACCAGCCAAGGGTCTTAAAAAAACAAGCTTTATCACTTTGTGTAGCGAGGGAAAAAACATAGCCAGTGCACTTATCTAAAGAAACATAAAAAACATGGCGTGTAGCTCACAGATTACATATATTGTCTGAGAGGTCCAAAATGGGGACAGAAAACATGGAGTCCATCATGTAGCCTTGAAATAGCCCAGGGGACTAGTGGAAAGCAGTGCCAAAACTGATAACAGCACCTCAGGCGGATATGAAGCATCCCCCCCACACACCCACACACACACACACACACACACACACACACACACACACACACACACACACACACAAACCTATGCTGCATACACCTCTGGCTCCCATCAGATGGTAAAATCTGAGGCTGAGGTAAATTGTTTTTGCAGTTTGGGTTTCCCTTCCTCCCTCCATCACCAGAATGACTTCAACAGTCTGGAAACATTAACGACGACTACTGCAAAAAGTGGGGATCTGGCAATTCCGATGGCCTTGTTAGAGTAAAATTGAAAAGCCATTCGGTCTGGTTTTGTGGTCAGTGGGACGACTTCTTCACCAAATTGGCCTGTGTCCTTAGAGAAAGGCCGCTTCGAATGAGATCACCTGATGCACGCTGGTGCCGTTGTTTTTCCACTCATTACATCTCATTTGCTTGTTGTCTTCAGTTTGAGTTGTTTTCCTTTCTTGGTTAGCATCATTAGCACACCCATGAATACATTACTTATTTTATTTAGATTTGTGTGTCCTCTTGTCCTCTTCGTTGTGTTTTTCTTTGTCTGTGTGCATAGCTTTCCCTTCAATGTCATGCGTAAAACTACCCCAGGCATTTCTGAACTCAAAGTTACTGGGAGTTCGCATAAAAATTGCTTGCACCTGACCCTCCAGACAACGTAAACACATTGTGATCAAACTCCGTTTTTGTCTCGCAAAATGTCTCGCGTGGAGCACTCAGACAAACTGCGGATCAAAATTAATTAGCTTCCTCCCTTCCTCCGGTTCGCCTCTCTCCTCGAGGGGGCCGAAAGGAGACGTCGACGATGTGCTTCACGTGCCAGAGAAAGGGGAAAGCGGTGGGTTGCGTTATATAGCTTTCCGTAGCTCCCATCTAAGCTACCTCCCAGAGAGACATACGTGCTGCAATTCATATTTCAAAGGAAATTACACCGCGGTGCACGGCTAGCTCGGCGCTGTCAGGAGCACTCACACTTGTTTTCCCCCCCGTCTCCGTCAGAAGAGGGGAAAGTATGGCTAGGAAGAAGGAAAAGAGGAGGAGGAGGATGATGGTGATGAGGAAGAGTAAGGGTGGGTGTGCTGGTGGTGGTGGTGGGGCGGGGGGGAAGTTGTGCTGCTTCAGTCGAATGCAATCAAGCTCTTCGTAGTCTAAGGGAGAGCAGATGCACTTCCTCTAACAGTCTCTGAAGCAAGCACCCAGAGAGAGAGAGAGAGAGAGAGAGAGAGAGAGAGAGAGAGAGAGAGAGAGAGAGAGAGAGAGAGCAATGAGGAAGAGAATGAAAAACATATCTCTCCATTACAGAAAAAACGGAGGAAGAGGAAGGAAGAAGGACGAATGAGTCCTTAGCAGTCAGGCTGTGTCTATTACCCATAGTGCATCATTGTGAGGAGCGTTGGCACAGGATGTGGCGCTGCAATTTCTCTGACATGGAGGCGGCGTGGTGAAGCCATATTAAATGAGGCAGAGCAAAAGAAGGACAGGGTTTTCATTTGAACTATAGGGGAAAAAAAAGAAAACTGGGTTTTTGTTACTTTTGTATCAGAAAAGTTTTCAAAAAAGCAACTCTCTCAGCCAACTGCCAGGCTGTCTTGACACAGCCTCTGCACACAAGTCTTTCTCCACGCAATCAAGGTTTCGACAGAAAAAAACGACTCCAAGCGAATCTGTACAACAGAAAGGGGTAGCACTGTAAAGCGACGATAAGGCTTAAGACAATAACCTAGTGGTACAAAGCTAGTGAACAATAGCATTTGCATTAGTGTGGAGTTGCACGGCTCAGGTAATTATAGTCCCTGTCAGCTCCACAGCTTTGGCTTTCTTCACCCTCAGAGACATTCTGGGGGGAGACACATCATCTAATTCCCTGTCAGAAATGTGCAAAATGATGCGAAATAACAAGTGGAGCTTCGCCAATGCCACTGAATGAGAGCCGGCAATTGAGCACCCATCCCACAACAGAGAGAGAGAGAGAGAGAGAGGGAGACAGGGAGGGAGAGAGAAAGGACTGGACAACTGGCGGCGCCGGCATCATGGGCCGTTTTACGCACGCCAATTAACAGCCGCGAGAGCGGGCCGCTTCTACCTAGCCCATCAGCCACCTGTCAGTCAACAGGAAATAATCATTAGATTCTAATGAAAAAACGTCTACCACGTGTGTGTAGCTGCCACGCAGGAATGTGCTAGGCTTTGCCCCAGGCGAAAACAGCAAACTGCGAAATGTGTATGTGCCAGCAACTGTGAGAAGGTGGATGTGTGTGTGTGTGCCTATGTGTCTGTGTGTGTGTGTGTGTGTGTGTTAGGATGCATTTCTCACACCTGACTGCGCATCCCCATCAGTGGAATAATTGCACAAGTCTGAGGGTGTAAGCGTGTGTGTAAGTGTGAGTGCATGTGTATGAGTGTGTGAGAGTGTATGTCTGTTGCTTGTGTGTGTGTGTGTGTGTGTGTGTGAGTGTGTTTGTGTGTAAAAGATAGATAGAGAAAGAGAAAGAGAGAGAGAGAAAGTGTGTGCACCTGTGTGCAGAGAGAGAGAGAGAGAGAGAGAGAGAGAGAGAGAGAGAGAGAGAGAGGAACGGAAAACCCATCAGCCCAGTCCTTCGCCGGATTCCCACAATGCCACCTGTCAAGGCTGGAGCCCAAATGGCCGCAGGGCCATCCTGACTGGCAGGCACTTCCTGCTCGGGATGCCACATGATCACAGTGTCAGGCCTGTCACCGATCCCATCCGAGTGTGCCTGTCTCCTGCAGGTGTGCGGCAGAGCCCTCCATTTTTAATTAAGGCAGTTATTTTGGACACACACTCACATTGCACAACCTTGCAATGCCAACAATAACATTTTGCCTCCAACACCAAGTTCCTTCTAAACTGGTTAGGGATGGAGCTGATGTCGAACATTAAACAGGAAGGGAAGTTCGATCTCTATCTCTCTGTCACATACAGTACAGATTACATCCGTCTGGGTTTTGAATGACTAAAAACAATTTGTTATTGCAACCAGGAAACAGGATTCCATATTCTGGAATCAAATTTCAGTCGCGTGAAAAGGAAATGCTGCATATATCCTGAGGGTGTCTGAAATAGGTAAATAAAAGTACAAAAACGCTTAAAGATTAAGATAAAGGGAAAATCACAAAGTAGTCAAATATGATCATTAAAATAAAAAGACTGATACTTCTGGTGCTTGCAACAAGCATCATTACGACGCGCACACAAAAGCAAGCCTGAACATCTCTGAGCGGCAGCATGTGTGTTTGCCTGAACCTTTCCCCTACATCAGTCTCCCTCCCTCCCTCCCTCCCTCTCTCCCTCCTTCCATCTCTCTTTCTCCCTCCCCCTCTTTCTTTTACCCATTTGCTGTTTGTAGTGAGGTGTTATGATGCAAGAGCTCAGAGGTGCCAAGGACAACTGGTGAATATGAGTGGCACTCGTGTGTGTGTGTGTGTGTGTGTGTGTGTGTGTGTGTGTGTGTGATGCTGGGGGTTGGGTGTGTTTGGGGGTCTGTGAACCCATGCTAATGCAGGCTGCTCGCCACTGTAAACAGCATGGAGGAGTATGTCACAGGAATACATTACAATACATCACTGTCTCCCATGAGCCACAGGCCACAGGCCACTCTTCACTCCCCCCCCCTCTCTCTCTCTCTCTCTCTCTCCTTTCCCTCCCTCCTCCATCTACTTCTTCTTCCTCCCTCTCCATATTCCATTCTCTAGACACAGGTCAGCATACGCAGGTCTTCTCTCCTTCCTCTTCACTCTCCACCTGCGTTCCCCTAGGGAAATAGTAGCCCTGGCATGAGGGTAGAAGCAACCAACAAACACACACACACACACAATGCACGCACACACACACACACACACACACACACACACACACACACACACACACACACACACACACACACACACACACACACACTTATTACTACTGCCCTGTGTGACTGATTTTGCTATTTCCAGTCCAGTGCAGTACAGAATCATTGTGCTTTTCTTGATGCTCCCCGATGGCCAAGGGTAATGATCTTATCCAGACCAGCAGAAAGAGTGACCACCCTTATGATGTGGTGAGAAGGAGTCAATGCAATGGAAGAAGGGAGGACAAGCAGGATATAGAGTGTAACATCATACGGTAGTATTATCACATTGAAGTGGAATAGGTCTCTCTCTCTCTCTCTCTCTCTCTCCCTCTGTATATATATGTTAGATATATATGCTGTATAATACATTATATATTGAATATATACTGTAGATCTGTATATGTAACATTATGTCCGTAGAATTACAGCCTAGCATAGGCCAAAATATATAACAAACCAATGCTTCCTCTATCAGTTCAACCAAATTCAATTCAACTCTTCCCACTTTTTCCCCCTATGTGTGTTCTGTTGGTAGGCTATACATCACTCGTCCTCTCTCTGTCTCTACTTGTGTGTCCCTCTCTCTGACTGTAAATGGGGGAGAGATGTTCCCTGAGACAGAGCTCTCTGTAATGCAGGCTGGCAACCAATGCACCAGTGCTTGGAGAGGGAAGAGAAAGCCAGAGAAGACGGGCCGAGAAAGACGTGAGAGAGAAAGACAAAGAGAAAGAAAGAGAGAGAGAGAGAGAGAGAGAGAGAGAGAGAGAGAGAGAGAGAGAGAGAGAGAGAGAGAGAGAGAGAGAGAGAGAGAAAGAAAGAGAAAAGGAGGGGGGCAAGGGAAATGTGGGGAGAATGCTCAGACAGGAATGCGATTGTTTTCAGGTCAGTGAATCTGTTAGCAAGGCTGAGGCAGACAGCAAGACAGAAAGAGAGAGAGAGAAAGAGAACGACAGAGCTAGAGAGAGTTGGAAAAAGAAAGAGATTAGGGGTAGATTTATGAAGAGATGGAGAGAAAGTCTACATTTTGGGATGTTTGCTCAATAAGCATCATCAGGATTAAAGAACTTTCAGAGTGAAAATGGCTGCGTTATCATCCACTGGGCCAATTAGATACTCATTAATTAAATATCAGCTTCTGTAGCGGCCGTAAAAATAGGAACAGAACTCCATATCAACAGCACACTCCAAACCAGCATGGTGTCTCTCAAGCATGAGCTCTGTGTGTATCGCTTACTGTGTGTGTGTGTGTGTGTGTGTGTGTGTGTGTGTGTGTGTGTGTGTGTGTGTGTTTGTGTTTGCATGATACAGTCTTTGGCGTGAGATCATTCAGGGCATTTGTGTGTATTCATATTTCATCAACTAAATTGTGATATAGTCAATTACTATTAATTCTCACTAGTTAGTAGTAAGTATCTGTAAACTATAGAAATAAAATGAATAAAATAGTAGGCCAGCTGGATATTTATATACAAGAGGAAATAGTTCTACATACAATTGAGCTCGCTGTATAATTATATTATCTTTTCTTTAATATAATAGCAACACATGCTTGCTATGTAAGGGATAACGTTCGGTGAGGCAGTCATTATTAATATATATATATATATGCCACATCCCTCCGCTAGCGCGTTGGGATGCGTTGCATTACTCTGTCGGGAGATATGACACGATAATGACCGCCTCACCGAACGTTATCCCGCTTATTACACGGCTACCTACTGTAGATATTATTAACATCCGACCTTGTTTATCACTGTTTTAACGGTAAATTTAATGATTGAGATAGCTAATACCGTCCACGGAAAAGAGGCATTCTGTTAACTGTTACAGATCAGCTGATTGGTTAAGGCCGCGTTCTGTTTCACTTTTGCTTAACAGCGGTCTGTTATACTTAGCAACAGTCCGTTATTAAAAGTTATCAGACCGGTAGAACGTTGAAGAGTCCCATTGAAGTGACTGGAGCATTCTACAGCATTATAAAGAGCCGTGTAGTAAATTGTGGTATAGGATGGTATGACTAATATAATGATGTGAAAGGTGGTGTGTGTGTGTGTGTGTGTGTGTGTGTGTGTGTGTGTGTGTGTGTGTGTGTGTGTGTGTGTGTGTGTGTGTGTGTCAGTAGGTCTTCAACCCAAGAGAACCCAACCTCCACACAGTGTCATCTCCACCATCAGAACAACGCCACCACCACCCAGCATCTATAGATTTACAGATCGTCTCACCCTGCATCGCCCTCATTGGGCCTAGTTAGAAAGATTAGTCAAGAGTAGGAGGTACCGCTCCCTTCTCCTCCCTTCCTCCCTCCTCCATCCTCCTCTCCTCTCCTCCGGCAGTCTCCCATCAGAGTTATGGACCTCCTCGCTCTCCCATGCAGAGCTTATGAATAACTCAAGACAGCCCAGAGAGCCACGCTGGGGCGAGGCTACTTTGTTTTGAAGGTGCACTTGGTGGGTGATTTAAGGTTTAATCATTTCTGCTTACACCACTATTTTTCATGTGCAGTGTGTGTGTGTGTGTGTGTGTGTGTGTGTGTGTGTGTGTGTGTGTGTGTGTGTGTGTGTGTGCAGGAGCCTGGCAGGAGGGCTAGTCAAGTGGAAAACATTTGATACTGCTGAAGCTTCCAGAGAGTATGAGAGACATTTTTCCCGTGCAGTGGTTTAATGTGTAAGCATTTGCATGTTTAGTGTTACTTTCTGTGTTCAGCCATGTGTGTGTGTGTGTGTGTGTGTGTGTGTTCAGATGCACTTGCATAATGTCAATGTGTCTTTGAAGTCAAACACACACACACACACACACACACACACACACACACACACACACACACACACACACACACAACCACTTCGAGAAACAAACTTATGGATAGCGTAGTATTTTCAGATGTTATAAATGCCTTATAAGGAAGTGAATATTCATATAAATAGTTTATACCACACATACACACACACACACACACACACACACACACACACACACACACACACACACACACACTGAGTGATTTGGTTCTCAGCAGGTCACACAGCCCTGCCCCCACTTACCTTCGACAGATCCCTGAAGTTTCCAGGAAGAGTGAGATCCAGTTCCTCAGACTCATAGTTAGTGAGGACCCAGGGGAAGACAGGGTACTGGTTCAAGTCATTGTATGTCCTCCCTAGAGAGAGAGAGAGAGAGAGAGAGAGAGAGAGAGAGAGAGAGAGAGAGAGAGAGAGAGAGAGAGAGAGAGAGAGAGAGAGAGAGATGCTCGCGTGAGAAGAGATGTGGGAGCGGGAAGATGAAACCAACTGGAAGTGGATGAACTTGGGTTACTGCGGTGACAAGGCCATCGCCACATGGCAACATATGATCAGACCTGACACATCCTTCCTCCTGCGACGGGCCCGAACGATCCAATCACTCAGATCATCCAATCAGAGGTTCATGTGGCTATCTGCCCTGCCTATAAATGACCATATAAGGTTTCTCTACAAGACCTTTCCATAGCTTTGCTGGGAACCTTTTAAGTGTGTGTTTGTATGTTGCTCTATGTTGCGTGTAATTATAGGAAGATAAATTCAGGCAGAGGTGAAACTGCTGACACTCAAAGCTCACAGGGCTTCCTATTACCGCTTTTTGATTGGATGTCTGGTGCTGGTAACCGCCCGACCCCCCGATGAGGATCTATGACACTGCCCGCATGCGGCCATGCCGAGAGCCAGATGTGTCGCTTTTCTCTCTCTCTCTCTCTCTCTCTCTCTCTCTCTCTCCTCACTCATTCCAATTTTCCTTTTCTTCTTCTCTTCGTTTCTTTTTTCCCCTCTATCCACTGCTGTCGTCAACAGTGGGAATATGGATTTCAGATGGCAAACAGTGTCACTGGAGGCTTAGCCATGAGAAACTGCCCGTGAAAACGGCAACCACATCTCGCTCACTCTCTCTCGCTGTCTTCAAAAACAGCAGCCCCAAACAAGCACACACAAGTCATGTTCAATCTCCTTGCTGATGAGAGAGAGAGAGAGAGATGCTCTTTGATTGGATGGGAAGCCTGACACTTTTTTTTTTTTTAGAAAAACAACATAGTTCCAGCCTCTCTCATTCAAACAGGATTCGCTCAACGGATGCAATTAGTGAATTCCCCTCGACTCATTAACATCCCAAAAATAAAACCATTCCCCGCCGTGTCTCCCCTTAAAATAATAGTATAACAGTATAATAACAGAAGTGAGGTTGGTTTTGTCAGTCATGCAGAGAGATCTCTTTCCAGACAAGACAAACTACGTGTTTACAAAAAGGCGACAAGGAAGTGAGCAAGGGCTGTCATTCATACACCTCCTCCCTACCATCCTCCAATCCCTCCATCCCTCCCTCCCTCCCTCCCTCCTCCTCCTCTCCCTCCTTCTTAGCCACAGACACTCAAGAGGCCGTGACCACGCGGCGCTTGGAGAAAGAGATACAAGAGCAACAATGGGCTCTATTTCATCTTTACTGGCCCATCAGTCAGACAGAGAGAGGCACACTGACAAGCAGGCCCAGGGTGCAGTTATGGCTGGTATTTCCTGAGGCCCAGGGCCCCGGGGCTCGGAGTCTGCTCTGCTCGGAGAACGGCTTGGATCGGAACTGGAACTCCGCTAGAGCATCGTCTTTCACCTCGCCCCCTTGCGAACACTCTCACTCTCTTTCCAAAACGAGTCGCTTCACTTGATTCGTCAGTGCCAACGACAACTCTTGGTCTGGCAGGCGAACATGACTCAAGTAATTGGGATAATTGCAGCGTTTTGTTGCCTAAACCTCCGCTCACGTTATCTCGATCTCCGACTCTTGCCGTACCTGTTCCACCTTGAAGTTATGTAACACTGTAAAAACCATTCGCACGTCTGTGGTTTTAGGAGCGATGACTTCTGTGAGCAGAGATCAGGGGCGTGCCTTGGATGATTGAAAGTGAAGGTGGGCTGTCGGTGGAGCCATCGTTTAGCCTGACAAAAGGGAGACGCTGGGTGAGCGACAGCTGACGCGTGGGCTTTTGAAAGCCACGAGTGCAAGCTCCTTTGGGGCCTGTCATGGTGATTGCTGTTTCTGAGGAGTGGGCTGGGGAGAGTGTCTTTTGAGGGGGTGGAGGGGGGAGCACTTTGTGTTGGTGTGTGTGTGTGTGTGTGTGTGTGTGTGTGTGTGTGTGTGTGTGTGTGTGTGTGTGTGAGAGAGAGAGAGAGAGAGAGAGAGAGAGAGAGAGAGAGAGAGAGAGAGAGAGAGAGAGAGAGAGAGAAATAGTAGTGAGAGTGTGTGTGTGTGTGTGTGTGTGTGTGTGTGTGTGTGAGAGTGTGTGTGTCCATGTGTGTGCATTTGCAAGTGTGTGTCATATGGCCATATTTAGCTATTTGGCTGCCACTGCTGTTGAGTGCTCTATCTGTGAGTCCTGTTGGGCTTCCCCAGTGACAGAGGAGAATGAATAGAGGCCTCTATTAGACACCTGCACAATGCTGACACCAGCAGAAACACACACACACACAGGTCTGCTGAAGTGTGTGTTTTCACATCTTGTGTTTGTTGTCTGTTCCACCGAAATGCATAATTACTACAGATGGAATCATTTTAGTTGTCTAGTAACGGCCGTTAAATGACTTCTGCGAGACGCTTCTCTGACACGGGAGCACGTCAGATGTCAGAGACGTAATTACGCCGGAGAGCCTACAATGCAAACACTTGAAACTTGAATCGGACACGTGCGTAATTGTATACACTTAGAATGCTGAAACTGGGGTTTATTATTTTTGCCACTGGGGCCCACACAGTTAGTGAGCTGCAGAACTGCTCAGAGGGATTGCTCTCCACTTCAGACGGATCTGTGGTTCTAGTGCTTTCTCTAGACAAGCAGAAAGACTACTACTGCATTTCTCTGTTCACTACGCTCTGCACTGGTCACACAATGACTCTTACCAGTAACAATAACAATTTGACCAGTAGACTATTTTTTGTTTATTTGTTTATGTCCTCATTTTCTATGTGACTACACTTTGCAAAAGTGCTCTATAAACACATTTACTCTTACATTCATGAAATTCAATCTAAATGAGAGTCAGTTTAATGGAGGATTGTACTTCATGTTTGAGGTCAGATACTACTGAAGCATTCAACAGCACTTCACAGCAGCTGTGGGACTGGCACAGCAACCAAGGCTCAAACTGTTCCAGGATCAGCTGTGATGGTTGATGGTAAACCCCTTGAGCTTCCTCTCTAGAGTGTGTGTGTGGACAGAAGCGTTATGCTTTCAGGCCCAGTGACACAGACGCAGTCCACTTACTGTCTATCCTCCGCGGTGAAGATTGACATCAGCGTCCCGCCCCACCCTTAACGTCTCAATGGCCGTGTAATCTCAAGCAGAGAGACACTTCGCTTGACTTTTTAATTCAGGGTCTTGTGACAGAGGGGGGACGTGAGGACACACACACACACAGACACACAGACGCACACACACACACACACACACACACACACACACACACACACACACACACACACACACACACACACACGTCCCTCAGCATTAGCAGAGATCCATAGAGGCTAGAACTGGCCTCCTGAGCTCCCTTACAATCACTGCATTAACAGAAGGGTCTTAAGGTGGAGTAGTAGAGTTTAATTACATGGACTGAGAAACACAGGGGCGAGAGGCTAGGAGGAGTGTGTGTGTGTGTGTGTGTGTGTGTGTGTGTGTGTGTGTGTGTGTGTGTGTGTGTGTGTGTGTGTGTGTGCGTGAGTGAGTGTGTGTGTGTGTGTGTGTGTGTGTGTGTGTGTGTGTGTGTGTGTGTGTGTGTGTGTGTGTGTGTGTGTGTGTGTGTGTGTGTGTGTGTGTGTGTGTGTGTGTGTGTGTGTGTGTGTGTGTGTGTGTGTGTGTGTGTGTGTGCGCACGGACAAGGGCAGTGGGAAGGGTGTTGTTGAGGTAGCGTAGCGGACGGGCCTGACAGCAGTGCGATTGGGGCCTGGGCAGCAGCGGGGGAAGGGATGTTAATAACACTGAAGTAGTGTTTAATTAGGGGAGCACCAGGCCAGCATTAACAAACTCTTTTCTTCCCTCCAATTCACTATCTCTCACACTCCTCTGTCTCTCTTCCTCCCTTTCCTTCTCTCTCTCTCTCTTTCCTCCTCTTCTCTGTGCCTGTCTGCCGCGCTGACACCCCTGTCAGCTGGGGTCATTACTTGAGGTTCTCGTTTTTTTTCTCTCTCTCTCTCTCTCTCTTGGCGAGTTTCCGCCATCTTGCGCGCACTGCCTTGCATCCAATTAGCTGACAATAATGTATCGAAACTCTCTCTCTCTCTCTCTCTCTCTCTCTCTCTCTCCATGGCGATGGGGCTAAATATAAATATGCATGAGTGTGTGCCTCGCCGGCTGACGAGCGATGACACCTCTATGAGCGGAAGTGTCGCGTGGAGCTCGCACCCCCGCTCCGCTAGTCACAGTTCAGATCTGAGACTTACAACTTAACACACACACACACACACACACACACACACACACACACACACACACACACACACACACACTCAGAAACACACATGTGGAGACAAACCACTCACACACACAGGGAGAGACTAATTATCGGGAAGAATGTGTGTATCACGCCTTGTGTTTGGCGGAGAACATCTGAATGCTGTGTTTTTTTTTGCGAGGAGTTTCTCCCAGTTCAAAGGAGCAAAACTTAACAGCGCCTGCAACACCTGCCTAGTGGAATCAAAAATGCACAAAGACTTCATGAGAAATTTGGCACTATTTTTTGTAGCTCCACCAAAAAAATATAAAATAAATAAAAACGAAAAATCAAAAGAGTGGTGACAGAAAAAAAGCAAAAGCAATAAATAAAGTAAATAGTCTACCGTGATGAGAACACTTTTTTTGAAGTAGTTTGAACTAGTGACTGCAAAGTTGTGGAGAAGCAGAATAAAATATTCTTGAGTGAATGATTCTTGACAACTTCAATAGCGTAGGAACCTCAGGTTATTTGGAATGGGTCAGTTTTTTACTACTTTAGGAAGAACAGAAAATATTGCATTTGGCGATTCTGGAAAATGAGCTATCCAAGAAACAGATATTGTTCAAAAACCTGCTCGCAGCAAAATAAATAATGCAAAAAAAAAAATAAAATAAATAAGTAACGTAAAAAAAAAAATAAATAAAAAAAAACATAATGGAAAGTTTTATTTGATTTTGAAATGTCCTTATTTTTGTATAAGATAGACCTTGTTAGTTACTCATTGACAGTATATACTACTGACCAGCGATGGTGTTGAGGAACATCAGGTACTCAAAGTTGGAAATCTCCCTGCGTTGCCAGCGCTGCGTCATATTAGATGACTTGAAGAGCTGCCGCGGAGTGGCTAATGAGATCCGCCTGAGAGAGAGAGAGAGAGAAAGAGGAAAAAAAGAGAGAGGGAAAGAGAGAGGGAGGGAGGAAAAAAGAGGAAAAACACCAATAAAATAGAGCGAATAACCACAAGTCCTTGTTAGCAGCTCTGGGGCAGAGGTCATTTATTTCCCCTGGCTTGGAAACACTGTGAGTGGACTGGGCGGTCAGGGCCGATGTGGCCTGAACGAGGGGGTCCTGCTACACAGGAGACTTCCAGAGGGGAACACTAATAGAGGAACTAATAGAAGGCAGGAGTACCCAGTCCAGCACAGGCAAGCCTGCTTTCAACTGATCCCAGACCAGCCTTGTGGCTGAGAGCTGGGTACGGGGTGGAATTGGTTTTTAATGATGACCACAGCAGTGTGCATGTGTGTGAGTGTGAATATGTGTGCGTGTGTGTGTGTGTGTGTGAGTGCGTGTGTGTGTGTCTGTGGATGGGGATGTCCTGAACTCGGTTCAACACATATGCTGTTAATAAAAAGCCGAGAGAGGGGAAAGAAAGAGGACGACCTCACACACTACTCCATTCAGAGCCAAGATGGCTGACCGAAGCTAACGGCTAATAGAGAGCGCTAATGTCTCCAGTGAGCCCCTGGAGTGCTCGCATGAGGCTTCCTCTTCAGCGCCAGAGAGCCACTTCAGTTTCCCCACTCCAATGGAAAATCCCCATTATGAGTTAACGACTTACTCATTAGCACCCTTTGAAAGGTAAGGGGCTTGTTAATGACATCTGTTTGGAGAATCACACCTGCTATTTTTTTTTTCCTTTAGGATGAGTGTTTCTCTCATTAAGTCTTTGTGAGGCAGTTCTGTTTGTCCCTCTCTGCCTCCTGTACTCAACCCCAAAGGCAGCCAGTTATAGAGTCCTCTAGAACAGAATTAGGTCAGTTCAGACAGGGTCAATGCCCACTCGCTCCAGTGGCAAGAGCACAGGGATTCAGACTGCCAGGACTAGAGGCTGGCCTGTCTGACACACACACACACACACACACACACACACACACACACGAGAGACCGCTGCAAGCGCACACTCAAAATAGCTCTCCGGAGTAGGGAAAGATAGGGAGCTGCAGGCGCGAAGCCTGTTCAGCTTCTAGAAAGATCCACAGACATGGTCATATTAAAAAATCAGCAAAAAAATAAATAAATAAATAAAAAACACCTAAAGTTTATGTTAAACAAATTATGTCAATCAATAATACCTTGCTTGTGGCAGGCCATAGCTGGTTCCCACACCAACCCGAGGTAAACTGTACACCACCTTCTTCACGGTGGCCTGGTCAGGGAAGTTGAACATGACTGATGCTGTGGGGAGGAAATGACATCATACATGTACGTAAACATCAATAAATCAGCGAGCGCTTGGCAGTGGCACACCTGACCTGGCAGCAACATCAGTCAACACCATATTTTTCTAGCAACTGAAATTAGACAATCAAAAACATCTGCCATTAACATGAGGAAAAAAAGAGAAAAGAAAATCTCTTTGACTTTTCATTTTGTCTCTCTGTTTGCTTAACTAAATACTAAATAAATGTTTATTTGTAGGTTGCCAAGTTTTTGGCACAAGCCATTTCCTGTTTTGTTTCTTACTTCTGTTAGCCATGAAGACCTCCATGGCAGTGTTCTGGAGCAGGTAGCGCCTGGAGAACACGGCGCGGATCTCGCTGAACATCCATTTGCCGTGCAACCCCTCTGAGTAGGCCAGCACCTGCAGAGAATAAGTGATGGACAGAGAGAGAGAGAGAGAGAGAGAGAGAGAGAGAGAGAGAGAGAGAGAGAGAGAGAGAGAGAGAGAGGGAGGAAGGAAAAGAAAAATACATTAGATTTAAGCTACCCCTGGACAGGAAGAGATCTTGTCAGGGCAAAGGATGCTGGGAAGGAAGTGGAGCTGTATCATTAGCCGGCGCTCATGTTTGACAGCGCCTCTTCGCAGCTTGCAGACTCATCATCAGCACCAGACCCCCCACTAACCCCCCCAACCCAACCCCATCCCCTCCACCCCTCCTCGGGCAGTGGGCCTTTGGCTGCAGGGCTAGTGGTGCTAGTGGTGGGGGTGATTGTGATGGTGGTGGGTCTGCAGCACACCTCTTCTCCCCACAACTCTGACACCTCAGTAATTTCCTCTGGCCACTGGGCCGCATCATTCTGCAGCGTGTTGGAAACACAGCGCCCGTCGGGACGAGCAGACAGGCACGCCTAATCAATACCCCCACAGAGAGCCCGAGACAGGGCCAGCAATCGTTAGAGCAACCACACATCCCAGAATGGACACACACATACATACACACACACACACATACGCCAACTTTCACTGACACCCATACAGTTTACACACACACTGCACACACCACCCACACACACACACACACACACACACACACACAGTACACATACAGACACACAAACGCAATCAAATGCTCACATGACAGTTACACATTCACACAGATACACACACACTACGCACACACATACACGAAAAACAACTGACATACAATCACATGCACAGACACACAAACACAATCACATGCTCATATGACATCTACAAACACACACATACACACACACACACACACACACACACACACACACACACACACACACACACACACACACACACACACACACACACAGACCCCAGGGCCTTACAGCAGGATCAAGAGATGCTCTGAAAGGTGAGAAAGATCCCCTCCTCCCTCTTTAACTTGTCCATCTTCTCTCCTCCTTTTCCTCTCTTCCCCCCACCTTTCTCTATCCCCCACTCTCTCTTCTTCTCCCCCAAGCCCTCTCCATGACAACAGAATAACATGCTCCTTCCACGTCATAACCAGACGCCAACTGAGGCAGACTGCTTGGTAGTTATGTGTATGAACTTAAAAGTAATGTGTGTGTTTGTGTATTGTTGTGATACTGTTTGAATATTATCTTGTATTTGTATGAATAAGTGCATGTTTTATGCAAAGGAAGAAAATCTTTATAGTGTGCTTATGTGTGTCAGTGTACATATACAGTACATCTGTGTGTGTGTGTGTGTGTGTGTGTGTGTCTTTCTGTTTGTCTGACTGTGTGTATGCATGTCTGTGGGTGAAACTTCCTTACATGTGCAATTGTGCATGCTAACATAAGTGTGTGCAGTGTGTGTGTGTGTGTGTGTGTGTGTGTGTGTGTGTGTGTGTGTGTGTGTGTATGTGTGTCTTTCTGTTTGTCTGAAGGTGTGTATGCATGTCTGTGGGTGAAACTTCCTTACATGTGCATGCTAGCATAAGTGTGTGTGTGTGTGTGTGTGTGTGTGTGTGTGTGTGTGTGTGTGTGTCTTTGTTTGTCTGACTATATGTATGCATGTCTGTAGGTGAAACTTCCTTACATGTGCATGCTAGCATAAGTGTGTGTGTGTGTGTGTGTGTGTGTGTGTGTGTGTGTGTGTGTGTGTCTGAGCTCAGCAGCGGAGAGTGAGCCATCGTGCTGAGCCAGAGGTCAGGCCCCATGCTAATAGCGGGCTTTCTGCAGAGGTGACAGGAGAGCCTGGGATCGCCTTTAATTTCTCCCCGGAATACCTTTCCCTCTTCCTCTCCCTCTCTCTTCCCTCGCTCCTTCCACCCCTCCCTGTCTCCGCCTCTCCCCTCATCCCTTCTTCCCCGTGCCTCCCCTCGACCTCCAACCGCTACATCAAAGCCTCAGGGGCTCAATTAAAACTGGATTACTCCAGCACACACACTCTCTCCCTGACACACGGTGGCATCTCTCCCACCAGCAGCCCCTCCTTACCGCTCCTTACACACACACACACACACACACACACACACACACACACACACACACACATACACACGCGTACACACACACACACATACATACACACACACACACACACATACACACACACACACACACACACACACACACACACACACACACACACACACACACACACACACACACACACAGACACACACAGACGTGTGCACATACACGCACACACACACACGCACATACACCCACACACACACACACCAACGCACATGCGCACACACCACACAACCTTAGCAGCCCACTCTTGCTCAAACTGTTGTCATAGAGACGAGAGAGGAGAGGGGAGAAGAGGAGAGGAGAGGAGGGGAGAGTCCTGCAGCGCCGAGAGGAGAAGAGGAAGGGAGGAGCAGAGAGAAAACTGGTAGAAAAGAGAGAGAAAGATGGAGAGAGAGAGAGAGAGGCAGATCGGCCCAGATGATGATGAAGGGAGTAAATAGGGTACAATGAAGAAGAGAAGATGAGAACAAGTGAGGAGAGGCATCTAAAAGAGGGCACACAGAAGAACAAGATCAGGAGAGGCTGAGAGAGGAGAAGAGAGAATGCAGACACACAAAATCTTCTCATTTTATGCTCTGTCGCTTTTTCAACACTGGTTCCCTAAACAACAATAGAATTTGGTACTTTCTTTTCATCCAAAAAAACAAACTGATCAATTATTCTTGATAAGACAATAATACTACAACTACTATTAATATTACCACTGCTGCTACTACTACTAGGCTACTACTACTACGACGACGACGACTACTACTACTACTACTATTACTACTACTACTACTACTACTACTACTACTAATAATAATAATAATAATAATATTTTTTTTTTTTTGTGAAATAAACAACCTCATATAAAGCGAGCCTCTGGATAACTAACGAAACCTGAGTGTGTGTGAGATGTCTTCCTCTGCATGTCTGCCTCAGCTGGAGGGTGTTAGTGCAGAGCTCTGCTGGGAGATGAGGGCCCAGCACCGCCCGCATTTGATGCATGGGGGCAGACAGAGCGATGACAACACCGCGCGCTAACAGCAAACAAGCCGTCCAGCAACACCTTTCATAGGGAGCTCGCCAGCCCACCCCCCTCCATGCTCACCCACCCCCCCACTCCTCAACTCCCACTCCCATCCAGGCCTTTTGAAGCTAGTGCTACTGCAAAGGCGATGCAGGGGAGGGGAGAGGAGGGGTGCAGAGTGTGGAGGAGGGGGTTAGATAACCCAATAGGCCTCCTTACCCTCATTAGATTCCATTAGTCGGACATTGTGAAGACAGGCGATCATAAGTCTGAGAGGAGAAAAAAAAAAAAAAAGCCTCCAACAGAGTCCGATACAGTGTAAGAACCAGCAAGGTTCAAAAACAACTACTCTCCATGCTGGGCATGGAATACACACACACACACACACACACACACACACACACACACACACACACACACACACACACACACACACACACACACTGAATAATTAATGTATTTCTGCTACTTCTGTCCACTGACAACCTTTGCCAACCACAAATCCATTCCCATGATAGATAAACACTGAAGATACCACAGTCTAGGCATTCTGACACACTGCATTGTGTGAACACCATGTTGGTCTCACAGAATTGCCTGCAATTGAGTGTACTGTCTCACAGTTAGAATCAAAAGTCACTGACCTCACCTCTAAATATAAATAACAACAACAACACAAGGCTCTATGAATGTGTGAGGAATAACGGTATGAATATACAAGCAAAAAGGCAGTAAGAGTCTCAGTCTGGTAGCGCTGACATGCTCAAATTGTCTGTTATTTCCACTGCCACCTGCTTCCAAGAGAAAGTTTATGGATTTGGAATAGCTGCTGAAGCTAGCGAGAGCCACTGTCACCATAGACACCTAACGGTGTAATCGGTGTGAAGGATTTCGCATGCTGTCACACTGTCTGAGTTGACACTATCAGCAACGCATCTGTGCTTCACGTCAAGGTGTTAACGGCAGACATTTTATGGCCAAAAAAAAATAAAAAAGATGGAAAAATCGTATGACATTTAAAAAAAGGACAAACAATGGATCTTTATGAAAATATTACAAATAAATAAATAAATTTCGAAGACAATGGGAAATCCACATCTTGAAACAGTAGGCTGTAGTCCATTGTCTGCCAAAAGACAAAGCATGTGGGCAATATGTGCTAGTCTGTTTGGCCTTTTGCACCCTGTCCCCCCTTCAAAGAGAGTGTGTGCACATCACTCGGGTGGTGACAAAGTGCAGGCCAAAGGGCTGCCTGGCAACAAAAGAGACAAGGCCAGGGCAAGAAAAGAAAGCGAGAGGGGGGTGGATGGATGTGGGGGGTGAATATCTGTCTTCAAACGGCAGACATAAAGAAAAAAAAAATGTCAGAACACCAAAGCTTTGGTTTTACACACATGCGCTAACATTCTCTCTCTCTCTCTCTCTCTCTCTCTCTCTCTCTCTCTCTCTCTCTCGCTCTCTCTCTCTCTCTCTCTCTCTCTCTGACACACACACACACACACACACACACACACACACACACACACACACCACCCCAACATGCAGAGGCCCCTGTAGAATTCTTGGCTCATTTTGACAAAGCGCAGCCCTCATTTTTTTCAACCCCCCCCCCCCCTCCCCCCCCCTCTCTCTCTTTCTCTCTCTCTTTGTCAGTGTGGCCCAGCTGTAAAAAATGCCATTTAATGAACCTGTCTGCTGAGCCTGTCCTCCTGCCTGTCAGTGGTGTCAGGCGGTGACGAGCGGCGGGGACGGCCGCCTCCAGTCCCAGACAGGCCTGCCAGCTGGAGGCTTCGGCCCCAATCTAATCACACCAGCAGCCCAACCCGCTGGAGCAGCAGCCAGCCTGCCTGCCTGCCTGCCTGCCTGCCCGCAGTCTGTCAGAGAGGGAGAGAGAGAGAGGAGTGGATGGGAGTGGATGGGAGGAGGAATGGAGGGGAGGAGAGGAGGGCAAGAGAAGGGAGAGGAGAGATGGATAGAGAGAGAGAAGGAGGAATGAGAGGAGAGAGAGTTGAAGGGAGGGAAAAGGATCGAAGGAGAGGGATGGAGAGATAAAAGAGAAGGGTAGGAGAGAGAAAAAAAGAGAAAGAAAAATGGGGAAAATGGTGAGGAAAATGGAGAGGGGAGGAAAGAGGAGGGGAGGAGAGAGGAGAACAATAGCTACTACAAGAGGGGAGATACAGACAGCAGAGCAGAGCAGGGAGCAGAGCAGAGGAAGAGAGAGGAGGAGAAGAGAAGAGAAGAGAAGAGAAGAGAAGAGAAGAGAAGAGAAGAGAAGAGACGAGAAGAGAAGAGAAGGGAAGAGAGGAAAGGAGAGGAGAGGAGAGACGAAAGGGAATAAGTAAGGGAGAGGGAGGGAGAGGAGTTAAGAGGGAAGGAGAGGTGTCTAGAAAAGGGCACACAGAAGGAGGAAGTCTGGAGGGGCCTGATCTGGAGGACTGAGGGAGGAGCATCAAAAAGAGACAGGACTCAGGAAATACAGGAGATACAACTCCCAAATAATCTCTAGAACATTCCAGGGAGAAAAGGAGAAAAGACAACCGAGATCAAGATGAGAAGAAAGAGAAGATAGCTGCAGCCTGCAATTCAACTGCTGAACAGGAGATGGACAGACACTGAGAGGTGATGTAAGAGCATGTATGCTAAAGAGCAGGTGAAAGCTACCTATTCCAACTTGCTTAACATACACACAAACACACACACACACACACACACACACACACACACACACACACACACACACACACACACACACACACACACACACACACACACACACACACACAAATGGCAACCCCTTGTTTTACTCCACTTTTACTTTTATACTATTGACCTCACTTGTCATCGTTCAACGACCCCAATGACCTCTCTACATCTCCGTCTTATCAACAGCAACCAAACACCCCCTACCAATCGTCTAGAGCTCACTCTGACAGGAATCAGGTGAGACTGAGAGAGAGGGTTGAGAGTGTAGTGGGGGAAAGGAAGATAATATTTTGACAGATGTGACGAGACAAAGTCAAAGCACTCGCTATCTCACTGGCGTTTAGACTTCACCTTCAACGCACTCCAACCTCTCTCTGTGTTTCTGTCTCGCACACACACACACACACACACACACACACACACACACACTTCATTAGTGCAACTCCTAAGACTTAAAAGCACAATAGTCGGGGTGGCGGTGATGGGGATGGGGTGACTGTAAGAAATGCGCCCTCAACATCAA
>JAODXP020000021.1:2698729-2703729 GCA_027497455.2 Sardinella longiceps
ATCTTATGAGAGGCATTTTGGATTGTGTGTGTGTGTGTGTGTGTGTGTGTGTGTGTGTGTGTGTGTGTGTGTGTGTGTGTGTGTGTGTGTGTGTGGTGTCTTTGAATGTGAGACAGGAAGGCAGGCAGGCAGGCAGGAAGACAGACAGAGAGCAGGGGGATTGAGGAATGATAATCTGGGTGTTGAACGTGGTAGATAATTTGTGCTTGATCCCCTTGTAATTATATAGTTTAAATCTTTTTATGCTGAGCTAATCCGGTGCTGAGCGGGAAACCGACGACTCTCGCTCGCTCGCTCGGGCGAGAGCGCTTGCACGTCAGCCGAGTCTCACACCAAACCCGTCAGCACCCCCCCTCACACACACACACACCCCTCCATCCTCCCGCCTACTTGCTCGCGATCCCGTCTTAGGTGGGCGGAGAGGGAAGCACGTTGATGTAATTACTTTGACTTTATTTATGTGATGCGGTGTGCGGCCATCCATATCGCACCACCCCACACACAGGATTTAAGCAGGCAAGACGAAGGGTGATGCCAGGACTGAGAGAAGGATTCAAAGGGGGGGGATGATGTTGAAAAGGTAGAGAGGGGGGAAAGAAGTAAGAAGTGACTTTTAGTTATTTGAGACTTTTTTTTTTTTTTTTTTTGGTTAATGCGACTTTTTCCCTTCCAGTACAGAGGAAAAAAAATGGATAGATGAGAGAAGGAGGGAGAAAGCAAGAGGAGTGAAAGTAAAATAGAAGAAGACACACCAGGAGAGAGTCCAAAAAACAGAGGACAAACAACAACAACAACAAAAAAAAGAAACACAGTGACCAGACCCACGCTGGTGAAAAAAGCAGGACAAACGAGGGAAAGATAAATGGAGTGAGTGCAGGGTTGAGAAGTTTTCTCCCTCATTCTCTCCCTCCCTCCCCCCCCTCTCTCTCTCTCTCTCCATCCCTCTCTCCATCCCTCCTTCTGTGCCTGCAGGCTTGGCTGTCTCCTGTCCAGAGGGACTGCAGGCCATCTTGCAGGCCTGCCAGCACTGACAGCCAGTGACAAGGCGCTCGCCGAGCCCTAATTTGACTAATTACACTGGATTACAGCATATTAATGCAGCCTGTTTTCTCCAGGGCTGCTGACCTCGCCACGCTAGCACTCTCTCTCTCTCTCTCTCTCTCTCTCTCTCTCTCTCTCTCTCTCTCTCTCTCTCTCCTTTTCTCTGCCTATGTGTCTCTCCTACAAGCGTCTTCTCTTTTCCTTCTTTTCCCACCTCATGTCCTCTCTTTCTGCTCTCCTTGCCTCCCTTCGTTCTCATCCCTTCTGTCGTTTTATTAGAGGAAAGAGAAGAGCAGAGGAGAGGAGGAGAGGGGAGATCTTTGGCATTTTCCTCAGCCATGAAAATAGAAGCTGCTCCTTGGCAACACACACACACACACACACACGCATGCACATACACAAACCATCCACCCCCTCGCGTACCCACCCACCCTGTCTTTGTCTAGGCTGATCAGTGGATGTGTGTATCACAGCAAGGCCCCAGTGTCTGCCTACGACACGCCGTCTCCTACAAACCCCTCCAGGCTTCTCTCTTGACACCTCTATGGGGGATTCTCTGATAACACACACACACACACACACACACACACACACACACACACACACACACACACACACACACACACACACACACACACAATCTCTCTCCGTATCTTTCTCCCTCTCCAGTGAGTGAAACTAGAGCATGTGGAGCAGTCAGTCAGTCAGTGTGCTGTGCTGCTGGGTCCTCTAAGTGATTTATGTCTCCAGTGTATGTTTGTCTCTGATGCTCATATCTTAGTAAAAATATTTTTTTTCCCCCTTTCCTTCCTTCCTTCCTTCCTCCGCAGTTCTCTTTAGATGGGCTGGAATATCGGCCTGAAAGACGAGCTTGATTAATTGGGGTGGGTCATGCTGCTGAAACAGCCCTATTTTTTTTAATCTTATTTTATTTATGTTTTTTCAGGAGAAAAATGTCTTTATTTGTCTCTGTTTGTTGAAAGAGAACACTCTCAGCAAAGGGTCTTGCATTTTTGTGGTGTGAAAACAACTACATAAACAACCCCGAAGCAATTAATATTGCGCACAGAGATAAATCTTCTAAAGTGAAGGACAGGCAAGATAATCATGAATATTTTGGGAATCCAGCGAAATGTATTTGTCATTTATTTTATTTATTTACTCTCTTTTACAGTACACAATATATGTGTTCAAAGCTTGCTGGTATGTGGTTCTCTGAAGCTCCCTAATATTTTGCTGAGGGGAAAAGATGAGTTTATATCAGTTTGCCTTCAGCAGGCATTAAATCAAAGGAGTTCACTGAGCCACTTGACTCCCGAGCGCTCAGGACCTGATTGTCATTCATTTCCATCTCACTTTGATGATCCAAATTCATACTAGCACTGGACCTGTTCACACGACCTCTGATTAACACCCATTCAAACACACACAAACACACACACACACACACACACACACACACACACACACACACACACACACACACACACACACACACACGGCCTCTGATTAACATCTATTTTCTCTCTCTCATACACACACACACACACACACACACACACAAACACACCCCTCCACTTAACATTCAGGTTCCATTCATGGCCGTGCAGCACTTTAAGTGTGCTTAGCACCAACATTGAGAGGAATCCAACTGGAATATTCCCCATCGCACAAAGACGCTCTCACACAGGAAATGAGGCGTGGGATCGCTGCACTTTCAAAAAAGGCCACTTCTACTTCTACTTCTCCTATATCCATACTACCCCCACCAGCTCCAATAAGTTGTTCTATTGGTAGCATACAGCTAAAAGATAGCAGCAGTTTACTCCTTTTTTAAGCTTTTACATGCTTTTTGATGCTAGCATTTTACTAACTTTTCGGTATCCGAGAGAGAGAGAGAGAGAGAGAGAGAGAGAGAGAGAGAGAGAGAGAGAGAGAGAGAGAGAGAGAGAGAGAAAAAGTTCCTGGAGCTAGAGGGTGTTTTTGGAGTCTGGGGTAGAAGGATGAAAGCCTATAGGCTGCGGCGACATGCTTCCAAGGATCGGGCCGTCCGCATTGTACAGAAGTCACATCAAATTAATGCTGAGGGCCATTTGCAGGCTTTCTTCTTGCGAGCTTTTCAGAACGGATTAAGCTATGAAAACTCTGAAATTACTAAAGCACCTATTAAGCCCCCCGCTCTGTCCTTTCTTCTCTCCTTCTCCCTTTGAGAGCTTTGCAATGCAACGGGCCACACAATCAATTTGGAAGGTGTGTGTGTGTGTGTGTGTGTGTGTGTGTGTGTGTGTGTGTGTTGGAGAGGGTGATTGAGAAAAAAAAAAAGATGAGTCATTATATGCATGATGAAGCAGAATGTCAAAGATGAAAAAACAACATAAAAACACACTAAAA
Organism: Sardinella longiceps; assembly: GCA_027497455.2. NCBI lineage: Eukaryota > Metazoa > Chordata > Actinopteri > Clupeiformes > Clupeidae > Sardinella > Sardinella longiceps. The sequence goes on from JAODXP020000021.1 coordinate 2,702,162, forward strand.
CATATAGTATATTGCTCTGACTGATAGAGAAAGAAAAAAATAATCCACCTTTTGTCATTTTCCCCCTTTAACACTTTTACATCTGCGCTCACAAAAATCACACACGCAAACACACCACTACAGTAACATTAGCTTCTTTTCTCATCAGATTAGGCAGAGCTTCAGTAGCCGTTGCTTTCACTAAATGGGTCCAAATCCCCTTTTCCCCTTCTTTGCACCTAGGGGGAGTTCTGCTATTGTTGGCAGTTCATATTATTATTATTCATATGATAGCTGCGCTCGGGCTATTGTGCTATACGGATCCCGGCGAGGCAGAGCGGGAGACGGGGGTCTCGGAGACTTCCAGTGGAGACTCAAGAGAGGATGCTTAGGCCCCAGCCGTCCGAGCGCTCCGCTTGCTAAGGCCTAGGCAGCCCGAGCTTTAAAGCGCACTGAGGATCGCGTGAGAGGGCCGATTGTTGCCTCTTAACAGGATTGAAGAGGGCCGAGGGAGGCACTTGAGAAGCAGGTCGTGTGGAGTTAAACGCCTGTCACACACTCGTGAGAAACGCTCCTGAACACCACAGGCAGGCACCACACACCCCACAATGACACTCACACACACATACACACATAAACACACAAACACACACACACACACACACACAAAATAAAAGACAAAAAAACAAGTACTGGATAATAATGATAATGAATAATGAAATTAAAAACACAAAATAAATTGCTACTGTGAAGCTATTTGTTTACGTGAGGCAGGATCCATAGAAGTTCCTGTTCAAAGCACACAATGAAACCGTCCAAATTTCAGCTCAGAGTTCTGTGGCTATGCAAGCGGTGTAGAAACCTTTCAGCGACAAAACTCTTTCAAGATGTTTTTTTTTTTTAAATTGACTCTACATGAGGCAAGAAACTATAAATAATTCCACCTCTTAAGAAAAGCAGACATTAGAGAAAGCTAGAAATCACCAAACAAACATGACAAGAACGAGTTTAGCCTTAATGCCAAGAATGCAATAAATTAGCTGTTTTATGAGACAAAAATGGATGGAGGTAATTGCTCTAATGGTTAATGAAGGGCCCATTTGGATGGAGAGAGAGTCGAGGGAAGGAGAGAAAAATTGAGAAGAGGAGAGAAGGAGTCTCAAAACACAGGGGGGAGGAGATGGCGTGTGTGGAAAATAACAAGCTCTCTGGGGGCGTCTGCCTATTAAAACTGATAACCGCAGTACAGCAGGTAAAAAGCGGGAGAGGGAGAGAGAGGGAGGAGGGAGGAAAAGAGAGGGGGAGAAAGAAAACATAAAGAGAGAGCAGCGACTGAGGGCAAAGGAAACACCTGTACATCCAATGAGGATGACCTGCCCGCTTACACAGTGTACACACACACACACACACACACACACACACACACACACACACACACACACACACACACACACACACACACACAAACAAACAGCCGGTGCCCCTGTACACAAAGAGCCAAGTCGTCTGTGGCAGTGCTGCCTCCGAGCCCCGGTCCCACACACAACACTCCCCAAGCACCTCAGCAGGTCACAAGCCCTCACCACATG
>JAODXP020000021.1:2706229-2748729 GCA_027497455.2 Sardinella longiceps
TTTCTCGGTGTGTCTCTCTCCACCTCCCCCCTCATCCCATCTCAAACCCATCTCATCTCATCTCGTCTCATCTCTTCTCTTCTCATCTGTGCTCCATGTTTTATTCCGTAGGCCAGAGCTGTAGCTGTGCTTAGTTGCTGTGCCGGCCATCAGCCCCAGCATGGCTGCCCGTAGCCCGGGGGCAGTTTCAGCACATCCCGGAGAGCCCTGAGGCAGAAGTCTTTCCCCTGTCAGCTGCCTCCCTGCACTCTACACCCCCACCCTCCTCCCACACACACACACACACACACACACACACACACACCCCAAACACCCCCTCCCCAAACCCTTTTTCAACCCCCAACCAAACTCTCTACCACCCCATTCCACCTCCACTACCCTTCCTTCCATCCCTCCCTCTGTCCCTCCCTCCCTCCCTCCACTCATCCTGCGCTCGCTGTCATGACTTTTTCATGGGCAATGCGGCACATCCACCACATTTTCTATTCTTTAAAAAAAAAAGAAGAAGAAAAAAAAAAAGAGAACCATCAGCGGGGAGCTCGACACAGGCCCTGCTTAATGAGTCCCACAAATGACAGGTCAACGCCAGCCGAGCCACTCAGCCAACAGCGAAAGCGAGTACAGACTTTTGATTGGTCGAATAGGGAAAAAAAAGAAATAAATAAAGAAAGAAAATACTAGAAAGCATTGGGAACGTTGGGGCGTTCTGAAAGGAAACGGGTCGCGCCAGTGGATCTGACTGTTTGCACTGTCTGTGTGCTTTGGGTTTTGATCATCTTTGGGTGACAAGAGGATAGATAAGGAGCCTGTGTGTTCAGAGGTCTTTTAGAGGTTTTGGTGGAGCTGAAACTTACATGCTTTCCCTCCTGATCACTGGAACACTGCCTGTCTTTCTGCCTTCTGCTCGGAGCTCGGAGCTCTACAAATGAATGGTGTTGGATACTGCAGGCTTAGAGCTCTCTAGCTGTCTAGCTATTTCTAGTGCAGGGAAGAGAAGACAGAAATACATGGAATGTACAAGAGGAAAAGTTCTTGCATGACAACTGGCCAGAAGTATATATACTTCAAATAAAAGTACAGGCTTGTATATAAGAAGTACATATACGGTATACAAACATACACACGTAGCCTACATCCATGAGTGGGCATACAAAAGTGCACACACACACACACACACACACACACACACACACACACACACACACACACACACACATGCACGCAGGCGCACACACACACACACACACACACACACACACACTCTGCATGAGTTGGGAGACACATGGCTCAGTGATGGACAGTGATTTAGTGGCTATGCTGAGGTTGCACAGTCATGACAGTGTCATTACAGCAGGTGATTTCAGCCACCCCCACAAACACACACACACACACACACACACACACACACACACACACACACACACACACACACACACACACACACACACACACACACACACACACAAGTAGTTAAAGTGGAGGTCTGCTTTCACTGTTTCTCTTTGTGCTAATTACCATGTAAAATAAGCAATTGGCCACTGGTCCCATATGCCCTTCCTTTCTCCCCTCTGTGCAGAGCTGGTGGGGCAGGGAGAGAGAGAGAGAGGGGGGGGGGGGCTCACATTAGACACACCACTCCTGCCTCCCTGCCTGCCTGTCTGCTGGCTCCATTGTTGCTGGGCGCCCCTAATGGGCAGACACTGGGCCGTGCAGGACCACTACCATGACTAACCGCCCGCGACAGAGACCCCTGCCTGCTCTGCTCTGCCTGCCAACGCTCCCCTGTCTCCGATCTCCAGCTCTCTCCTGACCTTCTATATTACTTGAATTCTTTCTCCCTACTACTAAATACACAAACACACCGATTTTGTGCACACACATACACTGGCGGAAATACACACACAGACACACATACTCACATGCACGGAAATACAAACATTAAATGAAATACACACAAAAGGCATACTCACAAATGCTTTGAGTTCCTCCTCCTCCCTAACTATCTTCTCTCTATCTCACACACACAAACACACACATACACACACACACACACACACACACACACACACACACACACAACACATACACAAGCGCAAACACACACACACACACACACGCACACACACAAGCACTCACACAAATGCGGAAACACAACTACACACACAAACGCGCACAACCGCACATTGCAACTGCACGCCAAATCATAAAATGGTGGTTTACCTCTTCAGCCCTTAAACTACATACCTGAGGTCAGTGTCTCTGTTCTCCCTCATAACGTTTAACAGTGCCTCCGTGAGGAAACCCAAGAGTTCCAAACTGTTCCCAGAACAGCTGTTAAGAGGGACGGGCGTAAGCCAAGCGAGAATATGCCCTCCATGTGGGAGTCACCCAGCAAGGGTTTTGATCTAGGGAGCAGGGGCACGGCGCGGGCAGAGGGTATACGTGTGGTAAAGGGTTGCCCGTTCAGCGCCAACTGGACCTCTGCCACGGCTTATCAGCAGCGCCTGATGCTGGCCCGGTCCTCAGACGTTCTCCCCCCAGCCAAATGAAAGGACAAGGTTTTCTTCTTAATAGCGGGGGAAAAACTATGCACATGAAAAATGATATAAACCTCAAAGAGGACTGCTGTTCGCCCGGCTCCGACTTTGTTCTCCATTCCAGATTTGTAATATGTTGGGTTTTTTTTTCAATCTCCCTTTCCTTCTCTCTTTATTTATTTCTTTCTTTTCTTTCTGTTTTTTTTTCTACCCTATATTTTCCCCCCGTGAATGAATGCATAAGTGGGCGGAAGGGGGGTGTGATTGTCAGTTGGCAATTGAGCTGATCACACGATTATACGAGAGAGGTATCAGTCAATCTGTGTGTGTGTAATTAAAGTGGCCCAAAACGAGATTACATGCACGTACAAACACACACACACACACACACACACATGCTTGCAATCACAAGAGCCTATCACAAGCACATGATGAGCGATTCCTTCCTTGTGCACGCCCTCCTCCCCGCTCCATTCACAAGTTGTCAGTCAGGCCCCCTCTGTTTCCAGCATAGATGAAGAGATGAGGAGTGTGTGTGTGTGTGTGTGTGTGTGTGTGTTGGTGAAAGAAGTGAGCTGCTGCCATCAGGAGCTGGAGCACAGGCAACTTCCTCCCCTACCCACTGGCCCCACCTTCCCCCCTCCCACGTTTCATTAATGGAAATGATCCGTCAATATGCCCGAGTCAATTCACACGTGTCATCAACCCGCGCCAAACAATGGCCGCGCCGGGCTTATGAACTCCCGCCAGTCCATAAAACAACTGCTGCCAGCGCCAGGGGACTGCCCCTCCAGCTCCGCCCATACACCCCCATCGCTCGGCAACAGACCACCAGATGACACAGATGGGGCAGAGGCAAATGTCACACACACACACACACACACACACACACACACACACACACACACACACACACACACACACACACACGAAAAAAGACAGCGGGGCTCCTTTTGTAGGGGCAGAAGTGGGAGTCTTTTCAAGCAGCCATTCACAGAACAAATTGGGGAAAGCTAGTAAAATACACACACAAACACACACACACACACACACACACACACACACACCTACTGCTCTTTTTATTGGCACAGAGGTCCCACGTCACAATAAGTGAAATCAGATTTATGGCTTTGCTGCCTTTTGGGCCTGGTGTTGGGGGTAATGGATGTCAATATGGCGAGTGGTGGTGTGTTTTAATAAGGTGCGCTCTAAAAGAGGAGACCAGAGTGGGGTCTGTACGCTCATTAGGGACAATAGTGTCCAAAGAGCGACAACAGATTGCTGGTTCCACAACTTAAATGCTATTTATTCTTTTGTTATGTTTGCGTAGCTGTTTGCACGACCAAGTAAATGTTCAGAAGGAAACTAAAATTTGTAAAGACGACACTCAGATTCAAGGGCTAATTTAGTCAAGATCCAACAGTTCTTAATAGTGCATAACTATAAAGATTAAAAATATTATTAATCAAAACTATTCAGATTTAGTAATAAAGTCCTATGGTTGCAAAAGTATATGATTACATATTACGTATTTTATTTAACACACAACACACTGAAAGCGCTATCCTCTAAGTCCTCTGACTCCTCCAGACATTTTACAATAGAGATTTTACAATAGTGATCATCATCTACTGATTTATGAACTCTGATTCATGACAGTGTCACTAAGGGGGAACCTTGGGAAATGTTTCATAGCGTCCGCCGCCCAAACCCTCTCACCACAACAAAGTGGAGGCCGGGGTTCCCGTGTCAGACAAACACGCTGGGCGGTACGATCGCAGCACAAAGACAAGCGTCCAAACACACACTGACACTGCATTACGACCTTTTTACGAGTGGCCGGGTTGACTCCAAACATAGACGTGAGTAAAAGTGCTCTCTTTCTTTGGCCTCTGTCCTCCTTTACCCTCCCTCCCTCACTTTCTCCCTCCATCCTGTCTCCCTCCTGCTCTCCCTCCCTCCCTCCCTCCCTCTTTCTATCTCCCCATCCCTCTCCTCTCCTCTCCTCCCCTCTGCAATCTGCATAGAGAGACATTTGTCATCATTAGCTTGCCTCTGACAGTTGGCACCCGGCACCTCAGATCTCAAGGACTGGCAATTATGAAGCCTTCATCCCTTATTTGGGTTACATGGCCTAATTTCATCATGAGCCTATAGCCACTAGCATTTCATTACCGCAGACCCCCAACCTGAAGATAGAGAGTCTCTCTCTTCATCTCTCTCTCTCTCTCTCTCTCTTGTTTTCTTCTCTTCTCTCTCATGTGTGCTTTACTCTCTCTCTCTCTCTCTCTCTCTCTCTCTCTCTCTCTCTCTCTCTCTCTCTCTCTCTCTCTCTCTCTCTTCTCTTTGTTTGCCATTTCTCTGGCTGCCTCTACCGCTTGCGTTCCCAGACAAGGGGTCATGTAATTAATTTGAAATTCATAATGTCTTCTCCTCTTTCCCTCCCTCTTTTCTTTCTCTCTCTCTCTCTCTCTTTGGCACACTGGCGGCTGTTGCGATTCTCGGAGGCCGCGTACGGCTGGGTCAGTGGGCAAATGATTACAGCCTCAACCTTTCGACGGGGGCCGACGTCTGGCCGACATGAAGATTAATCGCCGTGCGTCGAGAGCACAGGCATCCCCTCACTCGCTAGCTTCACATTGTACACGACACGGGAGGCACATCCTGTTTGCTCCACCAAGAAGAGAGCGCAAATAGTATGGAACGAAAGAACGACAAAAAAAGAGTGAGAGAGAGAGAGAGAGAGAGAGAGAGAGAGAGAGAGAGAGAGAGAGAGAGAGAGACCACCTTACAAAAATGCTAACATTGACAAAACAAGCTAATTCAAATGGAATAAAACATGGTGCAGATTGTGCCGCTACACAACGATGGAAGCCAGAGAGGAAAGAAAAAAAAAAAACAATAACAGGTAACAATAGGTAACAAGGCCTCTCGCTCTCATGGCGGACAGCTTCCCCAGCCCTGTCACACATAGATAATATTACAGTATTTAACCGGCTCAGGTAAAAAAAAGGAGAAAGGATAGGATAGGCTAACAACTCCTGTGTGAACTCAACATATTTATAGGTACACTGTAAATTAGAATAGGTGGGGAAAAGCCACGGACTGTGTGATTTAAGGGCTTTAAAAATGATGAGGCGTACTGCTAATTTTCTGCATTATTATGTAAAAGCAGAGGGGGCAAATGAAACGCAAATGATATTAATGTTAAATCTATGCAAATGAATTCATGTCATTTATCAGCAAGGCTGACAAGCATCCTACGTTGGTGGAGGGCTTTTGCAAAACGTACAAGGACGCTAGTGGGAGTAATTAATTTTCTACATTTCATCCCTCTCCCTCTTTTTCCCCTCACTCTGTCTCGTCTTGCTAAGTTAGCTCTTGTTTTCAAATGGTCGTATATTGTAGGTCTTTTTCTTTTTATGGTTTTAGTTTAAGCACATATGGCTTTTACCCGTCTAGCCATTCTTCCCCAGTGCCCCAGGCTCTGGACTACACTCTTGGGAGGAGGGCCCTAACACAGGCTGGTGAACGACAACAAATAGAGGGATGCCGTCCAAAAAAAATAAATAAAGAGGGGTGGGGGGGCTCAAAGAAGCAGGAGGTGGAGGATATTAACCGGGCATCCCACCGAGAGGCCATATTGCCCAGAATAACAATATTTATACCGACGCAAATATCTCAAAGACGTGACTGACAACACTGATTTCATTAGACTCTGCCATGAAAGGGTGTATGTCTAGGCTGCTCTGATGTGTCACGATGATCCCACAGCAATAGTATCATTTTCCCCCGGCTCAGAAGCTAATGCTAATCGTTATTGTAATAGTAGCAGTGCCCTTGGTCTGATTTAAATGTGACTGTGTCTCTGCTGATAATCTGCGCTTTGCTTCAATAACTGTACTCAGGCTTCATATTGGCTTAACTAAAGAAAGGCTCCCTTGTCCAATAATGGAATGGAACAGATATGACCTTATTTGTCAGAGAATAAGAGGATTATTTGGGATGACATTATGAATAGAGTAATATTAACTGCAATTAGGGAAGTAGGCAGTGTATGTGGACAATATTTTAATCAGCACAAAAGAAAACTGTGTTTGTGAATTTTGCTCAAAAGGATGTATATTTACAGTGAAGTAATTTTTTTGCCATTATTCCCTTTTTATTAATCTCTCTCTCTCTCTCTCTCTCTCTCTCTCTCTCTCTCTCTCTCTGTGTGTGTGTGTGTGTGTGTGTGTGTGTGTGTGTGTGTGTGTGTGTGTGTGTGTGTGTGTGTGTGTGTGTCAAGTCAAGTGATGGATTAAAAATAAATCTCTCTTAAGGTTGAGTTGAATTCACTGATGGCACTGGCACACAACACTAAAAATAATCTTGTCTTAGATTAATATCTCAAGTTCCTATGACGTTTTCTGTGATTCAGAAGAACGGCCATATTGTTTAAGTTAAAAGATTAGACAGACAGTTTCTACGAGTCTCGCTTGCCGATGTTGCTCTGATAAGATCCCTGAGACCAGATTCAGTTGGCGCATAAAATAAGACACGCTTCTTTGTTGAGTAACCAACGCCAAGCTGTGCCATTTAGACTTCATGAGACTGTTTGTGTGTGTGTGTGTGTGTGTGTGTGTGTGTGAGAGAGAGAGAGAGAGAGAGAGAGAGAGAGAGAGAGAGAGAGAGAGAGAGAGAGAGTATGTGTGTGTATACGCTTGCGGTGGAGTCTCCATCTGTATTTTCCAAAAAAAGATGCACAAACTTTGCAAATCATGGCTGTCATTTTAAAAGACGGGTAGCCGAGATGAAAGCCTTCGAATAACACGCACGGCAATCAGCTCAACACAGTCTGCCGCGAGGCTCTTTAAATATACATACAGAATACAATAAAATGTAGTTATTAATCTCCACTTTGCTTTATCTTCCATATCCTTTTTTCAACAAGCAAAGGTGAACTCATCATCCTTCACAAGGTAACTCACAATTAAACTGGAGTTCTCTTAAATGGATTTCCACAAAGCTATTATCCCGCTATCTGCACTGTCGGCGGCCCCTGTGACAGCATCATCAAACGACGCTCGACACAGTGTCCATTTCATCAAAGGCGCTTCTGAGGGTCCTCTGTGTGTGTGTGTGTGTGTGTGTGTGTGTGTGTGTACGTGTGACAAACTATGGTGTCATGTGCCAATTTCAGCAGCGTGACGCGGGCTATTAACAGCACGCCAGACCGTTTTGACAGGAGAATCCGTCTTCCGAAACAAGAAGGCAAGAGAGGCGGAGGGGAGTGGGAGTGGGGAATGAAAGGATCATTAATGGACAGAAAGTGGACCAGAGAGAGGAAGAGAGAGAGAGAGAGAGAGAGAGAGAGAGAGAGAGAGAGAGAGAGAGAGAGAGAGAGAGAGGTTAAGGGGATGTATGGAAAGTTCTGGAGACAAAAGAGGCCTTCAAACGAGGCGGCAACGTTAGTCTGGGTCATATGATGGAGAGGTCGTGAAGGAGGATGGGGAGGGCATTGTATCGACTCATGTGTGTGCACGTCGCTGCTGCTGCTGCTGATCTCTGCCTTGGTGAGGGGGTGAGAGGGGAGAGGCTACAGTATAAGCGACTCATGCTCCTATTCATTACCGTATAGCCTGTGGAGGACCAGCGCATCCCTGCAAGGACAGATTCTATATGTGTGTGTGTGTGTGTGTGTGTGTGTGTGTGTGTCTTTGATCATTCACGTGGCTAAAAAATGGCAAGCACGGGTGAGCGAGTGTGCATCTCTGTGTTTACACCATCAGAGAGAGTTTGCGTAGAAAGGCCTTGTGCATGTAAGTAAAGCCGCATTGCCTAATCCAAGATTTTTTTTTTTCCTTGGTGTGTTTCTGCATTACCCTAGTGAGTAAAAATATACAGAACAGGACACCACAGAACATCAATGATGATAAATATTAAAATCTACATATTCTCACTTACATAATGCTTTCATGCCTATTTCATAAATATTATATGCCATAAGCATGTGCTGAATCAACTGATCTATTTTTCATGATTATTAAAATAAAGTGTTTGATCCTAATTCTGCCCTTACCTATTTTTTTTTTAGCAGAATAGGTGCTGCTACTGATTGATATAATTACAAAAAAAAAAAAAAAAAAAACTTAATTAAAAAATATGTGTTGATTAGAGTAATATTAAATGTATTCGTACTTAATTGGTTAATTTTATCTCCGTCTGTGTGAGTGAGTCAAAGCTTCAACTCTGGGGTCTGGACTATTATTCTCCTCCCTAGTGTCTGGCTAGTTTACTAAGGCCGAGTGGTGGCCTGACAGACTCCAGAGCAGGTTAACTAAACTAAGCCCCCTAAGAAAAGCCCTGGCCCAGGGCAGATGCTCTAGATTAGGGCCTGATAATCCACACCCTGCCTCCTCCGAACTCCCAGGGCAGTGCTGAGTGCTGGGTACACACACACACACACACACAGAGTCAGTCCTGGCACTGTCCGAGGTGCAAAAAGCTTAGGATTTATCTGAGTGGGACACCAAAAAGCCAGAGTGTGGGTCTGCTTCTAATAAAGACAAGTACCTGCTGAGAGCGAGCGAGAGGTACAGAGAGAGAGAGAGAGAGAGAGAGAGAGAGAGAGAGAGAGAGAGAGAGAGAGAGAGTACAGGTATTCATGGCTTTGCCTTTGTCCTTTTTGAGTACAGGCTAGTCCAGCTAGCCTTTCAAACATACTCTCTTGCTGATATGTTTTCTAAAACATTGCGTGACTTATTCTGAACTGTGAAGGAGTAGAGAAAAAAAAACTGATAATATCTTCCCAGATGCTTTGTCTGCTGTGAAACAGCAATCTCCCGAATTTAGGCTCTGCCTCACTTGTTCATTGAGGCAAAAGTGAAATCACGCGTTAGCTATGACCACAGACAGAGGCATCAGTGATAATTTTACTAAAATGATTTCCATATTTCAGAACTTTTCAGTTTCAGAAAAAGAGAAAACTCTCCCTTTCAGTTTGAAATATTAGTAGCATGTGAGTACTAAACCACATGACCTTTTTCATCTAATACCTAACAAAAATATAAAAAAATAAAAGTGCAAATATGTATAAACTGTTGCATATTACCAGTACAGAAATTGGTTATAATTCATCTCAGCATGTAGATAACAATGATGAGCGATGAGACTATATATTTCTATGTATTTCAAAAAGGCAGAGTGAAAGTGTGTGTGTGTGTGTGTGTGTGTGTGTGTGTGTGTGTGTGTGTGTGTGTGCGTGTGTGTTCTCTGGACGTGGAGGAGCACTGTGCTGGAAAGCAGTGGAGCGGCAGAGACAGTGGCACGCAGTGCATCAGTGCTAGCACCAGTAGCAGCCAGAGAGGGCACGGCACTGCATCCAGTCTCACTTCAGCTACTCCACATTGATCTGTTGTCTTCAGTTCTATTATCACATCCATGGTTCCCTTTGTATCCATGTCAACACAATGATGCCTTCACCACAATCACCATGCCCCCCCTTCCCAAACACACACACACACACACACACACACACACACACACACACACACACACACACACACACACACACACATACAAACTCATACACCATACACATGCAGGCCCCTCTCCACCATACCTTTAATAAATATTTAAAAATAGCATTTCTATTGCTATTGCATCGCTATTCCAACATTTCTTGCAAAGCGAAAAATGGGGGAAAAAATGGACCACATTAATTTACAGCTGATGATTTTAGACTATCACTGACGAAAGGTTTAGCACTGGCAAAGGAGCAGGATAACTCAGACCCAACTAACTAACATGTGGTTTTCTCCTGTCTCACTTGTTTTATGTAGTAAAGACAGGTAAAACTCAATTTTTAATGACGACCTTGTTATTTGAAAACATATTCCGCTTTTCGTTGTCAGGGCCATGACTTTACTTGGTTGCATAGAATTTCTGTGAATGACCTTTAAATATTTATAACAGAAAGGTAAATTAACCGAGAATAGGTAAATTACTATAGCCTTTTTTTCTCAATTAATAAGACGGTCGAATCTGACGATTAGTCAGGATCAAGCGAGCAATGAATATTCTCAAATAGGCTACACATGTACCCCATTGAAAATGAATTTACATCATAACATTTATTCAACAAGTAACACATGTTAATAACAATGTTATGTATATTTATTAGAATAAGCTGCAGGAAAATGCGGTCATTACACCAACTATTCAAATTACTTTAAAAAATTATGTTAGACTGGACAGAGTCGCTAAAACAGAATGTCGTACAGCTAAATCATAAGCTTCATTATTTCCTTTCAATTAAGGGAAACGAAAACCAACTGACATTTGAGATTTAGAAGATAGTTGCTATAGTCTAAAAAGAAAATTAGTAGGCCTATATAATTCGTAAAAACATCAATTTGCCATGTCCTTAAATTATGAAATTACCATTAAGAAAAACAAACAAGACAAACAAACAAAAAAACAATATCAAGCTGTATAGCCAACACAGGTCTGAGCAAATCCAAGCAAATCCGATAACCTTGCTGGCAATAAATAATAATGTTAATAAATAATAGCCTACTTAACTAATATAGAGACGGCAATGAAATGCATCTTAACCGAAACCATGGCTTTTAAGAGCTGTACCCCATTGCTCAACACGGAATCAAGTCATAACAAAACCAGCATTAACTGCTCTGACGATTGGGTATCATAGGTTGACTGAATAAAAAACAAGAATAAGACATTTGACAGTCATCTTAGAAGGAAATATTGCTTACTTCACGCAAAATGAGAAAATATTTTATATCCTTTATATCCCTATTTTAAATATACTCTACTTCCGAGAAACTACGAATTACCTTCAGACAAAATATGATGAATACAACATAAATTAAATCATGGGGGAATAATCCACAATTATGCCAAAGCAAAATACTGCGAGTGTTCAAAACGCTGTTTTTCTTATGTCTCCTCAATGTCGATGTATTTCCTTTCCTCCCGCCAGTCGCTACCGATTCACCTTTAGATTTAGTTGTGTATAAAACCCCAGGATTAATTTGTCGTCGATCAAGGGAAAGCCGTGACGCATCGAGCACTGATTGGACGGTTGCGCCTGGATCCCTCCCTTTATATTTTCACAGGAGTGCGTCCGGTGTTCTAAAACAGAGCCACACTGGAAGACACTGCCGCCAACACACTCCAAAAAGGCACCGTGCACTTTTTTATCCTTATCAAAATCTGGGAGCGGTGATTGTAGAAAATACGGACAACGGGGCAAGCTGTTTGACTACTGAGCGAAAGGGTGTGCAACTGTCCTACAACAGACCTCGCTGGTGGTGTGATGGACTTTTGATTGCAACTCGCTGAGGAAAAAAACACAACGAATTGAAGGACTTTCTTTTGGTGCACTGGCATTCGGAAGGCTGATGATTTAATTCAGTGACCTCATTGCGCATGTGCCCCGAGCACAAATAACAAGCTTGTTTGTTTTTTATTACAATAAATATACATATTTTTTTCTCTTAATAGTTTTCTTTCTTCTCTAAAATTGGCTCCCGTACAAACAGCCGCGTTGGATCCCTCGGGTTACTGCGAGACTCCGGTATATAATCCGGATCTCTGCCCAAACATGATAGCTGCCCAAGCTAAACTGGTATACCATCTCAACAAATATTACAACGAGAAATGCCAGTCCCGCAAGGCAGCAATCTCCAAGACCATCCGAGAGGTGTGCAAGGTGGTTTCGGATGTCCTGAAGGAGGTGGAGGTTCAGGAGCCGAGATTCATCAGCTCCCTGAGCGAAATGGATAACCGTTTCGAGGGTCTGGAGGTGATATCTCCGACAGAGTTCGAAGTTGTCCTATACCTAAATCAGATGGGAGTGTTCAACTTCGTGGATGACGGTTCCCTTCCGGGCTGCGCCGTGCTAAAGCTCAGTGACGGCCGCAAGAGGAGCATGTCTCTCTGGGTCGAGTTCATCACAGCGTCCGGTTACCTCTCGGCACGCAAGATCCGCTCCCGGTTCCAAACGCTCGTGGCCCAGGCCGTTGATAAGTGCAGTTACAGAGATGTGGTCAAAATGGTAGCAGACACGAGTGAAGTTAAATTACGCATCAGAGACAGATATGTGGTCCAGATTACCCCGGCTTTCAAATGCACAGGGATATGGCCACGGAGCGCGGCTCACTGGCCTCTGCCCCACATCCCTTGGCCGGGTCCCAACCGGGTCGCAGAGGTAAAAGCCGAAGGTTTCAATCTCCTATCTAAGGAATGCTACTCGTTAAACGGTAAGCAGAGCTCGGCAGAGAGTGACGCCTGGGTCTTGCAGTTCGCAGAGGCCGAAAACCGCCTCCTTTTGGGAGGTTGTAGGAAGAAATGTCTGTCGGTTCTGAAAACACTGCGTGACCGTCACCTTGAACTCCCGGGAACACCGCTCAACAACTACCACATGAAAACTTTGGTCTCCTATGAGTGTGAAAAGCATCCCCGGGAATCAGACTGGGACGAAAACTGTCTTGGGGATCGACTTAACGGAATTTTATTGCAACTTATTTCATGTTTGCAATGCAGGAGATGCCCCCATTATTTCCTACCTAACTTAGACCTTTTCCAAGGAAAACCGCATTCCGCCCTGGAAAACGCGGCCAAACAGACATGGCGACTGGCAAGAGAAATTCTAACCAACCCTAAAAGCTTGGAGAAACTCTGAGGTAAAAGCCTACCAACATGTTTGTACAAAAATGTGCACTATATGTGGACTAGACACTAGTCCAGAGGCCTAGACGAAGTTTATCATGAACTACACCAACAGAATGGCCGTTGCTGTTCAGTCTTATCCACGGTCTTATGTGTGCATATTGGCCTTCTTTATGGATAACAATTAGGCTATTTTAGATAAGTTGTCTAAAATAGTTTTCATGCCAAGAAATAATTGTCATGATCCTAGATTTTGTGATGTCATCATTAGGCCACAAAATGCATCAACAATCAAATTTGGAGGCTAATGTCAGTGTTATTTTCTTTTACCCGAGCCCAATGAATCCAACGGTTTCTGCTTAAATGCTTTAAATAAAGCCCGCAACGAGCCTTGACAAAAACTTAACTGTACATTTTTATACTGTAAATAGGCAACATACATTCATAGATTGTGATTCCAGTGGTCTGAAAATTGTGAATGTTGTTCTGTGACACGTAAAAATAGAGTTCAGTTCCACCTGTTTCAGGATAACGCCTGATTTTTCCCCCTGATACAGAAAACAATTTAGTAATGCATCAGTGCTAGTTTATCAATGTAAGTGAAACGTTTCTTATTATTTTTTTAAGTTTACATTTTGATGGTACGTATTTGTTAAAAATTTGAAACATTCCATAAATATACTTGAATTATTATTTAATCTATATCCGATAATTTTGTTTATACTTTGTCTACATGGTTAAAGCTGAAATTAAGGAAATATATATAAAAAGATACCTGAGAAAATGCACTTAAAATACACTGGAATATAATTTTTTGTGATCTGATTTTTTAATTTCTGTCTCTGAATTTATTTAAAGAGTTAATAAAACAGTCATATTTGTGTCCCAATAATGGTTCTTGAAATGTTATATTTATGTTTACTGACAGGATTTTGTTCATAAGCCTAGGCCTGCAGAGGCCCAAATTCAACAAACTGTCAAGCAGTAGTCTAACTATAATTCCGAATCAGCGGGCAGGTGTTTTGAATGACAAAGACACCGTCCGTCATCAGTAAAGGAATTGCCCACAAAACATTAAACTGTGAAGCAAAATTATGCAAGTATTAGGCCTACATTAACATGGCTTAAATCAGCACTGTGTTGTTATGCGGAGAGCATCATTTAGAACATTTTACAGAAAGGATATTGTGGACATGGTAACCGTTAGGTTTATAATAAAGTTTCTAATGGAAATAAGAAACCTTCACAGTAGATTCCAAGCATGCCAAATATGGCTACTGTCAATGAGGCCCGTATTCATGAACATGTAGGCCTATCTGGCATAATTGATTATCTTAACTTCATAGAAAATGGCGTGCTCTTATCCAGGTTTATGAGCTTCTTGGATTTTGGGTGCTCTTTTAGTCCAAGGTTTTAGATATAGATCCAAGTTCAGAAATTCTATTGACTAAGGCACTCCCAGTTAAAAAGTCTTTATTTTAATGAGAAGTCCTTACATGGACATCGAGCCTACTGAAAGATCAGCATCTCGCTTACAAATGTGTTTAATGGACACATTTTTTGACGTGCATTTGATTTCTTTAGTTTATTTAGTCTTATTTTTTTCACAGATGGGCCAGACTACTTGCTCTGCTGTGTTTAAGCTATTGCCCTGTAACATGCTAACAATAAGCCATGCCACGGTGTTGCCATTCAAGCAGATGCAGGCCCAGCCCTGGAATATAGGACGACTGCACAAATATGTCAGATGGACCTACCATTACTGGGATTGATCTAGTTTTCTCGCCACGAGTTTTAGTTTCATAGCATATTAGGCGACAGTGTAAAAATGAATGTGTGAACTGGCACACTTCTCTGTGGCAGCCTGATGCCCTCACAACGCGTAGGCTATCCGTTATTTGTTCAACAATGACGCAATGAAATGTTTTGATTTTGGTATTGTCAAAGATGGGTTTGTCAACAAAATATCACGTAGATCTGCACAAGCGACTTACTTTGGAGTCGATCCGTTTGAAGGCGGGATCATCCTCGTCAACTTCAAAATAGATCTCAGTGGTGGTGATGGACAGCGTCCCTCGAGCCACTATCACCGGGGCAACGAGTTGAGCAGGAGTGCTGAGGACCACAGGGCCTGCAGGAGAGAAGACAAGGCAGTGAGACTTCTGCAGGCCCGAAGCGCAACATATTGGCGACGTTCGGTGACCAAAATCAGTAGACCTAGGGAATGTGATAATCAACATATGTTTCATTTTTTAAGTTATTTTTTAGTAAAAATCAGATGAGGGCAGCATGTTGTTAAACATTTAATAATTTAATTATTTACAGAATATAAAAAGGAAAATGCTATGTCATTTATGTGTGGGGAAATGGGAAATTTAAGGATCAATTACGTTTCGAAATAGACCAAAAGTGCAGAATGAAAACTGATAATAGAGACTATTATGCTTTTAGGCTAAATGCAATACCAAATCATTATGAAATAACATCACATTGACGTTTATACACAGGCCTATGAAATGGCAAGATAGGCCTCGATTTTAAATTGTATAGGTAGGTTACAACAGACGCCAGGTAGGACTATTTCATTCAAATCTCACAAAATCTTCCATAGACCTATAATAATTATAACAATAATTATACAACGTTGAGATATGCCGAATTAAAACAAAACGGCAACATTTTGATATTAGGCTACCCCCAAACATTTAGTCTATGGCGGATTAAAAAAGTTCGATTAGGTGACTGTGGTCATGCGCTATCTCGGTCCCACCCGTCCATCTATTATTTTACCTTTTTACCCCCCACCCTCCATCCTGCAATCCCCTTTCAGAATCACTTGATTCTCCACCTTCTGATTTAGGTAGGTCACACAGCAATGCACGTCCCTGGAGCGCCCGAGGACCCCCGAGCAGTTCGTGCACGGAATGTGAGCTCTTGGAGCAGGGGGGCTATTTATCGATTTCTTCAACTCCAAAGAGCCACTTTAATGTCTCATCAATCTTAATCTAGGCTCCTCAGCCAATTATGTCCGATACTGTTGCAAGATTACAAGTGGATTTTAGTTTCAATTCCCAGGGCGCTCCTTCACAGAACATGCAGTCCACCGTTAGAAACACAAACCTCGGCTCTATTCCCACTAACACAGATGCACCATCTGAATTACACCAGATCCTATGTTGGATAAATTCGTATCCGCATGTACAGTATCTTTGTTGCGCATCGCTGAAATAGTGAAATGCATATTGCATGCTTCAGCAAACGGCATTTTGCCGTGACAATACCATTGAAACAATGCCTGTGTGAATTCCTATAGAAGCATAACCACGTTTGGGCCTAGACTTGATTTAAGATTATAATGATAATAATAATAATCATTTAAAAATAGAATCAATAGTTTTCATGTTGAACTTGTAGTCATATTTGCTGTATACCTATTTCAACAGTCAACAAGAAACGCACATATAAATATAAGCAGTTCAGCACTGCATCTTTCATGACAATTCTAATCCTATAGTTCGACTGTGATTCCGAAAGCGGGTTAATGCGACTTTTAGGCATATCTCTTACAAGATGCGCTTAAACAGTCAATTATTGCAGTCCCTCCCGTGTAGCATAACATGGTGCTTGGGAGCAGAAGCGATTGCGTTGTGGCCTGAAGGGACACTTGGAACAGAAAGAGACAATACTGCGTTAATCCACTCCAGGCGTGTGTGTGTGTGTGTGTGTGTGTGTGTGTGTGTGTGTGTGTGTGTGTGTGTGTGTGTGTGTGTGTTTGACAGAGAAAGAGAGGATTAGGTTATAATCCCTACAGGGATCTCTTCATAATTAGGATGTATCTTTAAAATATTTACATAGGGCATAATAAAATACTTCGGGGTTAAGATATGGGACAGTATAATCTTGAGGGAAAAAAAGAAGTAAAGGTCTACAACACAACATCACTGCTTAGCTTATTCCCTGATATGTTCTGCGTCTGATAGAACAAACAAATGAGCACACAAAAGCATTTCTCGTGTTAATCAACTCACACATTATTATTATTATTATTATTATTATTATTATTATTATTATTGTCGTTATTGTTATTATCATTATTCCAACTGTCATCTAACAATGCAACGATAAAAATATATATATATGTTTTTTTGGAAAGGGGATAAGATACTGTACATGTGAACTATGCAAATCGGTGGAGCATGCACTTCTCGAGAGGAGTAGATTCAAGGCGTTTGTGGGGGCTTGTGCAGATTATTCTGCTAAACTGAAACAGGTGCCACCGCCAGTCCTATTCAGTAAATCCTCCTCACTACACAGGGGCAGCTCTGGAGACTGACGTCAGCTGCCAAACCGGGCTGGGTCTCTGCGCGCGGTTTCCTCGGTGATGTCACTGCGTGTTCTGCGCTACAGCAGAGAGGAGCATGCCGGGAACGTCCATAATTAAAAAGACAGCATTTGTTGTGCACTGTCTGTGTTGATGTTTTGCTTTGTGTGACACTTTGCGCTGGTGGACTTGCTAAATTAAAATGATATTAATGAAAATTTACAACAAATATTGGAGAGCAGTTTGAATATAAAACAATGCTATGTGTGCATTTATTTATCACCTACCTATTGAGAGTGTTGAATTCATTTGAACCTATTTGTGTTTCTGCCCATAAAACAGATTCAGTGTGTCCTTACACAGCATCCACTGAATTATTTAACATACTTACATATTACCTTTTAATTAGATAATTTGGTTATGTGATGAACATGAAACAAAAATCTCAAAATTATTTTGTCTAATAATGTCATTAGCTTTTGGTATTCAACTAAAAAAGTAGTGTCAGAGTAGCCTAACCCATAAATGAGAAAAGAAAAAAAAAACTGATATACATTACTAATAAATCTAGCATACTTTGCACATATTTCTACTAAGATATATGAACTCTATACCAAGCTATAAACAATATACCAGCTGAAAAAAAAGAAAAAAAATCGGTGTTTTAGACACATTATGTAGGCAGTTTTAGCCAAGATCATCACCAAGACTTACCTATCTTTATTTCTCTTTGTGTGTGTGTGTGTGTGTGTGTGTGTGTGTGTGTGTGTGTGTGTGTGTGTGTGCACAAGGCCCATCATGTGACATAACCCTACTAAGCCCAGTGCAGACACTACAGCAGACGCAGGCTGCTAACAGAGACAGGAGTGTTCTGCTCATGTTGTGAGACATCTTCTGATACATACACTCATTAACCCTTTCATCTCTCTCTCTCTCTCTCTCTCTCTCTCTCTCTCTCTCTCTCTCTCTGCTCTTTTGGGACAATTTGTGTGTGTGTGAGACACAACGGCTTGGCTATGTGCAAACAGTCCTGGCCATGTAGGAGGAGCCCAGAGCTAGCTTGTCACAGAGAGAAGAGCAAGGAGGATGATCGCTGTATTTTCCCCGTTAGTTTAGCTCACAGGGTCCTGACTGCGAATACCACCTCTGCCAACTCAACAGTCATTCTCTGCTCCACCCAAATGGCTTGAAGAGGCCGCATTCGTGACAGGGACCTCCTCGCTGATTTTCTAATTACAGCCAGTGCTCGAGTGGTCCAGACACAGACAACGCCGGCAAAACGGCGGCAATAGTTGGATGCTACATGCTAGCTGGGTTTTTAGGGTCCAACATTTTTTTTTTCCCACAAGTTTGTGATCATAAGGCATATTATGACTTCCAAGGATTGAGAAATGCTGTACAAAGCCGCATATACAAATAAAATTCAGTTTTAAAACGGACTGCAGGAAAAAAAAACATCTGTAAAACAAAAAACTTAAATAATATATATAAATAAATAAATAAATGCCCCCAATATCTGCTGTTTACCCTACTTAGGGTGCAGTAGGCGTACAGTGGAGTACACTATGCTCTCAGGCTCTCAAGTATGTAGCATGAAGCATTCCCTGAGGAATCGGCTATTGAGTTTGTGCCTTCTGCTGTTTACTGGAAGAGGCCCAGAAAGGAAAACAGAAATACTCCTGAGTCCTGAGAAAGGGGGGGTGGGTGGGTGGGGAGTGTAATAGTGCGCTATAGCTACATCTCATTGTGACAAAGGGGCCTCGGCAACCAAATAGCACTTCAGTCCATTTGCTGCCTCATAATCCTTAAGATTGGAACACAGCGTCTGCTTCAGGAATTTATGCCTTGCCAGGATCTGCGATTGTATTCCAGTAAAACCCTGTTTCAACATCATCCCTCTCAGCCTATGTTTTCTCTTTTTGTTTATCTTTTGTATTCTTTTCTACAGATTTGTGTTCCTTTCTTTGTTTTCTTCTGTGCTCTTTCCTTTTTTTCTTTTTCCCCCAACCACCTCTTCCCATACACTGATGGTTTTGTAAAACGGTAAGCCCGTTGTGGATCCATGCAGACGAGAGTCGGTCGAGAGTCGAGAGACGAGAAGCAGTGTGTCTGCAGGAGCTGTGTGAACTCTGGCTAACTTTCTCCTCTGAGACGGAGGCAATTACACACAAAGCTGCCCTCTCTCCTGACTCGGTCCTTTGGCATGGGGAGAGCCCCCGCCATATTGCCATGAAAACACGAGGAGGTTTGGAGCATGGTCCTTGTTGGCAGCCCAACCTGCTGCCACCTTCCACGGGTCAGAACAAATAAAGTCATAAAATAAAAGTCATAATATCCGGTGTGTGGGTGTAAAATTTGAAATTAGATCATTGCAGAAATTTTACAGCATTTTTTGTTGCAGTCTATTTATGTGTGAATTTGAAGGGTTCTAATCAGAGCTAACTCTACTGGGGAAAATTACTAACAGTTTCTTCACAAAGGAATATGGCATAAGCAGTCTGGCAAGTCATTATAATAAAAGTATTAATCAGACCCCCAAACATAAACACACACACACACACACACACACAAAGACTCCCCCATCAACTCCGAGGCACCAGATGGAAAAACAACCGAGTGGGGTTGCTGCCTGGCCCGTGATGATGAAGGCGGCCCTTGCCAGACGAAGCTCAGCTAACCCAACGCCAAAGCTCACAAAGGAAGACGGACAGAGACAGAAAAAAAAATCAAAAATAACTCAAATATTAAATGTCTCACTTAATGGTGATTTATCATCTCCTTGTGCAAGCGTCATGTTATAGAGCCGCTTGTTCCCATATTTACGAACCCCAAGCCCCATTTCCTGTTTCTCTTTGCGGCATTTAAGATGAGGGAAGGAAGGAACAGTAGATTTTGTTGGCAAGTGAAACCAATAGAAGCACACAGACAAGGGGGCGAGGGAAAACTGATTGAGATTAGGCTGGAGTTAAAATCATGTCATGTATTGAACGCGGGAGAGGTAGCAGGGAGGGGTACGTGTGTTTTGATATAAAAAAGCTTTTTCATGTTACTGTGTGAGTTGATTTTTTTGAAGCTGTGTTTTTTCATCCTCTCTTTTAACATTACCCGATTGATCTTTCTGGTGTTAGTTTAACGTGAAATACACACACACACACACACTTGCCTCTGGAGATAATCACCCGGGGACGAAAATGTGCTAGAAGGAAAAAAAAAAAATGTCCATGAAATATCGAAAACAGACAATATACACAGACGGAAGACAGACAAATAAATATCAGAGGGACTTCTTTCAAGGGAAGTGTCATCGGAACACTTGTGAAGAGGCTTTCCAGAGCAATGCAGCCTGCCAAAAATTCCCTCAAGCACAAACACACATTTACAGATCCCTGACCTGGCTGGCCACCTGCCTCACGAGACGTCCTACTCGAGGGATCTATCACACACTCAAGTCCTGAAGTGACCTCCAAATATTGACTTACTCTCTTCTCATAGTATCTCCTTTACTCTGACATTTTCTCTCTGTGTGTATTTACTTTCTTTAATATGAAAAACACACAGGTGATATAAATCAGAATGATAACAAATTTCCACCAAAATGTATTGGCTCTTTCATCGGTACGTGCAATAAACAAATAAGAGATGGCTTGGAAAGATTGCTAAGTTATCGGAGAGTTAAAAGACATCATGCTGAAGAAATGGCCTTGGTAATGTAGTGCTAGAACGGGGAGACCCTGATATGCGTGCTAGAGGCCTAAGGTGCTGGTGGGAAGACTGAGGCTGAGGTTGAGACTGAGGTGCGTGCTGGCTGACTGACTAGTGCCAGACAAATGAGAACAAACAGATGCGGGCTCACTGCCATTCCCTGTCTCTCCGCTGAACTCTTGACCACTCGCTTGGTCCCTGCTCTCCGTCTTCCCCACTTCACTCTCTCAATCTATCTCTCTCTCATTCACTCACTCCTGTATGCAGTAACTCTTTCACCTCACATAGCGTCACTCACTAGTCTAACCCCCTCACTCATTCATTCCTTTTCCACTCACAGCACTTCCTCTCAGTATTTACAGTTTTAAATTGACCTTGATTTTTTAATATCTCCATATCCGTCGCTAGCCTCGCTAGCTAGGGAGTACCCATACTGTTTGGAGCACTCAATTTCATTTCGCTCTGTGAAACTGCATACTGGCCATGGATTGATTTCATTTTAAGTCCGAGACTAAATCACTTGTGGTCATTTAGTTTGCCGTTAGCCAGGCTAATTCTTCACCACATCCTCACCAATTCACTCTCCTCTTCCAACTGCTCTCTCCCTCCCCTCTCATCCCCTCCCTCCAACTCATGTTTCACCCCTTTCTTCTTTTCATCTTACTCTTCTCCTTATTTTGTGTTCTCCTTCTCCTCTCCCATTAATTTGTTCCCAGTCATACCTGCCAGGTTGTCGATCTCTTTCTCCTGCAGCAGGCTGACGGCGTCGTCGTCTCCCTCCAGCATGAGCTCTGTCTCCGGGTTCTGGCTCACCACGGCCTGGCTACGGAAGCCCTTCTTGGCCTTTACCCCCTCATCCTCCTCCGAACCTGTAGGGGGAGACAAGCAGAGATCAGGGAAACTGCTAGGAGTCCCGGAGTTAAAAAATAAAAAAAATAAATAAAAAAAAGGAAAGAAAAGAAAAAAAAGAAAAACGTGTTTTAATTTGTGGCATGTTATAGTAATATATCAGTTGATGTCATATAAATATGTAGCTATTTTAGGTTCCTACTTCCATGTTATGTAAAAATATGTAGAAAAAATAATCCAAAACATATTAAATTGTATCAAGTACACCAAGTACATATTGAAAAGAGGATAGGATAGATTCCACTGGCATCCATTTTAGTAAACTTTTTTTTTTTTGGAAAGTAGTCACAGCGTGACCTATAATTATCTTAGTGTGTGACTATGAAACCTTCACAACTCCATTATGAATTGGGTGTTATGTCCATGTGACCAATTAAAAGTAAAGTCAGTTGTGGTGTATGAAACAATAGACTGGGAGGTGGCTAAAGGGCCATGTGTTGTTAACTTAATTGTTTACAAAGAGGTTTTATTGTCAAGCCTGCCCCAGCCTTTAATGACAATGCCGCATGGCACTATTCGTAAACCTGTCATTAACTTACAGTGGTTGCCTTGGCGACATGTGGCATGAGTATAGCACAACAGGAAGAGGCCTTGTGACAGGAAGCATCAACTGCTAATCCGTGTTTAGCATCGTGTTTAGCCTGAAATAGGCAATATGCAGCCACAAAATGCATGTGATTGGGCATCTGAGCTTCCTTTTATGTAGTCTGACACCGTCCCACAACACACTGTCATAGAGTCTGACTCCACATTTTACTCCATAAGCATGCGTGTCAGGAGTCATAACGGCAAACACACGAGCGCTTGAGCGTTCCGTTTTCCGATCGAGCGACATCACAAAAATCTTTTTAGCCTCTTGTTTATCGTACAAGGGCCTACTGATGAAACATTTCATCATCGCCTTTTTCCCTCCTTTAGAAGCACCCACAACAAAGGCCTGCGAATCTGTCCTCAGCTCATAGCCTATTAAGCTTAGCGGAAGCCGTTTTTCCCAGTGTGTGCGGATGAGAATGAGATTGAACAGACAGTGTAATTAGGGAGACTGCAGCGACCGACAAAAGCTCATCATGCGCCACAGCCCAAGCCAAATGAAAAATGACTGGAAAGGGTGTAGCCACCGTTCCAAAGAGAAAGAGACAGAAAAGGACAAAGAGAGAGAGAGAGAGAGAGAGAGAGAGAGAGAGAGAGAGAGAGAGAGAGAGAGAAATATTCGCAGAGAAGGACTCATCAGCTTTAATTACCCACAATCCCTGGGAAGGGCTGCCACACGGCATTGCGCTCCTGCAACGAGGAGACGTCCATGAGGATTGCATCCTTTTTAAGGTCACATTCTCAGAGAGGAACTAAAGCAGAACACGTCTACGTGCACAACAACAGGAGGAAGAAGACGACGGTGGCGGCGGCAGTGGATCTTGACGAGTTCTTGACGTGTTCTCTCTCTGCAAAACGTTTCATGTGCATCACAAGCGTTCCCTTAGGAACACGCTCTGTTGAGGGGGTCACGTATGACAGTCTGCAATCTGGCTACATCTTTTTTTAGTGTTTACGTGAGTGGCTGCCTGTGTGTGTGTGTGGTTGTTTGTATATACAAGTTTGTATATCCGTATATGTTTGTGCCTGAAATTGGATGTGAATGTGCAGTTAGATTTAAGCTGTGTGTAGGAGGGGGTGAACGCTGTGAATGTAGGACTGTGTACACACATGGGTGTGTGTAAGTACTGTATGTGCTTCTACTGATTAAATCCTGTCTTGGAGTGGGGATGTGTGAGTCCGTGTGTGTTCATATGAGTGTGTCCTGCTCTGTGTCATATAACCTGAGCTTTCATCAGCAGAGAGGAGGAAGTCGAAACGCATTTCGGAAATGAGCGCCTAAAAAAAGTGGGCGAGTGAGGCAAGAGAGGCTGTCGGACATCAAAGCGAAACAAAGTGAAACTCAAAACCATAATTCAGTCGGCCATCGTTATCCCTCCATTACTAAATAAGGCTCAGCTCTCCGCTCCGAAATCTCAGACGCTGTTTTTTTTTTTCTTCTTCTTCTTTTTATCCATCTTGATTGGCCAGCACCGGGCGGATAGAGGGGCCACGGCCGAGACCTGGCAGGACCAGACAAAAATAAACCCTCGCTGATTTGAGGCCCGGGAAAATGGCCCGCATCAATAAAGGGAGAGAAAACGACCTGCCACGGCCAAAGACATTCATCCATGAATCAATCGAGTCACCGTTAAGAGTGCAGAAAGAACAACACCACAAGAAAAAAATAAAAAATAAAAAACAATAATGAAATAAAAAAACGAAAAGAAAATGGAGTGAACCATAAATGCTGGGCCCTGGTGTGGGCAGTGGGCCCAGAGATGTGAACTGACAGGAGCGGCCATTGTCTCCCATGACTGATGGGCGGCCCCGCTGTGGGATGCTCTCCGATCAAACAGCCTCGTGTGAAATGGCTCTCTATTTGTCAACATTAAGGGCGGGGAACCTAGTGAAGAGGTGTGTTGTTTGGTCGACAGGTCCACTGCTTGGATCATTAAAAACACATCAGACCCCTCACATTGATCTATTTTATTTTGAACTTTTGGGGCAAGTGTAAACACCTTCATGAAAAACTACTGTGTTGTAACAAAGACCGTAACACATTACGGTTTACCCAAAGAGTCAGATTTCTCTCTCCTCCCTTTTCATTTTGACAAATGTACACACCAAAACAAAACAAAGACAACATTTTAATTTCAACCTAAGTGAATTGAAACACTGTCTGGCAAAACCCAATCAAATCCCAATAATAGGCCTCCATACATATATAGGCTTGAGCACAGTTTTGGCATGACTTACTGCGAACACGAGCGAATGAGAGGCAGTGCTGGGAGGTCTGTCAACACTTCCTAGTTTCACACACTTGGATTACAAGGACTTTTCTGCCGCATAATGTAATTAATTATGAAAAGGGCTGGAATAAAAACAGCCAAACGGAAATTGCAATCAAGCAGCAGTTGGTCTCCACTGGCGCATAAAATTCTCTCTCCCTTTCCCCTCCTTCTCTCTATATGAGAGACTCAAGTTGATTTCATTGTGTCGTGCGACAGATCACTAATCAGAGGGGAAAAATGAGCCAGAAAATCCCAAATGGAGCTGCTCCTTAACATGGCATACAGCAAAAAGCAATATATCGTAGAATCACTGTAGGTTCATGCAGAAATTCACCTAAGGCACATCTACAGAGTATGTAATGATAATTATTGTGGTAATAAATGTCATATATACTGTCACATATATATGTCTAAATATCTCAAAAATATCTATACTTATTTTTTTCCCCCAATGAAATAAATATACCCGGCAGTGGGGTTTGGGTGGGTAGCGTGGGCTTTCACGAGGGGAGTCAAGCTGAGGTAGAGCGGGCTGAGCCGTCAGGCAGGGGGGCTACAGAGGCAGAAATATGTGGCTGTTCAGTAGTTTTAAAGCTCTAATATGATACAGATAAGCGCTGAAAAGCTATAGGGGGAGAGCCTCAGTTCTCACAGCCCCCAGGTTACTGCCACGGGTCTGCGTTTTATATATAATCACAGCATCGGTGGGGTAGCTCTGGGGCAAACGCTCGACACTTTTACGACCATGCTGGAGTCAAGGAGCGTGAGCTTTTCTTAGTCTCATAAGTATTAAAAGAGCGAGTCAGTCCCCCCTCTCCACCCTCCCCGCCATCTTTAGGTCTTTAAAAAAAAAATGGCACAAAGAGATCTACGGCATGATGGTTTTTGTTAAGTGCCAAGTGAGAGCCATATTCATGTTCTGCTCCACCATGAAACTTTTGGAGGTGTGGGGGAAAAAGGCTCTGGAATGAATGAGTTTGGACTCCCTCCAAGAAAATAATATTGCCAGGAAAACTTTTTTAATTCTGACTTATTTCACTCTCTTTTTTTTTTATTTCAGTCACGCGAAACAGTTGTGGTAAGTTTGGTCCACCAAAAGTGAAGAGGGTTTCTTTCCACGGGAACGCGTCAGAGCGCGAAGCGCTAGGACGTGCCTCTTGTGCATGATCTGTCGATGGCGTCCATTTTGGAGTGGGTTTCTCCCTCCTCTGCCTTGCTACGCCGCACCGCCAGGGCCACGCCTCGTGCAATGAAATCAGAATCATGCACTCGGCTTGGGCTGCTGTTGTAATGGCTTCAATCTGCGGCACGAGAGAAAAGGCAGAGACGATGGGAATGCTGATCTAGAAGTCCTGGGATGGTCGATGGTTTTCCACCGCACCCCCCTCCACGCCACACACTCCCACACACACACACACACCCTCACACACCACCACCACCACCAGCCCTGCCCGTTGTCTCTCCCTGATCCCTGGGATCAGCACACCCCGGTTCCAGATGGACGGGGTCCTGCCGGGTCGGCTGCCGCGTATCAGACGGCAGCTTCCAGCGCCAACAGCCACCCACCCTCCCCTTTCATCCCCTCGGATCTGTTACGATAATGGCTCAGGCCGACGCTCTGTTCCAGGCTAAGCCTGCGTGGGTACCCCGAAGGATCAGGCGGTCCGCCGACAACTCCAACTCCAACTCCCCCTCCCTTTTCCGCTCCCGCTCCTGCAGAAAAGAGCCCTTTCTCCGCTTCCCAGGGCTAACCGACAGCGACTTTCTCTCTCTCTCTCCCTCTCTCTCCCACCCTCCCACACTACTGTCTCAGCGGGACTGGCATTCCTGGCCGATAAAGACTACATGCGAACGCTAGGCTAGGGTTAGCGCAGCAGGAGGTAGCCCTGACCCAACATTCACGAGAGTAAATCATGTGGACGTCGGAGGTGCTCGGCTACAAATTTAAAGGGGATGGTTTTCTTTTATATTCTAAAAGCAGCATTACAGCCCATTACTGTTATACGATGAATGCTCCAAAATGCCATGGGAAAAATGTCGAATATTAGAGGGCATGTGCCTCGCATAGGCGCCGGTAATAAACTTCCATTATAAGTACAGGCTGCTAGGACATTATAAGAGCGGCCAGTTTACACACGGCACAAATCTTCACAGACATTTTGCAATACAATCTTTACAAAATTCCATTTTTTTTTTCTTTTTTTAACCGATCGTGGTGTGCTGAAACGGTTCAACACCTCGTGCTATTAAAGAACAAGTCCAATTTAAGCAAACGGACCCAGCTCAGGCGCCCATAAAATTACTGCCACTGTTACTGCTAATGCTGTGACTTTACAGTGCTACAACCAGCAGCCGAGCAGAACGGCGTTGGCACAGAGGAACCCACTGGCCCTGCTGTGTCTCCCAGCTCTATCCTGGACTTTGCACTGGTTTTCTCTTTCTCTCTCTCTCTCTCTCTCTCTCTCTCTCTCTCTCTCTCTCTCTCTCTCTCTCTCATCCTTACAGTGTCTCCCTCCCGCTGTTTGACTCTCTCTCCTTTGGGTTTTGCTTCGTCTGCATGTTTCTCCTTTCATCTGTCTTTCTCTCTATCCCTGTCTTTTTTTTCCTTCCCCCGTATAATGAACCATAAAGATCTTTGTCCAGTCTTGGCCCCAGAGTGCATCAGGTCAGGCGCAGCAAGCCGCTCACCTGGAATGAGGCGGCAAGGACACCCAGAGGTAAAACAGGCCGTTAAAGACTGGGATCAATATTAACGTGACTTCCATTTCATGCCTGCCCAATTCCAATCAGCTAACAATATACTCAGATTGGGTCTGGCGCCAGGGAGTAACAGTCCGGTTTCGGCGTGCGTACACACACATGTACAGACATACACACATGCTCTCTCTCTCTCACACACACACACACACACACACACACACACACACACACACACACTGCTTGTTATGTTGTCAGGATTTCTAATCGACAGCATTGTGTAGGCTACAGACATACACACATACTCTCTCTCTCTCTCTCTCTCTCTCTCTCTCTCTCTCTCTCACACACACACACACACACACACACACACACACACACACACACACATTGCTTGTTATGTTGTCAGGATTGCTAATCGACAGCACAGGGAGGCTGCCCTTTTCTCCAATCACACAGTAAGAGGAGCGAAGAACAAAGTCCGATCCCGATCCCAAAAGTACTTGAAATGGAATTGGAGCTGCACAATATGCTATTGATCCAGACTTACAATTCTTTGGAATGTTCTTTTTTTGTTTACGTTCGTAAAAAAAAATGTTGTCAGGTCCTGAATATGTATATTTTACATGAAAGTCTATCCTACTATAGCTGTACATTCAAAATAAATAAACTTACAATGAAGCTGAAGCTGAAAGGAATTGCATATGACTGTCTGAAGTTGCAGGTGGCTATTTCCTTGAGTTTATATGGGAAGTGTTGCTAATGGACTCCAGTCGTCTCGAAAACTTCACAACCTCTTCAACTTTAAAAGACTCCCCTTACCCAATAAAGAAGACTGAGCCCGAGAGAGAGAGAGAGAGAGAGAGAGAGAGAGAGAGAGAGAGAGAGAGAGAGAGAGAGAGAGAGAGAGAGAGAAAAGCACAAAGCCATCCTCCGCCACCTAGTATACAGCACCTACATTCTCTTCCTCCCCTTAACATTATAAAGACACTGGAGAATAAATGAACTGTCGTACTGATACCAACTCCAAAGCCACAGTACAGTCTTCTCTTCCTCTACTTCACCACCTCCCCTGAGGACACCTTTGAGGGTCGGCATCTTCTTATCGCTAACAAGCTAACTGCCTCCTCCGCCGTGTCTGGCAGAAGATAAAGTTTTTGAAACAGGAGACTAATAAACCTCAACCCCTGGCTGACCCCTTCGTAACGCGGGTTATCAGCTAACGCCGCCTCCTAACCTATTAATGACACGTCCTATTTAGATGACAAGAGATGCTACCTCGCCTACCTCGACTTGTCTGGGGGATTGCAACAACCATTAATGTCACTCTCCCCACACAAAGTCTAGAACTAACGACGCAAAAACTGGAATGCGAAGAAAAGGAGAGAAACTACACTCGCTACTGTTCCAAAAAAACTTGCAGATATGCCCTCGGAGGAGATAACGTGAACGAAGAGGGGAGGAGGAGGAGGAGGAAGAGGAGGATGAAGAGGAGGAAGAGGTGGAGGGGTGGAAGGGGGGATCAGAGGAGTGATGCTGCTCTCCTTCTCATTCGTTTTATCCCTCTACGAACCCAGTGGGTTGTGAGAAGCGGGAGCAGGTTTGGTGTGCGGCGGCGGTGGCGGCCGCTGCCGTTTTCACATGACAAGCGCATGTATTATTCTGCTCATTAGGACCTCCTGGAGGCCACGGCTCTTCAACAAGTCCTCAATCACCACCGCTGACAGACCCGCCGAGATGCACACACACACACACACACTCAACCCAGAAGGACACACACACACACGGGGGTGGGGTGTGTGTAGGGGGTGAGTGGGTGAGATAAAACACACTTTGCAGTATATATGTGTGAATATACAGTGTATATATATTTCATGAGCATGAAGCTCGTTTGGTTTGAAATGGATTGCTGCCAGATTCCAAGGACACAATGAGAGGCTGCGCTGCTCTACTGAATTTCAAAACAAAAGCGAGACCAGACCAGTGACATGACCGGATGAATGAATGGGGAGGAAAAGTGAAACACAACGAATCTAGAGCAGAAAAGCCCCCACTGGCTGGTTTGTGCTGGAAGTGGGCCAGAGAAGGGCCAAGGCTGATCCTGGGTCAGGTCAGCTACTGGCAGGGACGTGTGGGTGGGTGGTTGGTCATTACTGGGCCTGTGACAGGAACAGGGGCCACCTGCAGCTCAAAGGCCAGCTGGTATATATGATTTTTGAGTGTGTGTGTGTGTGTGTGTGTGTGTGTGTGTGTGTGTGTGTGTGTGTGTGTGTGTGTGTGTGCTTGTCATGCTGTTCCTGCACTACAGCTGGCAGTGACATGACCCAGAGTGTGGCCATCTGACATGCCCAGCCCTAGAAACCGTTATTTTTGTAAGGGCAAAGGTACACAAATATACACAATATGCACACACACACACACACACACACACACACACACACACACACACACACACACACACACACACACACACACACACACACACACACACAAGCTTCAGAGCACAAGAGCAGTCACCTTAGCAACATGGGGCACGACACGCAACCTACCAGGGACTTTGACACTAGAGGCCAAGTGAATGCCACATAAACTAGAAAAGAACTAGAAAAGAGCACTACATTTCCTATATCCATATTGTTCCAAATACATATCTGGTACATGTCTATAAATGTATGTATAGTAATAATATAATATAATATAATATAATATAATATAATATAATATAATATAATATAATATAATATAATATAATATAATTATATTATATTATATTATATTATATTATATTATATTATATTATATTATATTATAACATAAACCAATGCATGAAAGTGAGTCTTCTTTATCTGTGCATTGTCTCCATTGTTTACACACCAAAGTATCCAAACCAAACCAAAAAAAAAAGAGGCAGCCATTTTATGAGTGCTCAGATCAATAAGGCTTTCCTGTGCTTGCTCTCACACAGAATGCCTCCCCCTGTTCAATTACTGCCCTTGGGGCAGGGAGCCTGAAGTGTTTAATAGTATCGAACCACGTCCTTTTAAAGGCAGTGTTGCATGACGCCTAGCTGGGATAGACAGAGTGAGAGGGCAGAAAACCGCTACGATGAAACGGGTCAGTTGGGGAAGAGGGGGGTAAAGTTTTGCAGATTGCAAAGCTGAAACTATAAAATGAACGCCATCAATTTAGTCCGACTCCATGTGGGAAAGAGAATGGGGGGAGGATGCAATGGGGGGTGTGGGGGGCTCAGAAAGAAAGAGATTGAGAGACAGAGAGGGAGGGAGGTATGGAGGGACACAGAGAGAGAGAGAGAGAGAGAGAGAGAGAGAGAGAGAGAGAGAGAGAG
Organism: Sardinella longiceps; assembly: GCA_027497455.2. Lineage (NCBI taxonomy): Eukaryota > Metazoa > Chordata > Actinopteri > Clupeiformes > Clupeidae > Sardinella > Sardinella longiceps. Next base: position 2,737,283 of record JAODXP020000021.1, read on the forward strand.
AGAGAGAGAGAGAGAGAGAGAGGGAGAAAAATCCTGTAAAGTTGGACATGCCATGTTCAATTGACAAGGTTCATAAATATGCCAACAGTAAATGAAAGGACAGCGAACCTCTCTCTCTCTCTCTCTCTCTCTCTCTCTCTCTCTCTCTTCCTTTCTCTCCCCCATACTCTCAAGTCCTGCCCAGCCTAATGACCAACAGAGAGGGGCTGCAGACAGGAGAATTCCTTGGACCGTTCTCACAGTCTCTGGGCCAAACTAGCGAGACTCTGATGTCATCATGTTCCAGAGGGTGTGTGTGTATGTGTGTGTGTGCGTGTGTGTGGGGAATCGGGGAAGTACGTTGGAATGAGAGGTGGGGGACCGCCACCAATGCGTGGGCGCGGTCAGCGTCATCCACTTCCTGCTGACAGGCGGGCAGGCGGGCGGACACTTACCGTAGTCCTCCAGCGATTTGCAAGCGATGTCCAGATGGGTGGAGCCAAAGGCATTGCGAACAAATCTCCGCCTCCTACGCAGGTCGTCCTCCCAGTAATCGAGACGCCAGAAATCATGTAGCTGACTGCGGAGGGGGAGAGAGAGGGAAAAATCGAGGGAAAGGAAGACAGAAAGAAAAAAAGAGACAGAATAGAAACAGAAAGTTAGCAAAAGGAAGGGTGCAGCCAAAGCGCTACTTCACACAAAACCGCACGTGGATCCTCCTGCTGAGATAAAAAGGATAAATAGCGTGTAGTACACAGGAGTTGGGCGTGAGTAGAGCAGGAAAGTAAGAGTGTTCGGTTGCACTAATGTCATGAGAGGGTGACCTTAATTAGCAAGTAAAACAAACCAGTAATTACAAAGGCACTAGTCATCACCACACCACGGCAGGAATCACACACACACACACACACACACACACACACACACACACACACACACACACACACACACACAGAAGGTGGGATACATATACAGCTGGAGAGGGTTCAAAACTCGTTGACTTTTCCCAAGCAGTTTTCATCAGTGAGCCCCCAAAACTACCATCAGCACTGCGCCCCCGCCCCCCTACCCAAAATGCCCCCCTCTCTTCAGCCCCGAAGCTCTGGACCCCCTGAGCGGAGGCAGCAATGCCCCCCTTGGCCTCCTGTGCACACATAAATTACACCAGGTCCCATTAACAAATACGGGATCAAATTACAAGCATAAATGGCACAGCTTGCCTCCCTTTTTTACTGTGTTTTTTAACAAGTCCTGTAAATCAAAAGGCAGGACCCTCGATGCAGACAGCGTGCGGTTTAATGATGTGGGACAGGAGTGTATGTGTGTGTGTGTGTGTGTGTGTGTGTGTGTGTGTGTGTGTGTGTGTGTGTGTGTGTGGGGGGGGGGGGTGTCGGTGAGTGTGTGTGTGTGTGTGTTGCAGGGGGAGGTGTTCTGTGTTTGAGGCCCAAGACCATAAAAACCTTTGGGCTGCCTCACCGATCTCCTCCCTGTGCCTACGCTGAGTCGTGATTAAAATAATGTGATGAAATATTCATCGTAATGATTCCCGAGGCCGCCTGAAGCAACCCAAAAAGAAAATTGCTTTTTTATTCATTATTAATAACTGAATTAAGGTCATAAAAAAGACAAAAAAGGAGGGAAATTAAAAAAAAGAAAAGAAAAGAAAAGGAAAGAAAAGCAGAGGAGAAGATGGAAGGAGAGAGAAAGAGAGAGAAAGGAAAAAACAGCTCTGGCATGTGGTAACCATCTTTGTAAATGATTTCAACATCAGCAAAGACCTGGGATAATTTTATTGCTGGCGGCTAATGTGAACCATTAAGAGCTGAGGACTGGAGCATCAGGTTACTAAGTGCTGCACGTTTCAAGTGGGCCTGCGTGGCGCTGGATGCCTTTCAAAGGGCCGCTGCAGCCGTGCTGCACAGAGAAAGCCCAGAGTCGCACTGACACTCGTTTGCTCGCCTGACCATCTGGGGATACGTAAGAGGAGGGTGATGACGGGGGTAATTGGGATGCTGGATGACAGTATGAATGGTTGTGTGTGTGTGTGTGTGTGTGTGTGTGTGTGTGTGTGTGTGTGTGTGTGTGTGTGTGTGTGTGTGTGTGTGTGTGTGTGTGTGTGTGTGTGTGTTGTGTGTGTATGCATGTGTGTATGCATGTGTGAGTTAAATAACCCATAGATTTATGCAGTGTGTGTGTGTGTGTGTGTGTGTGTGTGTGTGTGTGTGTGTGTGTGTGTGTGTGTGTGTGTGTTGTGTGTGTGTGAGTCTAAAAAACAGAGACAGTGGTGACAGAGAGTGACTGTGTGAAGATTGCCTGCATTACGTAATGTTATTTCCATCTATAATTTCTTCGCCTATGATACCTTATCCACTGAAACCAAAAGAATGGGGGTGGTTGTCTCTTTTTCTCCAAACTCGCAGAATATCCAACACTCACAAATACACAGAGCCACACAGAGATTGCACTGTACTGTATTTTAAAAAGTGCACTTGGGCAACCCAGCGTAACCCATCACTGTATAATGCCAGGAAACCGTTACAATAACAGCTGCATTCCACTCCCAGATGTGGCACAATGTGTGCGGGATGCAGTCTTTTGGCTCCGAGTGGAGGGGGGGTTTGATTGTATGGCTTTCTCTGTTCCGCTGCTGTAATACTGGGGCCGTCTAAACAGATTAAAGTGTTACGAGGGGGATCATATCACTAACCGAGCCCACCCCCTACCCCCCTTCTCTCTGCGCCCTGAATATAATATCTACAAATGTCAGAAATCAAGAGGCACTGGAGACTAAGCCGGCCTCTGACAGTGATGAGAGCTCAGTCTTAGTTTAGCATCAATCAAAACTGCATGGGCGTGCAGTGTTTGTCTGTGTGTGTGTGTGTGTGTGTGTGTGTGTGTGTGTGTGTGTGCGCACGTCTGTGTTTGAGTGTGAGGTGTATGCATATATCTGCATCTGTGCATGTGCGCATGGATTTGCATGTGTCTGTGCATGTATATTAGACAGACAGATGGATGGAGAGAGAGAGAGAGAGAGAGAGAGAGAGAGAGAGAGAGAGAGAGAGAGAGAGAGAGAGAGAGCAGAAGAAGAGAAACGAGTGAGCCTCGCCTCTGTGTGTTTGAAGCACGTCTGTTTGCATACATAAGCCAATGCCAAAAGTTCATCACGCACCTTGGAATGAAAGGCAGCATGAAACGCCTGGAGCTTGTCCCCTGTCAATCTCAGCGCTCCACCCCAATCCACCCTCCCCCATCTCCCCATCACCCTCCCCCCCCCTCCATCCCCTCCATTCCTCCTTCACCGTAACCCTCCCCAAAAGAGAGATGTCAGAAACCCTGAAGGGCGAAACCCACGTAAACGATATTGTAAACGCAAGATTACACCATGAAAACGTGGGAAAAAAAAAAATGCAAATCCAGCCTTCAGATCCAAATCCAGCGAACAGAATAGAGCCTGGAAAAAGGAAGAGAGAGAGAGAGGGGGGTGGGAGAGATTACGGCTCGAGATTATAACCCCCAAATCTGGCAGTGCGGCGGCTTGCTGAAAGGCATACTTGGGGAATCCTCATGCTTTTGGCCAGTACAGGGAGCGTGTCCTCAGTGCGCACGAAGCATGTGATCAGCACCGGTTCTCCATTACCATCTACAACACGTCAGACAATATGTCTACGCACTCAAGACTCTCTGACATGCCAAAACCAAAACAAGGGAAATGGCACAATTGCACGGGTAAATAAACTGAGGCAGCTAAGTCGTCAACATTTTGATAGCTTTTTCTCCCCCCTGGAAACCCCACCTCAGCCCAACTCCTTATCCGGGCTGGCTTCTATCATATGCTTTTAGTTTGACGGCGGTTTTCGATTATAGGTGGTTGGGGGGGGGGGGGGCTGTTGATACCCAACACCACCACAGTGGGTGCAGTCCGGTTCGGTTCGGATGGGTGCCATGTGCTGCCAGTGGTGCGATGAGGGCCTTTCTGCAGGCAGGGTGGTCCTCAGGTTTGCCCTGGGCCTGCCTGATCAGAAATGGCAATGAGGAAGAAAACAAGCCCTGTAATTACGGTGCAGTGAAGGGCAATATAGCAGCGATTTGCTATCAGGTCTGCTCATCTTAGAAAATTAAAGCCACATACTGTAGGGCAGATTCAGTGGTTTGGCTTTTATATAGAGAGCAGATCAGTTACAGTAACTATACTGTCTATCTGAGTCTTGTTTTCTAATGTCGTGCTTATTGATCTGATTATATCGATCCCCAACCTGACCCTCTACACTTCTCAGACTACACTTTCAAACTGCGAAAAGACACTCCTAGACCAGATAAGAGCCATTCCCACATCAATTGTTCTAAATAGGCTAACACCTCATCCGAACCGAAAGTCGGTGCTGATCTCGATTTATTTTCCATTTTTTTTTTCCGCTCCAAATATGTCTCAGTCACAGTCGGTTCTGTGTTTGACTTGAGTCTATTTTCTAGTGGAGAGGCGCCTGCTGTGGAGTGATGCTGAGGGAAGTTGGTCTAATCTGCTTTCACCTAGTCAGGTTTCCCCTGCCTCTGCCGTGACCTGAAGGGCCACAGAGCCTCAGCTGAGGAGCGGAGAGTGTGAACGCACCCAGCAAGGGGAAAACAGAGCCAGATGCTGTGGTCTGCTCTCAACAAGGGAAGGAGGAAGGAGAAGTCAGAGCCAGCATCTGTGTGTGTGTGAGTGAGTGTGTGTGTGTTTGTGTGTGTGTGTGTGTGTGTGTGTGTGTGGGTGTGGGTGTGTGTGGGTGTGTATATGTGTGTTAGATGAGGAGAGAAAGAGTATTTGTGTTTGTTTGTTTGTGTGTGTGTGTGTGTGTGTGTGTGTGTGTGTGTGTGTGTGTGTGTGTGTGTGTGTGTGTGCTAGGTGAGTAGAGAAAGAGTGACCACAGCCAGTGGATTTGCTGCATTCACGCAGAGGGCAATATTTCTATCGATTTCCTTTAATCAATATGGTAAGCCATTAAGGAGCTTTGGGGAATCCATTAATGTAAGGAATCAATAAGGTTCTCAATGCGCTACAGAGTAGACAGGGTGTGATGACCACACACCAGGTAAGAACTTTGCCCTGTTCTGTTGTGCTTTTTCTGCACACAACATGGCAACAATGGGGATAATCACTCACAGACGACCGTGTGCTTTGCGTTAACCGCGCCAGCGAGAAGGCGCGCGTCGCCGGCGTCCTCGTGGCCGACGACAGCGCGTTCGTCTCCGCGGCAATCACCGGGACGGAATTAGCCTCTCCAGCCTCCGTCTCCATCTCCCCCGGCGACTGTGCGTCTCCGTGACAACCATAAAGGATGGAAGGAGGAGGGTCACGGGGGCCCTGGAAAGCGGCTCAAATTTATTAGTCACAACAGCCATCAATCACCCAAATGGATTTCAAACTGCATTTTAAAAGCTAATTTTCCAGGGCAGATAACCCAAACTATCAGCTGGGAGACATGCCAGGGCGTTATTTACTGGCTCGCTCCGCCCGCCCCGTTTCTTTAAGTGTGGCGTGATAAATGTGCTCAAGAAAAAAAGAAGTGGAGAAAAAGCGTCTCTGTTGTCCTTTCTCTTACATGCTACTCCAGGATGTTGTGTGGGTGGTGTGTCACTGCATGTGTTCGTATCTGTGTGAAGGGGGCTGGTGTGTGTGTGTGTGTGTGTGTGTGTGTGTGTGTGTGTGTGTGTGTGTGTGTGTGTGTGTGTGTGAGTGTAAGATTTAACACCTCAAGAGTCCATGGGGAATGTGCTTGGTTTATAAAAGGCAGTAAAAAAAACCCTTGAGGCTATGATTTAAGATAAACTAGTAAAGTGAAAAATAAAGGCTCAGATAACAGTTTCATACCAGAATATAGGGCTTTTAGAAAGAGGGAACGTGGCCAGTGTGTGTGTGTGTGTGTGTGTGTGTGTGTGTGTGTGTGTGTGTGTGTGTGTGTGTGTGTGTGTGTGTGTGTGTGTAAGGGTGTGTTCCTGGGTGATATACTGGGTTCATATAGGCTCAGCAGAAAGCCAGAAGGTGTCTGAGCTGCTCCAGTGCTGTGTGTGTGTGTGTGTGTGTGTGTGTGTGTGTGTGTGTGTGTGTGTGTGTGTGTGTGTGTGAGTGTGTGTCTGAGCAGCTCCAGTGCGGTGTGTGTGTGTGTGTGTGTGTCTGTGTGTGTGTGTGTGTGTGTGTGTGTCTCTGTGTGCTCTGTGTGTCTCTCTCTCTCTGTGTGTGTGCTGTGTGTGTGTCTGTGTGTGTGTGTGTGTGTGTGTGTCTACAGTCATCCTCACAGGGCCTGTGAAAGTAGAGAGAGGCTGTGAAAGACATGAATACGATCCAAATCCACCCCTACACACCACTCCAAATGTACAGCACAGAGATGAAGGGGACTGCAGAGTGGGAGGGGTTACTGGAAGGCTGGCCTGTCACTCAAGCTCCAAAAGATTTCATCACTTGTCTACCTATGAGTGTTATACTGTGTGCTGCTTACAGTGCAACACAGCGCATACTTCAGTGAACTTCAGTAATTACATTGTTAGAGTAATAATGCAATTAAATAATGCAATACATTTTCTATTACCTCTACATAATTAAGGCAATAAAACATTATTTGCCCTATTCTTCAGTAAATGTGCATCATGATTATTTAGAATATTCTATACTCTTATCTCAGTGGCCAAGACTTTTTTTCTGCTTTTTGATCTGAAATAGATTCTGCTGGAATAGATTATATCGTCTATTATAACCATTCATAATTATAATGGACCTGTTATTGCAATTGCTCAGATATGCTTTGTCTCTCTACATTGCATGTGAAAGTTGACAGGCAAAAGATCTGGAGGAAAACTTTGCCATGTGAGGTCATTGTGTATTTTCGGCACATCATTGATGTTTTGAGCAACTTCCAATTATTCTCACAGAGACGTCTATTGAAAGAGTGGAGTGGTGGAGTGGAGGGGAGGGGGAGAGAGGGCTGGGGACAGGAAAAAGGAAGAGAGAATCCAATAAGACACCATTATATTCGCCTTAAAAGCCTCCCCTTCAGACACAAATGGGGGCACAATTAGAATAAATGCCCCGTAATCAGGGGGGGTGGGCTCGACTTAAAGAGCGACAGCGGGGGGACTGGTTTCCATCAGGGCCACACAGCCGTCTGGGACGTGGCGGGCGCCTGGCCCTCGGTCCTTTGCTGCCACTGACACTAAACACACACCCCGCCATCCTCTCTTAAAGGGAGTCAATCCGAGAACAAATGCCCCTTCTCTCCCCATTGGGCTGCCGACGGAGACGGACATTTAGCCCCTACGAGTGAATCTACGGTGGCCTCAAGCGACTGACAGATTTATGAGGGCTGCTCATGTTTGGAAGGATTTCCTCTTCGGACTCCAATGTGATCCATCACAGCCTCTACGCAATTTGGGAGATGGTCACTGACATCTCTTTTTTTGTCATTTTTTTCTGATATGAAGTGGAATGACTAACACATGGCTTTAGGGTTAAAGTTGATAACTGCTATTAAGGAAGGTGCAAGCCTCCACAAGTCAACTTCAGGTTATGAGTGCATCATCTGTTTCATCTGTGTTTCAAACTGACACGATTCGCGTTTCGATTAACACATTGGTGATGGAACGATGTCCAAAAAAATTCTATGTCTATCCATAAAGTGAAAGCATGCTGTGACATCAGTGCACTGGTCTTCAGATGGCAATAAATACACAACTACACACACTCGGCCTTGACAAAAGGATCCCCAAGTCCTGTGTCAAACCAGAGTTCAGTTTGCACAACTGGCCAACACATGCTTGACAACAGAATTTAGATATTATTTTCAAAGTAAAGAATAAATTGGGAAATAATCTAATTAAATCCACATATTTTCTTTTTTTTCTGAAGCATTAACACATTGCAATTTTTGAACGCCACCATCCACAGCCTGTTTTTATCAACAGCAAGTGCAGGAAGTGGTCAAAAGGACTTTGATCTGTGTCTTATTTAGTCTTTGCATCACGGACTGTTGAACTTGCTAACATGTGATGATGTAGTGATCTTTACAAGCCTCTTGATGGCTCTGCAAAGTCCCAGACAGTTCAACTCTTGACTTGAGGACCAAATGTCATACTTCCACTCAGTCCTTTTCAGAGGCTCTACAAAGATGCGTGATTTATGGTGAAAAACCTGGCCCTCAGCGATCAAAGGCCGCTGTATCCTGGTTCCAATTCTCTCATGTCGCAATCTCACAATAAAAAGCGATGTGAAGACTTCTCCGGGCTCAGGGCCCAATGTGTGGACCCTTTTTCATGATTACTCAGCAAGCCAGGGAAAGAAAAAGTGAATCTAACAGTCCACAATTCCAAGCATTACATCCTTTACAAAATGACCTGAGAGTCTTCTCAGGGGCTAAATGTTACAAAAGCGTGATTTAACACGGAGCATGGGTCAGCAAGAATGCAGAGATCTAATATGAGAGAAACAAACCCACCACCCTTGCACCCAACCACCCACCCACCCACCCAAGTCTTCAGTTCCACACCCTTCATTAGGGAGGAAGGCAAGGGAACAAAGAGAGGCTTTGTGTGAACACACCCGAGACCACCACCATCAGGCAGCACTGGGCAAATTACCCAGCAGCCCCTCGCTGGAGGGCCAGGTCTGCAAGGGTGAAGGACAGAGACAGTGTCACAACCAAGCTATAGCTAGCTGTGACACAAACTCACACTTGTACTCTCTTTCTAGCTCTCTCTCTCTCTCTCTCTCTCTCTCTCTCTCTCTCTCTCTCTCTCTCTCTCTCTCTCTCACACACACACACACACACACACACACACACACACAAAATCCCATCTCAACCAGACCCCAAGCAAGCAAGACTCTCCATCTTTCACCAGGATTGGGGTTCCGTGGAGGGAGTGGGGCTACTCGGCTCTCTGGCTCTCGCCCTGTGAAATTGATGACAGCGCAAACGGGGGCGCTTTTCCAGAGATAATTAGCATTGAGGCGGCAAGGTTAAGAGCACCCTAGGGGGGGGAGAGCCTGCCGGAGGTCAAGAGCAAATGAAAGATGGGTGGCACAAGGAGAGAAGAATGGATAGCAAAGAACAAAGGGATCGGGGCTCGGCAGAGTCGTACTTCATATTTGGGTCTCTGGAGATCTGCAAGGGGCAGGTTTTGTATCCTTTTGATCCGGCTTCATCAACAAACCTCACTTCACCAAAGAGCATCTAAGGGATTTCAGTGTAAAAGGGTCGTCAATGTGATGATAGCCAGTTACTGCTGCAGCCATGTACTGATGCATAAAATAGATCAGCTGATGTTATCCACTTTTTAAATTATAGTTTTGGAAAAGGGGACATTTTAATAAAAGAGAGAACATTGTGTATGTCTGTGTGTGTGTGTGTGTGTGTGTGTGTGTGTGTGTGTGTGTGTGTGTGTGTGTGTGTGCGTGTGCGTGGGGGTGCACATCCTCCATGGATTCCAGAGGGCCTTGGAGAGGGATGTGGCATGCTGGCGACGTACACACCCTGACAGATGCAACCGCCCGAGCCAGCCAGTCTCCTCCAATCCTCCCTCCCACATCCAAAGCCATTTGCCAGAATGCCCTATATATCATACGCATTTGCATCATGCTCCTTTGTTGTAGCACGCCAAGGGGACAGGTTCATCAAACACTCCTCCTCCTCCTCCACCTCCTTCTATTCCCTCTATCCTCTACCCACCCGAGACACGATGAGCCCCTCTGAGCTTCCGTGGGGGCTGGAATCTCTTTGAGCTCTAATGGACAGAGGCAAACAGCTCAAGGAGACCAATTCAACTCTCTCTCTCTCTCTCTCTTATTCTCTCTCTCTCTCTCGCTATCTCTCCCTTTCTTTCTCTCTGTCTCCCTCTGATGTGCGCTGGTATTAGAATTGATAACCCTTTCAAGTGCGACCGGCGGAGAACTGCTTAGCCAGGTTGCGTGTGACCGAAAAAAAAGGCAGGTTCATCCCGTCTCCCGAGTTATTATCCGATGCGGCCGACTCTTGCCATTCATCACGTGTGGCGAGATGGAACTCGCTGTTAGTCAAGGGAAACGGCTGTTCCAGTGCTGCCCCTGAAAAGATCAATACATGCCACCGCATCTTACCCTCCCTCTCTCTCTGTCGCTGATGCTCTTCTTTTTTTTCCCTCCCTTCCTCTCATCCTTTCACTGGAGCAAAAAAAAAGTAATTATATGGGAGAAATGTTGACAATCGATACCTCCCGTCAGGTTAAGTTAAGGCCCCTGTTGCTGGGGTAGAGGGTAGGAGAGGAGTTTTGGTTGGGTGGGTGGCTGCTGGGGTGGGGTGGGATGCGGTGCGGAGTGTCTGTGTCAGCTGTCGGGGTGATGCCACTGACGTCCGACAACAGGGACAGGCGGTATGGGAAAGGACGCCTGTTCGGTCTGGTCCTGTTCACTCTGCTCCTGTTTAACACTCTTTACTTTAGTTAGCAGGGCCGCACCACAGCAATTACTACTACTGGGAGAGGACACAGGCATGGGCTTGGATTGGTGGTCTTACACACTTGGGGTTTGTCTTGAGATTTACAGCAAATTAGCATTGCTGCAGTTCATCACAATTTCTACACTGTTTGTTGGGATGGAAAGACTGGACTGTCTCTATCTCTCTTGGGTGCTGTAATATTGCAAAATAATTTCTCCATGTGTGCTGTAAAAAATAATTTCTCCATATGTGAGACAATTAAAGGGATATCTTATCATAAAAGACAGGTTGAAATCCAGAAGCTGTTTCATGGATTCCAAATACTTATAGATTCTAATACAATCATCAAAAAGTTATTTTTATTCGTATTATTATTACCTTTGGTGACTATACTTTGTTGACATACTGTGTTGACAATTGCATGAGATCTCAGAATGGTTGTTTCTACATACATTGATTCACAAGGTGCATTAATACAAAAATATGTTAAGGAAACAATTCATCCGCAGCTTTCATGAATAAGAGGAGCTTATGCACAGGGGAGGATACAGATAAATAATGAAATGTCAAAACAGAAGCGAATCATTTAAGTCCATCTCTGCACAACGCATTCCTCATCGGTGACATAAAGGACGTTTCTGATGTCTAGATAATAGGCTCAAGAACGTTTATGAAAAGCCCCCTCTGCCATTTTTTTTTTTTCTTTTTTTTTTTTTAACTCAGCTTCCATGCATTATTCTTAAATCAATTCCACCGCCTGGGCTCTGACATCTCCTTCTCCCTCTTTGACGAGGCTGAACTTTATAATCCACCGGCCGAGGTCAGAGGTCAACAGGAAAGGGGAAGAGAGGGCAAGGAAAATCACTCCCCGGGCACGGGCGAAATTCTGACATCTAATTTTCGACTTGATTTATCAGTGCCAAGCTAAAATTGATAGCGTGTCATTACCAGGCGGGGAGCTGTCCGAAGGAGACACATCAAAGGGCCCCTCGTTTTGATTTAGACGCGTGGATCAATACAACCCTATACTGT
>JAODXP020000021.1:2753729-2756229 GCA_027497455.2 Sardinella longiceps
CACAGAGGAGTCTGCCAAGATGTTTCAAGTCAGCTTTGTACTTTAGTGAGCGCCAAGGGCATTGCTTGGGTTACAACATTAAAAAAACATTTAAAAAAAACAGTTTGATGACATTAAGCATTATTGGAGACGTACTAATGACATGTTTGTCTAGCTTGAATTCCAAACTAGCTTATTAGGTTGTCCAGTAATGCTGTTGGACATATTCATTGGGTGAAAGTGAGGAAAACTTCGCTGTGAGAGCGGGCCACAGTCACTCTGGAAAGGCCATTATGGCGGTGCTACCGTGTGAACCACACAGTGAGACACGTCCCAGAGGCTGGCTTAGGTGCTCGGTGGTCTGGAGAGCGCGTGAGGGACCGAGGGTAGAGTGGCTGCTGGACTGGTCAGTCTGTCATGTGGGTCGTATGGGCAGAAAGCAGACAGGCCACACTCAATGGTGTTTTTAGTCCCCCAACGGCAACTTCCAGCAGGGCCTGTTCTAGCCTTTTCAATGCCCTAGACCAAATATGAGTTTTGCCCCCTCTTTCCTAAAAATTCACGTGAAAAACTGAAGAAAAAAGGTAATAAATATATTGCGATGTCCCCTTGATATATGGTGCCCTGGGCGATCGCCTGGTTGGTCTATACCTTGAACTGGCCCTGCCTTCCAGGCAGCACAGCCTATAAGACATTACTTAAACCCTAACCCCCTCAATCCATAAACCTATCCCTAATTTTTTTGGAGGGGGTGAGTGCCTTGAAGGCAGTGCTGCCTGGAAGGCACCGTTAAGGACAAAAAAAAAGTCCAAAGACCACAGGCCACTGGACATACGGTGGGCCGATCTAGAGTGAAGGTAAACACCAGGCTTGGCTGGCTACTTAAAGCTTGAGCTCGGGATTAATTCAAGTTCATCCAAATTGATTTACTTAGGGTAGCGTTGCTTTGTGTAGTGGGTGTTGTCAAAGACACAACATTGGAAAAGAGAATCTTTGTTACTAAACAATGACTGTTAAAAAAGACACCGTTCGGAGATTAAACATGACAGAATGTGTTTTGAGTTGCTAGATTGCATAGTCAGTTTACTAGAGACGTGTAGGCAAGACATTCTGTAAATACCACTGCACTGATTACCACATTTAAATCTCTAGTAAACACTGCTGATTGCTATTGTCATATCTATGGAGAACAATGACAACAGAAAAGAGCCTTTTCAAGGCGGACTAAATGCCATCTCAAGTAACAGATGTTATGTCTTTTAAAAAAAAAGAGGTGAAAATAGCTCTCTGGAGCGAGTCAGTCATCTGTCAGTTGCTGAGTGTGTGATGTTCATAATTAAGGACACAGGTTACTCAAGGAAACACTGCAGTGGGCTGTGCTATAAATAGCAGCAACAGCAACCCACATACTCCCACTTAAAAGCGCAAAACAAAAAGCAAAGACAAGCCCTCAATGTCGGAGTGGCATACACCAACCAACCCCCCAATTCACTCACACACACACACACACACACACACACACACACACACACACACACACACACACACACACACACACACACACCCCTCCCTGACTAAAGAGGCATCGCTGCGAGCCGCATCTGACTTTATCTTGCCTGCTAAAATAAGATTGTCTTACTGTGCGGCCCTCAGGGGGATCTCGCGCTAATATTCGAAATCTAATTTGCTAACAGAGGCTAGCTGCTAATTGAATTTCCTGCCTTATATTTGAATTCTGTCAGATACGGTATGGCGGCGTATTCCTCAAGCCGGCCGGATAACTCAATCTCCGCGTGTCATCTCCCGTTACCATGTGACACGCCGTCTGACAAATATCAAACGTTATTTATCACTTCTGAGAGAGAGAGGGGGCCTGGGGGTGGGGGGGGGAGTGGGTGGGGGGAGGCAGTGGAGAGGCTGGGATATGAGCTTTGGCACTGACACCAACTTAATTGTAAAAATGTCTTATCTGCCCCCCACATCTTCAATCTTAAGGGGTGTGTGTGTGTGTGTGTGTGTGTGTGTGTGTGTGTGTGTGTGTGTGTGCATGTGTGTGTGTATGTCAGTGAAGTAATAACCTGGAGGGGTGCAAGGATGTGTGTGTGTGTGTGTGTGTGTGTGTGTGTGTGTGTGTGTGTGTGTGTGTGTGTGTGTGTGTGTGTGTGTGTGAGGAAGGGGGGTGAGTCTAGGTGATGGAGCTAGGTGAGGAGTGCTTGCTGTCTGGGGCCCAGTGGCAGAGAGATGAATGAGGGTCCAGGTGAGTGTGTGTCGGTGACACCACCCGTCACAGTTGCCCCCCTTTCCGCTTTATCGGGGCAGGTCAAGGATCCTGGAGAACGCTGCATCAAACTAACGGCTACTGGAAGGCTGCTGCCTTCAGATAAGAAACCCATCACTGCTGAGATGCATGGCCTACTAACAGCACACGTGTGTGTGTGTGTGTGTGTGTGTGTGTGTGTGTGTGTGTGTGTGTGTGTGTGTGTGTGTGTGTGTGTGTGTGTATACTGTGTGTGTGTGTGTG
>JAODXP020000021.1:2773729-2776229 GCA_027497455.2 Sardinella longiceps
GAGAGAGAGAGAGAGAGAGAGAGAGAGAGGGGGGGGGGGTATTGGATGGAAAAAGACATAGTGAATAAAGCAACGAGGCCATAAAGACTCACAAGGAGAAAGAAACAACAGAAAAGAGGGCAAACTAGAGAGATGGACAGAGATGATGATCTCTTCTTCTCCAGGGCAGGATGTGAGGGGTTCAAGTGGTAAACAAACTCCCCCAGTGAACCCTGGAGACTGACAGCAGTGCCAGTGTGAAGGACTCTCCTCACAGTCCCCATTCAGCATTCACACATAGCTTTGGCCTCACCGTCCAATGGCAGACTCAACTGACTCATGGAACAGACTTTTCCATAGTCTTATATGTCTGGCAAACCAATCAGAACCCCTGTACCAGTGACTCAGTCCCAATGCCCCCACCCCCCTTAGCCTTAAGCCCTAACCTCTCAACGACTTAACTGATATGATGCTAATTCATGATTGGGTGATTCATGACAGTTAAGTCTTAAGAGGTCCAGGGATTAAGGTTTGGGACAGACATCGGGATTTGGGCAGTATGAGGATGGAAACTACAGCAGCAGAAAAATGTGTGTGTTTGTGTGTGTGTGTGTGTGTGTGTGTGTGTGTGTGTGTGTGTGTGTGTGTGTGTGTGTGTGTGTGTGTGTGTGTAGTGCTGCTAACACTGATGGGTGAGACATCGTGGGTGATAAGTGGAAGATTTGCTGCTACTGTCAGACAGGCAGCAGCTCCTCACAGCAGACAGAGGTGGTGCTGGGATCACACTTATATTCTCACATGTCAAAGTCCTGACATTCTCTCCTGTGTGTGTGTGTGTGTGTGTGTGTGTGTGTGTGTGTGTGTGTGTGTGTGTGTGTGTGTGTGTGGGTGCTGTGCGCGTGTGTGTGTGTGTCCTCACACCAATCCCTCACACCTGAGGGTAGGAGCCAACGTGGCGTGAGAACTTGAGAGTGTTTGAGGTGAGTGTGTCTATGAGTGCTTGTTTATCTATTGTGAAACGTCTGTGTGTGTGTGTGTGTGTGTGTGTGTGTGTGTGTGTGTGTGTGTGTGTGTGTGTGTGTGTGTATGGTTGAGTTGGTTGAGCGTGTATGTGTGTGTGTGACATTTCGGTGTGATGTGCTTGTGTAGGCCTACTGGGTCTTTGTGTCGATGTAACTGAATAAAAAGGAAGACAAAAGAAAGTCATTAAAATAATTCATCAATTAGATATTCCTTCTATTTGTTTTTCATCTTTTGGTCTTAATCACAACCCTCACTTAAGATAACCAAAATTGTGACAAAATTGTGTGCAAATTCTGTGTTTCCATATACATACCAGTAGATCAGAATGTCCACAGTATATAGCATGCAGACACAAACCCCAAAAACATTGACAGTGCCACTGAATGCTTTTGAGTTTCCAGTCCTTGGGACTTTCCAAAATATAGTGTATGTGCTGGACAATACTTGGACAATAAAAACAAAGAGAGATGTTTGGCTTGTAATCTATAGTCATTATCACAGTATTTTTATCTGGAGGCTAGTCTTGTAGGATCCAACTTCTAAACTTGGTCCAGGCTTGTCCTTACACCCCTCCGGGGAACTCTTCTGCCACTTAATCTTAGATCTCCTACTGTTAGCTACTTCAAAGTTAGTTTCTTTTTGCGGATGCTTTTGCGGTATTGATGACAACTATGAAAGACGTTAAAAGGTTGTGCCCTCTTCTTTAGAGTGCTGGTTTCTTTGCCACTTTGGATAACCTTTCCCCCCCCTCTTTCATGTGGTGCAGAGATATTTCAGTCCACCCTATCTTCAGGATTTTATGTGGATGTTTGTATGCAAGTTTATGTGTTACGAGATTACACGCAGGAAGGGAAGATGACACGCTAGTTTTTCAAACGCAGACGTGTGACCAGCCACAGCTTATTTTTCTTTATCTCTCTTCA
This sequence comes from Sardinella longiceps, assembly GCA_027497455.2. Taxonomy (NCBI): domain Eukaryota; kingdom Metazoa; phylum Chordata; class Actinopteri; order Clupeiformes; family Clupeidae; genus Sardinella; species Sardinella longiceps. Next base: position 2,775,655 of record JAODXP020000021.1, read on the forward strand.
TCCCTCTTTGTCTTCGTGAAACCGATAAATTGTAATGTCTAAAACCAAAGCCGTGTTTGGATACATGCCTGCTGACAAGTTCACTGGTACCTCAGCCAAACATATTATATGTGGGGTGGAGATATACAGGCCAGATATGCAGCACCAGGAAACTAGCCAGACCGAATGTTGGGGACATTAAGTGGAGGAAAAAAAATAACAAGTTAAAAAAGGTTTACACGTCTGGCCAAAAAGTCTCTCTGGATTTCAAACCAAGCCAAGGCTTACTTCTTAAATAACAGAGAGAGAGAGAGAGAGAGAGAGAGAGAGAGAGAGAGAGAGAGAGAGAGAGAGAGAGAGAGAGAGAGAGAATATGTGAAAAAGAAAACAGCAGAATAATAAAAGAAATAATTTTGCTCAACATTATTTCAAGACATGACATGGTTCATTTCGACAGCTATGAAAAGGTAGAGAGAATTTTGATTGGCCGTCACATCAGCTCGTTTTGCCTGCGCACTAATTAGCCAATGAAATTGACACCTTGGTGCAGACTGATGCTGTTAAACCAACACGCGGACGTGGCGCACTGGCAGTAA
>JAODXP020000021.1:2778729-2781229 GCA_027497455.2 Sardinella longiceps
GCAGATCTCACAGTAACTGTAGGCACATTTACATAAAAAGCCACACATGCATTACACACACACACACACACACACACACACACACACACACACACACACACACACACACACACACACACATTCTGAGCAAGGCTGTGAGGGACGAGTGCCATTATTCTGTCCAGTCGTGGATACAAAAGATTGTTTTCCTCTTTTTATTGCAACGCTTTCCAGAGCTCGCTCCCATGAGAGAGAAAGAATACGAAACGGCTCTCAAACAACATCTGCTACAGAATGGTGCTGAAAATGCATATCAGCCTTTTCCCTTTATTTCTCGCTTCTTGTGTTCTCTTTTTCTTTCTGTCTCTTTCTCTCTCTTTGCTCTTTTCTCTCTTTCTTTCTTTTTTTCGTTCTTTCTCTCTGTCTTGCTCTCTCAGTCCTTGCAAAATGCAGGTTAGGTTTCAGAGTGCTGTCGCTAGACAGTTCCATCATTGACTTCACGGTCTCGGTAAGTGATGTCGGTTACTGCTGCCATGGCAACTGATCTGCGATTCCTTGAGCGGACGAAAGGGAGGGGGATAAAAGGCGCGAAAAAAAAAAATCAGGAGTAAAACAGATAGAGAAAGAGAATGTGAAAGACTGAGAAAGAGAGAGAGAGAGAGAGAGAGAGAGAGAGAGAGAGAGAGAACAAAGAGAAAAGAAAGGTTACGATTCATGGCGACAAAAAATGGAAGACATGGAATGAGAGAGAGAGAGAGAGAGAGAGAGAGAGAGAGAGAGAGAGAGAGAGAGAGAGAGAGAGAGAGAGAGAGAGAGAGAGAGAAGGTGGGCCGTGAGATGTCTGTCAGAAAGCATTAGCAGAGGGTGAGACGAGGGACCCCGAGGTGGCGGCCGTCCGTCCGTTCTCTCCTTCGCCTCTCTTTCTCTCTCTCCCTCGCTCGCTCTTGGCCCCTAACCGCTACACACACTGTGATTCCTCTGCATTATCACTCCCACAACAGCCCTGACAGGAAGGGCCAGTTCGTCCTTCACAGTGCACGCACACACACACACACACACACACACACACACACACACACACACACACACACACACACACACACACACACACACACACACACACATCACAGGTTACTGTATGGATTACAATGGATATAAATGGCTTACGGGAACATACACAAACATGATTACAAGATAAGCTAGATATTTAATGGGCCCATTGTAAAGTCTTCACCACGAGTCGGGTAAAACAGACACCAAAGATTGGAACCTTGCTTTGCATAGGCGGCTGTCTGCTGTTTCAGAGTGTGTTCATTCGTGCATTCGAATTAGTGCTCAGAATACCCATGCTAGAAAGGGGTTCACCTCATCCTATAGATTTCTCTTGTCATCCTCATTTCAGTATCTTGTTTTGTTAGAACTAAACAATATTCATATTCATCAAATCTGCAATGAAGGGTACAATATCATACAATATACAGACATTTCAACAACTGCACCAAAAAATAACATTAAATATCACTGCCCACAAAAGTATAAGATAGCCTTTGCACCCTGGTACCATGTAAATTTAACACACAGCCACAGCCACACACACACACACACACACACACACACACGTTAATTCTTCTAAAGGCCAACCTCATGTTCTCCATGGTGTCTTCAGGCATGGGGGCTACGGTCTGCACGGCCGGCAGGTTCTTGCTGGTGGCTCCGTTCACAAAGCTGGAGGAAGAGGAGGAGGTGGAGGAAGAGGAGGCCGCTTCGGTCGCACCTGAGATACACACACTCAGGTTACAATATACCCCCAAAACAGAACCAGCTTTAACAAATATAGAGATGCAACCTTAGGCAAGAAAAACCTAGGGAAATACAAACATATAAGGCTGGGCGAAGATAAAATATACAATTTTAAAAAGCAAATGATGAAATCATCTGCAAAAGTTAGTTAATTAATGTTAATTTCATTTGTATATGTGTCTGTGCATGCCTTTTTATTATACATGATCAAATGCTAAGGTGAAACCCATATTTAAACACAAAGACACACACACACACACACACACACACACACACACACACACACACACACACACACATTTCCCACATTCCTGCTGTGAAGCTGTGGATATTTTTAACAGTGGTGGCCGTGTGTGAGCTCTTAATGGCCTCTGGATTGACTGGAGTCTTTCACACACACAGACTGAGTAGGACCGACAGACAGGCAGAAAGACAGACACACACACACACACACACACACACACACACACACACACACACACACACACACACACACACACACACACACACACACACACACACACACCACCACCACCACCACTAGCACCACCACACACACCTCCTCCTGCAGTAAACTCTGAGATGTTCATTCAACAGTATGCTTGTTATATATTTTTTTAAGTAATAAGTTATTATTGTTATTTTTAATTTCTATTTTTATTATTATTTTAAGAGCATATTAACATTTGTAATTTACGAATGAGGCAAAAGAGTGTACGGA
>JAODXP020000021.1:2788729-2793729 GCA_027497455.2 Sardinella longiceps
GCTAACAATTAGTCATGGTAATGTGGATTATCAAGTAGGCTAGGTGCTGCAAAAGGTAAAGGTTTCAAAACCACTCAAATTTTTGTTCATACAATTTCTGCTAAATATATTTTTATGAATGGGTTTCAGAATGATTGCAGAGTCCCTCTTAATGTTGTATTTTGAAATGTTAGCATACCAGTATAAAACCCATAGGCTACCTGGTCATTCAGACAGACATCTGGCATTAGACAGATGTGAGATGGAGATAATATTCAAGCATTAGAAAATTACTTTTAAAAAATGTAGCATATGGAGGGTACAATATGAACACCAAGGTCATGAGTGAAAAGGTATGGGTATCAACATACACACACACACACACACACACACACACACACACACACACACACATAAACAGGCACGATGCATCACAAAAAGACAGACACCAAAAGATGATATACAAATGATTTTTACTGACAAGTGCACAGGCTTGGTTGTTTTCTTCACCTTAAACACAGCCCCCCATAGCTCCTGACAATCCCCATACGTACCTGTCGAAGGAGTGGAACTGCATGGGCAGCATGGCGTGGGCCTCCCTCTTGATGGCGGCTTCTGGGTAGGGCAGCGGCTCAGGACCAGCTTCTGCCCCATCCATGGGCGCCGCCACCAGACTCTTGAGGATCTCTTTAACGTTGATGCCTTTGTTAGCCTGGCTGATGCTGGAGATGGACGAGGCGGTCTTGATCACCTCCACCCCTCCCATTCCGCTGCTGCTGGACGCTGGCTCCGACAGCAGGCTCTCCTGCGACCTCTTGACCTCAGAGGAGAGCGTGCACAGGAGCTCGGTCATGACGACGCTGCGGCCGGGAGGGGTCGGAGTGCGCCCGGAGGAGGGGGGTCCGTCGAGCTCTGCACCGTTGAGAACGCCGGAAACTTGCTCCTCTCCGATGCCGGAGTCGGTGTGTGGGAGGGAGGCCTCCAGGTGGAGCTCCTCCACTGGGGTGTGGGACTCCTTCAGAATCCCGCCAGAGTCAGGAAAGCCCACTGGATTGTCTGTTACACACACACACACACACACACACACACACACACACACACACACACACACACACACACACACACACACACACACACACACACACGCACACACACACACACACGCAACACAAACGCACACAAACACACAAGCACACACACACAAACACATAAGCACAGCTTATCAGGGGGTATCCCAAACAGGTTGTAACTCAATCACATCTACAGTACACACTCACTCAAGTGTCCACATAAAGGCAGGCACACACACACACACACACACACACACACACACACACACACACACACACACACACACACACACACACACACACACACACACACACACACACACACACACACACACACTCATAAACAAACCAGAAATAATACCATCAGTGAGAACAAATTCAAATGTAAAAGCTTTGCCTTAAAACTAAATGTTTCTAGTCTATGGCATGTACCCAAACACATTCATATTTCAAATCGCTTAATAGAAACACATAAACAAACCACTCAAGCAAACTGAACCGTCTTCATTTTCAACTCGGAATTTCCTATCAAGCAGAAAAAAAAACCCTCAGCACTTTGGTGATTAAAAGCAGCCTGGGTAGTCCCGCAGTGACACGCTGATTTATCAGCGAGATTAAGCGCTGCGCTACACGCCGGCTCCCCGCTAATGCTGGTAAAACACGGGGCGCCCGCTGCAGTCCAGCTCACTGAAGCTCACTTCAGAGGAGGAGAGCCGCCGTCGCCGGGGGAGCTTACACACACACACACACACACACACACACACACACACACACACACACACACACACACACACACTCCATATCCATATTCCTGCTGACGGGCTGGGGGGGCTTGGAGCGGCACAGGGTACGATGCAAACACAGGGTTCACTACTCAGGGTAGGACGGTTAAAAAAAGTTTTAGTTTGTCTCCACACAATGAACTTTTGATCTTTTGATCTCTGAATGGTTTTTGACATTTTCTATTAGTATTCTAAAGTACAATACTGCCTGTCAAAGATTAGTCTAATGAAACTGATCTTTAATGGGATTTTTGTAAGAAAAATAAGGATGATGGAATGTATGCTCTGACTGCATTCTTGTATTCTTCACTGAGTTTGAGTTTGAGAGGAGTGACAGATAAATCCTTTCCTAGTGGGTTTATACCTCAATAATCCATCATTTATCAATTATCTGTTACTTCGTTTATTTGTTTATTTATGTTGGTTGGTGTGTGTGTGTGTGTGTGTGTGTGTGTGTGTGTGTGTGTGTGTGTGTGTGTGTGTGTGTGTGTGTGTGTTCGTTCATTTCTTCTTTGTAGTTACAGGTCTTATCAATAATGAGGAATACAATCATTTTGTGAAAGGTAAGGAGATTTAGTCTGAGATTTAAAAAAAAAAAAAAAGTGTACAGCATCACAAAAGATGATTTTGTGATCTACCATATTCTTTTGTGGAGTAGCTTTGAATTATCCCTTAGATAGGCCACCTGCATGGAGAGATCCATATTTCATGTAACTGGTATAATGTGTGAAGTAACATCATTTGCCAAGCTTTGTCAGACTGAGTAGAACATGGTGAGAAAACAGCAGATTTATGTTGCCTTTGCACACCGAGGTCAACATATGGCACCCAAAATGAAAGCCGCCTGAGAGTCTCCCACTAGTGGACATGCAGACAGAACAAGCGGAGCTGGCACAGCTGGGTGGGCTCCGTCGGGGTCCGTTCCAGAGCTGGAGCTTCACAAGATGGCTGAACAGTAGGTGGTGCTGGGATTGATTTGCATACTGAATAGAACAGCGGTGCAGAAAGAGAGAGATATGAACTGCATCTAAAAATACACAAACGCCTTGTGTGCAGGTGCTATGAAAAAAAGCAAGAAAGAACGAATGAAAGAAAGAAAGGAAGAAAGAAAAAAGAGCCACACCACAGCCTGGAGCTCCTGATGAGAAAAGAAAAGCTGGTGGTGTTGGGTGGAGGGGTGGCAGGAGGGTCACTGAGTGGCCATTCGGCATTAAGTTCATGAAAAAATACATACGGCATCAGCACAGGCAATGCAACCAAGGGCCACACAGCTGGGTCCCTGTCTGAGGCCAGAGACTGGAGACAGAGGGGGCTGTTGGCGATTGATTAGTCATCCTCTGCCCATTACCCTACAGTACTCCAGATGCAAAATTCTCTCTCACTCTACAACCCCCCCACCCCACGCCCACCCCCCCTCTCTCTGGGTCCTCTCGATCTCTTCACCTCTCTCTCTTTAGCTCCATCTCTCTCTCTCTCTCTCTCTCTCTCTCTCTCTCTCTCTCTCTCTCTCTCTCTCTCTCTCTCTCTCTCACACACACACACACACACACACACACACACACACACACACACACACACACACACACACACACACAAAGACTCACACCGACACACACTCTCTCTCTCTCTCTCTCTCTCTCTCTCTCTCTCTCTCTTTGACTGACCCACTTGTTTCCCAGATGCTGAGGACCCGGTCGGTCACATTAATATTCATCATGTGGCCTTAGCAATGTGAGCACAGACCGATTTAGCTCCGCAAGACGTCTGGCTTCTGGCTAGAGGTGCAGACAGATAGCCTGGGGGGTCACATGTTGTCTGGGCAACATACAAAATGTAAATAAATAAATGCTACCTGAGCCCACCCCAATTCCCCCTGAGTTTATGAGGGTTGTGAATCACTTCTGTCTTTTTCTCTATCGCTTTTTTTATCTTTCCTTTCTTCTGTGTTCCTCCATGATCCTATTCTCTCTTGGTGGATTGCCTTCCTAATAGGCGCTGACAGATGAGGCTGGAAATAGCGCAGTGCCAACGACATACACACACACACACACACACACACACACACACACACACACACACACACACACACACACACACACACACACACACACACACACTCACACCCACACACACTCACTCTCACTCCCTTTTTGGCCAACTCACTCCATCTTTCAGTCTTTCCAACTCCCCCATACAACCCTCCCCCCATTCTTCTTTTTTTTTTTAGCTTTTGTTTTTTTGGTGCTACACCCCTCTCCATCTTCTTCCATTTTCTATCGCCCTCCAAAATATCAAACTGCCGCTGCAGGATTTTCTGACTTCAGTCTCTCCCCAGGTAACTGTCCCCATCTTTACCCTTATTTTGCCTTTTCTTCAAACAATGAATGATTAATGCCTTCCATGCTATAATAACGCTGCCGTTCAGTCATTAAAAGCAATTCTTCAACGACCTACTTCCTGAACTCTGCGCACCCCCTAGCTTCTCTATTTAATCCTGCGCAGCACAATTAGCTGAGTCTATGAATAAGTAAAGAGCGCATAGCAGGTCCCCCCGGCTGTGTGTGCAGTCCTTCAGTGCAACACAAGGGCAGCATAGCAGCGATGCTACTGAAAGCCTCCTTTGAGATGCTAGAATGGAAGGCGCTAGCTGGGAGGTGAAGTACAAGAACTGAGGACAAAAGTAACAGTCTGAAAACAGTGCTGTGGGAAGTAGGTGAAGACTATTCTATAGCAAAGTTTGGGAACTGTAAAAGATCAGCTTAATATGCAAAGGAATTGTATAAACAGGGAAGAGAAGAGAAGAGAAGAGAAGAGAAGAGAAGAGAAGAGAAGAGAAGAGAAGAGAAGAGAAGAGAAGAGAAGTTGAAAGCAGAAAAAAAGAGAAATACAACAGCTTAAAAAAATAAACTGAGAAGCAGGACCGTATCACAGCTGCTCACTGTTCATATTGAGTGTCCTCCAACAGGTAAACAACAGAAGCTAGATAAAATAAAGACAAGCCGACAATACATTAGCCTGAGGCTAACAGGCTAACATGAGGCTCCCATATGTGGAGGGGGATTAAGCTAACGTTCCCCACACGTGCTAATAAAGCATGTAAGTAGGCTATCAGGCTACGTGCTGCCGAGAAACAGATGCGGCGCAGAGAGGGCGCACCTGTGCTAGTGGG
>JAODXP020000021.1:2798729-2803729 GCA_027497455.2 Sardinella longiceps
CATACTGATATTTACACTAAAAGTGCATAAAAATGCTATAACAAACAAGATACACTTTAACACTACTTCACAAAATTTGACTAGAGGTACTATAGCACAGTAAGTCATAACTTTGCAGTGTGCTATAACTCATCACTGCATACACACTTCACAACCTATATTGGAAAACACATACCGTACGGCACACACACACACACACACACACACACACACACACACACACACACACACACACACACACACACACACACTCGATATAGCACAGTTAAAACTTGGCATTCAGCATGGACTGTGCAAACAGTTGCAACAATTTATATTACGAAGGCATGGCAATATATTCAGAACCAGTCTCCCGGACACATGAGAGTGGTGTCAAACATGCAGGGTGGATGCCATTGCATTAACATACTGCAGTGAGAGTGACTGTCAGAGTGGCCTGAGTTATGGCTCCCGGCTCACAACTCAGATGAAGGCACACATGCAGGTGGGGGTGGGGGTGGGAGGTGATGTGGGTGGGGGTGGGGGGTGCAGGGAGACCTACTCTTCATTTGGCCCTGCCAGGCTCAGGCTGTACACAGGCTGGAAGGGGTAGAACAGGAGGGGTGGTGGTTGTAGGGAGGCAACCAGCAGACCATTGGGGCTCCGTGTCTGGGTACCATAGCCGAGCACGGGCAGCACTGAGGCCTGGTGCAGCTGCACAGGGGCTCATCTCTGAAGCCCCTGTTGTGTTCATTCATCCAAAGCCTGTCCCTCTACCTCAGCAACTGTACTGTAGCAGCTAGTGGCTAACAGCTAGCAGTAGCAGTTAGCTATATTAATGAGCATGTTGCCCATAGCATAGATAGGAACAACATCTTCTCTGGAACAACATGCTGGAAATACATTACATTACAAACAGACTTAATATTATAAAAACAATAAAGAAATCTTACAAATTTGTTCAGATTGAATAGAGGGAGAAGCTTTGGAGGTTTACAAGGGACAAACTGGCAGCCTGGCATACTGGCTGTGGCCACGAAAGGCTACGATTCAAGACCACCCACCTCACCCACTGTGCCAACTCTCTCGACCCCTCGTCCCACCTCACCGGTCTTTACCACTCTCTGGGCACTAGTATTCTTCTGCTTCTTTGCCAACAGAAAACATGATTAAAAAAAAATCTACTATAAACATTATGCTTCCACCCCCAATCCCTACACATAAGCCATGATATCCAGGGCAGTAGACTAGCCAGTGGCATTGGCAAACTCTTAGTGCTCTGAATTGAATGATGAATGGACTGGGGTGAGAGATAGAAGAAACCCTAGTGTCAGTCACTATTTGAAAAATTACAACAGGAAGCAAAAATGTTTCCATATTGTTTCAACTGTGTCGCCATTCAAGACAAGTCAGAGAGGATTTTCCCAGCAGCCTCATCTGCTGCAGAATGATGACACAGCCGTAGCCAATCAAAGCAGCAGCAACTGCAGCTACTGCAGAGTCAGAGGAAGAACACGCACTGAGATGAACAGTTATGATGACTGAATTAAGGGTGCTGTGTAATGTGTCAATGGAAGTGTTATAAAGAACTACTAACCTTGGTGCTCTATCCACATTGAAACAAATAAAACGCACACAAAATACAACAACAAAAAAATATATAATTTAAACAGGTTACACGAATCAAGTCAGACACATCTCTGTCCAAACACACCGAAATAAGAGCTGCTGACAAAATGCATCCTGATGCCAAACAACAAGAACAAAAATCATCTTGTCAATATCAGCCAAAGGACTTTTATTCATTTCTCTATCGCTGCAGTAGCCAAGTCTGGCCACTAGAGAGCAGTAGAACCCCTGTGCTACTTACGGAGGGTGAGGTGGCAGCCGAGAGCAGAGGCAGGATCCCCCCACACGCGATGATGATGTTGTCCACCATCTGAGAGATCAGATGAATGGTGTTGTGAACAAAGATGATGTTCTCATTGCTGTTCACAAAATCCATGACCGATTTGGTGGAGTGGCTGCAATTGAACAGGGAAAAAATGACAAGGCCGGAGACATAGTTATTGCACTGCAGTTACACACCAAATTAGATAACAGTCATGGTCACAATCTGAGTAAACAAACAGAAAAAAGGGAAAGAACAAGAAAAGGGAGAGAAAGGAGAAAGAGCCTGTGTGAGAGAAAACACAAAAATGATGAGAGAGAAAAAGAGAGAGACTGTGTGACCAAAACATCACTCAGACAAAAAGGTCCTAATAACATCCGAGGATGCTTTGAAACAACATCAGTGACACCTTAATTCTAAGTGACGTTAGCGAGGCATGAATCACCTCTCTAGTGGCCACACACACACACACACACACACACACACAGAATGACCGCACTGACCTCCTCCAGACGTGCACGTCGGTCTCGAGGGCGAAGAGCAGGTCAGTGAGTAGCCGCTGGTGCATGGGCGACCACTTGAACTCTGGGATGCGGAACATGGTGGTGCGGGGGCCGGGGCTGAACTGCCGCCGCTGCTCTTCGGTCATGGGCATGCCACGGAAGCCCAGGTCCACCCGCAGGTCACGCTCCAGCTGGGCACCTGAGCGACCGTGCAGGGTCTTAATGGGCAGACAGAGAGAGAGAGAGAGAGAGAGAGAGAGAGAGAGAGAGAGAGAGAGAGAGAGAGAGAGAGAGAGAGAGAGAGAGAGTTGCTTTTTTAAAATGTCTTTTATCTTATTCTTTCTATTATGTTAATATCTCTTCATATACAGTACATATATTTGTAATGATTATTTCTATAATTCTTTCCAATGCTTTGGCAATATTGTGCACAGTCATGCTAATAAAGCTTTCTGAAACTGAGGGGAGTGGAGAGGAATAGAGGAAGGAAGTAAAACGATAATGTAAGGTAAGACCAATAAAGTAAGGTGAGGCGAGAGAAATTATAGATGAGGAACGTAGGAATAAAGTAGGAATAAAGATGATAGAGAAATGTGCCAGAGTCCCAAGAGAAAGAACAACAGGGAAAATGGAAGAATTACAGCATAACAAAGGAAGGCAGAGAGCGGGAAGATAGAAGGAGAGGAGAAAAACAATTAGAGAGGGAGAGATAGAGAAATTAGTCCACTCTCGACCTTGAGCGCCTTATCTGCTCATTAACAGCGTCGTCACCACGGGCAACGTTCAATCATCCCAGCACTTAATAACGGCAGAATGAAGGATTCTCCTACAGTCACTTGAAAAGAGCCTTCCATTAAAACTGCGTATGGGGTCAGTTCTATTTCAAAGTATGCTAGTCCGCACATATTACCCACAGCTGACTTTATTGGCTTCTGTCCGATAGAATAGCCCATTCAAACACAGTTTTATTGGCTCTGACCCCCCCTTCAGCATTGAAGTCTTCGGGCAGGGAGGAATGTCCACTTGTCCTCAGTATTGGAGCCTAACCCCTCACCCCAGCAGAGAAGAAGAGAGCATGGGTTCAATGCTTACATAAAACAATCACTGCTTAAAGAATGTCATATCAAAAGTGAGCCAGAGAAAGAGAGAAAAAATAAGAGAGAGAGAGAGAGGGGGGAAGGGAGGGAAAAAGCCAACCTTGAAGGAGTTATGTGAATGCATGAGAGAGAGAGAGAGAGAGAGAGAGAGAGAGAGAGAGAGAGAGAGAGAGAGAGAGAGAGAGAGAAAGTAGGTTGAAACACCGAGCCCTTGAATTGTACATGAGCATATTACGCAAGAGCCTGAGGATGAAGGGAGAAGGAGAACGAAGGAAAGAGAAAGAGACAGAGAGTAAGAGAGAGAGAGAGAGAGGGACGTGCGCTGAGCTAAAAATAGTAACTCTGCTAACCCACTCACTTCCCAATCAGCTCACTGAGCTACACAGGTGAGGAACTGTGTCCACATCGACCAAGATTGGAAGAGAAAGATGGAGGGATGGGATGTGAGGAGGGACAGAGAGGTAGAAGAGGAGAGAGAGAGGCAGCAGAGGCGGAGTTGGGAGTAGAGAGAGAATGATCCAGCGACTCTCCACTGAATAACATAACAGGATGGAAAAAAAGAACGAACAAAATAGCACCCAGGGCATGGTGTGTTGGTATCGACACAGGCTGTCCATGAGAGGGCCTGCTGAGCTAACTGGCAGAGATACCGAGAGACCAATAGAGGGAGGGGGGCAGATAGAGAGAGAAAGAGAGAGAGAGCGAAATGGAAATAGAATGGGAGAGAAAGAGTCCACTGGGTGCAGTTTTGGTTGAATGCGCTCAGTCTGGGGCCAGCCGAGGCGGTCACAGAGAAAATGGCTTCCTGGCTCTCTCTCTGTGCGTACACAACAGCCATGGCTCTCAGTGGCTACTGCCAGGGCCTGGGCGAGGTCTGGCCTGCTTGATCAGCTCCTCAGATCAACACACTGGGCTCCTAATCTCGGCTCTGCCCTACAACACAACCCGAATGGGTGGCCAGGGAGAGAGCGCAGCAATCCGGTCTCCTCTGAGACTCAGAACATACAGTCGGCTACTTTATCAGAGCACCTCAGAGACACCTGCTCACAGAAGTGGGACAAGTCTAAAGTGATGGATCTATGCATGTAGAAAATATAGCACCCACAGAGAACACAGTGCAAATGTACACTATAGCTAGGACACCCTGTAAGGTAAGGTGCCCTTGCACTGGAAAATAGCAACAATGCCCCTATGGGTGCATCTAAGAATTAATGAACTTTCCAAGATTGAAACAACACAAAAAGTAAAATGGTATCCTTGACATAAAAAAGTCCATCAAATGCATTAAACTGACACTGCTAGCACTGAAACTATAGGGGTGGTAAGATCAGTGGTGTGCTAAGGCTGACACCCATTTACCTGTGTGGTGGTGGTAGTTTGGATCTTCTTGGCCTCCCTGTCCTTGCCGTCGTCGGATCTCTCTGTGTCTGAGGCTGTGCTCCCCGCATCCGCAGTTGACGAGACCCCTGCTCCCTTGGTCGCTGAGTCGCCCTCCGATTCAGGGGCGCCCTCAGTGAACCCCGAAGAAGC
>JAODXP020000021.1:2811229-2816229 GCA_027497455.2 Sardinella longiceps
GTGCATGTCTCTGGGTCCATTTTCACATGCATTTTAATTTGTAAAATTGATTACCGGTATTTCTTCACTTTTAATTAAAAATTGCTCTCATTATGTTATTAGCATTATTTTGCCCATCTGTGTTAAAACAGAAAAAAATATAATTGCATTTCTCCATTAATCTCTCTCTCTCTCTCATCCATTGCTTTCTCTCTCCCTCCCCAATATATCACTGCTGGTATTGCTCTTGTCCTCTCAGAATGAACAGCATGCAAAGACCCTCAACTCAGTTCTACTCCCATTTCCACCCTCAACTCAGTTCTATTCCCACCCTCAATTCAGTTCTATTCCCATTTCCACACTCAACTCAGTTCTATTCCCACCCTCAATTCAGTTCTATTCCCATTCTCACCCTCAACTCAGTTCTACTCCCACCCTCAATTCAGCTCTACTCCCATTTCCACCCTCAACTAAATTCTATTCCCATTCCCACCCTAACCTAAATTCTAATCCCATTGCCACCCCTAATTCAGTTCTATTCCCATTGCCACCCTAGCCTAAATTCTATTCCCATTCCCACCCCTAACTCAGTCATATTCCCATTCCCTTCCTCAACCCAGTTTTATTCCTAAACCTCGTTTCATCTTCCACCAGTATAGAACAAGACCCTTGGCTGCTGCGGACTACAAGCGCAACCACAGCCAAAGCCCTGGATGAGAGAACATCACAGTACACTAGACTCCACTACACATCCTCCAAGCCTTTCTCTCTGCTCATCTATAGGATATAGAGGAGGAAAAGGGCTGGAGAACGTGCCTCTAAGCCTCCTGCTGCACAGAGTAACAGAGGAAGGCTCTGACAGCGTGAGTCGTTTGGCAGCCAAATGCGAGTGGAGCGATGAGCACGTGCCAGACCTAATCACCTCTGTGAGGGTCGGAAGAGGGAGAGGATGTGAAGCGGTGGTGGCGCGTGTGGTGTGTGTGAGTATGTGTGTGTGTATGTGTATGTGTTAGTGTGTGTGTGCACGTACTGACAGTCACCCAGGCACAGAACTGCATCCAATTCGTACTGATCCTTTCAAAATGACTGACATATGAGGCTCTTTAAAGAATGTGGCGGTCGGAATCAGCAGCTTCGCTCGGCTCGGAGCAGTCCATGCATATTTAATAAACGTGAGAGACAAGAGCTAGTTTGTGTGTACAGTGGTGGGGAAAAGTAGTGTGGTTTTGCGGGCAGGATGAGGGGGTTAGCTGATACTCACTTGTGGCCCAGGTGTTTGAGGAAGTATCCAAGGACCTTGAGGGCCTGCACCCGGATCCCTTCGCTCTTTGAGGCCAGGAGCTTGTAGATGACCCTACGTGAGGAATAACAAAATCATTAACAGCATGTTACAGTAATGGTGCCCCCATGTTCGTTCGATTTCCAGCTTTGGAGCTAGCTGTGACTGGCTGCTGCACAAAGCTGCACTCAGTGCGCTGTGCTCTGCCTGTAGAAAAAAAAAATAAGAGGATTTTTTTTTTCTCTCTCTTGCTGTAAGCCTTTTGGCGCAGCTATGAAATTAGTTTCCTCATCAAAGGAGGGCTTTTGCGCTAGCACTTCCTCTGAACGGCCTTCCTCTCACCAGGCTGGAAGAATCGCTCGCCCCGAACACCATTTATATTTCATCGAGCGCGGGGTAACTCTCGCTCCCTGATGTGATGGCACATGCAGTAGCTACCCCTTGATAGATATGCAAATTGTCTGCAGCAACATACACCAACCTTCTACTCCTACTGATTTAAGCTAAATTATTAACGCGAGGGCTCGTTTGCCATACGACGCATGACGTCTAACTGCACCAGTGTTTTATGAGTGTTTATGTGCCGGGAAGTGCGCTGTGTGTCCCCTGCGGCTCACCGTATGCCGTTCCTCTGGTCGAAGGCGGGGATCATAGAGGCCGGGTGCTCCGACATGAGAGCCACGAGGAGCTGCAGCACGTCGTGGATGTTCTCGTCCTGTGGCGAGGGATCATAGAGGAAGGAACACGAGAGCGCACATATGGATTAAATACGCCCACACTTACACAGAGGCAACATCAGCACACATGTAATGTGGCGGGAGCAAGTATGGCTTCAAGGTACTGTATACAATGATGATATTCACACACCACACACACTCGACACCAGGGATAGTCCCACCCCCCTGAGACACACTTCTACAGCAAATATATTAGCACACCCACACACACACACACACACACACACACACACACACACACACACACACACACACACACACACACACACGGGCACACACACGGGCACACACACACACACACACACACACACAATAGAACATAGACATCAATATGAGGGCAGGGTCACAGTCACTTTCCCCCTCTGACTGCCAGCTGGGCCACTGGAGGACATGACAACAGCAGCATAATGGAGGTGGCAGAGCCCGCTGAGCCCACTGACCTCATTCATAGTGAGCAGGTAGTTCAGAATGCTCTGCAGTTCATCTTCCTTCACCCCACGGTCCTGCGGAAGATAGGTCAGGAGAGAGAGAGAGAGAGAGAGAGAGAGAGAGAGAGAGAGAGAGAGAGAGAGAGAGAGAGAGAATAGGAATAAGCACAGGACATGAAAGTAAGAAGAGATAGGGACAGAGAGAAAGAGAGAGAGAGAATGAAGGATGTGGAGAAAGAGTAGGGGAGCAGATGGAGACACAAAGAAGAAACAAGGTGAGAGAAAGAAGCAGTAGGGAGAGAGAGAAAATGTCCCAGTATGAGAGACTGCAGAATGTGGAAGCCAGAATGCAATCTCTAAGAGTTTACAGATACTGAAGACTGTTCCCTGTAAACAGAAATATCTTGAAGGGGGGGTGGGGGGTGGTAATGTGTCCAGCACACAACAAACAACCTTGCCTTCCTGCTCTCATTTTTTTTCCCCTCCGTTCTCTCTCTTTCCTCCCTATTTTCCATTTTCTGATTGCCTGATGGTCATGGTAGATTTTCTCCACAGGAACACGGCGAACATTTCACGTCTGGCTCTCTGTCCGACATGACACAGCCTGTAATCAAAAATCAACCTGCTGCGGGCCCTTTTTCGCGTGGCAGAAACACTTTTTTTTGACGAGAGCGCAGATTTTCCCATTACTAGGTGGGCAAGGGGAACAGATTGAGAGGTAATTGCTGTTAGTGTGTGGCCCCAACGGTGTCCAGAGCACAGCTCTCTGGAGGACATGACTGTTCAACACAGATATGGCCCCGTTCTGGCCCTACTATGGCACGGATGTGACACCAGGTTAATGGGGGATGAGAAAATGGTAGAACTGTGTGTGTGTGTGTGTGTGTGGGGGTGTGTGTGTGTGTGTGTGTGTGTGTGTGTGTGTGTGTGTGTATGTGTGTGTTTGTGTGTGTGTGTGTGTGTGTGTGTGTGTGTGTGTGTGTGTGTGTGTGTGTGTGTGATCTGGGAATGGAGGACGCTCGACAGAATAGATTCCGATGGGTAGTTATCTGAGCAGGCTAGCTGGACCACATGCTATTAGAGGAACACTAAGCCATTGTGGTCCCCCATGGGAAAAGTGAGACATTGAACACTGTCACACAAACATTATGGGATTGTTGAGTGCTTCTGCTTTGGCTTAGGTCCCGTCAATTTCTTACCCTCTTCATAAGTGGCCACATAAGGAAACGAGTCCCGAGCCGTGCTTTCAGCCTTTTCTCATAATAATGGTTCTTCAAGTTAAGCCATGCTTCCCACTCCACTTGATGGAGAAGGTGGGGATTGAAAGCATGTCTCTCGAGAAGCACACAAGCACTGAAATGCCATGTAGTCTACTTGAGCACACACACAATTTGTGCCGTACACCTTGTGTCTTATATGACGAGATCTCAAAATCGGTGTTCTGTATATAGAAATGTCAAAATCGAGAGATCGATTTGATATGTGTGTGTGTGTGTGTGTGTGTGTGTGTGTGTGTGTGTGTGTGTGTGTGTGTGTGTGTGTGTGTGTGTATTTCTGTGTTTTTTGTTTTTGAGTAGGTATACTTAGAGATGGTTGGCGAACCATTCTAAACAATCTTTACTACTCTGGATCTGAATTGTAACTCACATCACTTTTTTTCTGATAGGGACAGAGGCAACTTTTACAAACAGTCTGACTGACTCTGCAGCACAAACTCCTGACCACGGAGGAAGGCAAGAGTCAAAGCTCTCCATTATTCAGAGAAAAAGGCTGTGCCATCAAACGCCTTTGATGTTGCCTAGCTTCAAGCTTTTGGCTGACTTAAGACGGCAGGGTGCAGTATGTAAACTGTGCTTAGTCTGACACATTTGTGATGGCATGAGCAGATTATAATAATATGCCTTTGAAATGTTATGGACAGTAAACTCTTATCATAACGGCAGACCTGCATGGATGCATAATCTCTGAGGAAGTAGAAAAAAAAGTCATTAAAGTGCGCTTAGCGATTTGGACACAGAGTAAACTACATCCCCACACCACCCACTGGTCATGTGTGTATGTGTGTGTGTGTGTGTGTGTGTGTGTGTGTGTGTGTGTTGCTGTGTGATTTGATTCGACCATGGGTGGATGGGATGTAGCGGTGTTTGTGTGCATCTGTGTGTAATAGAGAGGGAGAGAGAAAGACAGAGAGAGAGAGAGAGAGAGAGAGAGAGAGAGAGAGAGAGAGAGAGAATGAAAGTGGCTCACCTTCAGAATGAGCTGCTTAAGGAAGAGCAGCATGAAGGCACGCAGAGATACGATCTCCTTCTGCGAGGGCCGAGGTCCATCTGTGAAAACAACAGGACACCCGTGTCAGCCGCTAGCAGCCTGATTAGCCCAAAGGGTCCAGTTAGCTTGCTTCACTTCAGTCTGACTGGACAATTACACCTGCAAGCACAATCTTCCATCACAACAGCAGTGTGTGTCTGATGAGGATCTGACCCAGACTGGTCCAATAGAACTAAGCCTAACTGTTTAAAGAATATGACTGACGCCTTACAGACCCTGGTGAGCACAGTGAGTAAGTTAGCAACTTTG
>JAODXP020000021.1:2823729-2826229 GCA_027497455.2 Sardinella longiceps
TCAGCACCCCACCCCCCAACACACACACACACACACACACACACACACACACACACACACACACACACACACACACACACACATACACACACCTCTCCATCTCCTTTCCCCCAACCCCCACCCACTCTTCTTCCCCAAGAAGAGCAGCAGATTTGACACTTTGAAGAGCACAAATCATCGTCTGTCCCGCTGAGAGTGAAAAACAGGCGAGCCCTGGGACAAGTGCTACCATCCACACTTTTTAATGCTTGTTAAGCAGCTCCCACAGCGCTTGCATTTGCTCAAAGCATAATGCATCTTGCTTTGTATGTCTGTGACAGGCCCGAATCATTAAAGCTAAACGGTGGAGCAGCAACACGGCGGACAACGGCGGACGACTCTCGAGCGGGTCCGCGATAGCTTCCGCGGCTATGAGTGATAAATGTTTCAACTGCCGAACCACCACCCCCCTTCCCCACCCCCGTCGGACTTGCTTTATGGGAAATCATTAGCGGCGTGTACACACACCATAGAGGATAAGTGGTTGGTTGGGCAATTCATTAGCAACACAATTAATTCCAATTTTGACTACAAAGAGAGAGATGGATATGATTGGGCCCAGTTTAACATTTGGCTGAGTAACCCTTCTGGAATGCAGAAATGTTTCTGATGCACGACACACACACACACACACACACACACACACACACACACACACACACACACACACACACACACACACACACACACACACACAGACTCCGCTCTTAATGATCCTAATAATGGTAAAGAGAGAAGTGGTGTGTATACAGTATGCGTGTGTTTGAACCATAGCCTGATTAACACACACCATGCCTAACACACACACACACACGGCACAGAAAGTAAAAGTAAGTACGAATTCTTTGCAAGGCTCTGCAATCAGGCATTGCCATGACATAAGGTGGACATCAAAGTAGAAGACAAAGGTGCAGGCTCTTTGACCTGACAGAGATTCAACAGGATCAAACAGCTATCACCTGCCAAGAGGGAACAGAAGGTGCATCAGGGCCAGTGAAGCTGCAGTGAGAAGCTCTATTCTTTTGGGACTTTGGAGCAAAACTACTGCAATAACATGCTTGCCCCTTGTTGCATGACCTGCCCTGCCCTGAAGATGATCCTGAAAGCCTTTTTGTGACCTAATGCAGACAACAAACAACTAGACAACAAACATTACATATTAATGTGCTGTGGTTTGTTTCAGCAGAGATGACCTCCACAGACCCTAAAGACTAGGACTTATGACCTGCACTGTTTGCTACAGGCTGAGTTGGCTGAGAGAGAGAGAGAGAGAGAGAGAGAGAGAGAGAGAGAGAGAGAGAGAGAGAGAGAGAGAGAGAGAGAGAGAGAGAGAGAGAGATGGTGTGAGAGTGGGAGGAACGGCAGTTCAAGGGCACTTTCTCTGTCGCCGGCACACAGCCGGTCTCTGGCGCACGGCTGCTTCACAGCGGGCCTGTCAGTCTCTGCGCTTAGTTAACGTGCAGAAGAGTAGAGCTATACACACACGCACACAAACACACACACACACACACACAAACTCAAACACAAATACACACACTCAAACACAAATCCATACACACAGACACACACAGACACTAAAAAAGATACCATCTCAATCATTCTTTCTCTGGGACGTTCCGCACACACAAATACACACACACACACACACACACACACACACACACACACACACACACACACAGTGACATACATCTAGACACACACACACACAAACACACACACACACACACAGTCCAGATATGACAGTAATTCGGTCTGTCTGCCTCACTGTGGGTTCTGTGGAGCATGGCAGTCGTCCTCAGCGATGACAGTCACAGTCGGGTGGAGCACCCCGCTGTGAGCGCATGCCAGAGCAAGAAAGAGAGAGCAAGGGATAGTGAGAGAGAGAGAGAGAGAGAGAGAGAGAGAGAGAGAGAGAGAGAGAGAGAGAGAGAGAGAGAGAGAGAAGAGAGTGAGCGAGGTGTGAAGAGAGAAGTGTAGGGGATAGCTAGAAATAGAGAGAGAGAGAGAGAGAGAGAGAGAGAGAGAGAGAGAGAAGGCGTGCAAGAGAGAGAAGGAGCGTGCAAGAGAGAGACCGTGCAGAGGATAGCTAGAAAGAGAGAGAGTAAGCCAGAGAAAGAGAGAGAGAGCAGAGAGAAAGAGAGAGAGAGACAAAGATGACTCATTTACAGGAGGGAGAAGAGCCCCATGCTGCTCCAAGCCCCCGCTGAAACCAAATCAGACTCCAGACTCCGAGGCTGCCTCATCTCGACGAGTGAACCATCAACACCGCCGTCTGTCTGAGCACAACACAGCGCAACACTCCTCGCCATCAATAGGAGTGAAACGTCAACACCAATGGCCCCCTCAAGCAGATAAGACACACTTCACTCTGCAGCTGTTTGTCCCATTCATATTATTTAAATATCAATACTACTGTAATGTCAAGTAAGGATGATGACTGCCTGTCGGATCAACCTTG